>QXTE01000052.1:4209092-4249300 GCA_003942145.1 Platysternon megacephalum
TTAGGCCTGGTCCACACTAGGGGCGGGATCGAACTAAGGTACTTCGACTTCAGCTACGCGAATAGCGTAGCTGAAGTCGAAGTACCTTAGTTCGAATTTGGCGCGCTTACCTCGCGTCCGCGCGGCGCGCCATCGACGTTCGCGGCTCCTACTTCGAACTCCGGTACTCCGCTCGCCCTGCAGGAGTACCAGAGTTCGAACTAGCGCGTTCGGGGATCGATTTATCGCGTCCAGACAAGACGCGATAATTCGATCCCCGATAGTTCGATGGCTACCCGCCGATTTCGGCGGGTAGTGAAGACGTACCCTTGGACTAAGTGATGTTGGATAAATGTTTCAGATCTTCCAGATGTGGTTCAAGGGACAAAGTATTTTCAGCAGGAAGACTTCAGCTATGGAACGCTTTTCATTAAACTGACACTAACCCTAACAGTGTTCAGGTCTAAATGCAAGCCCTACATTGTCAATAAGTCATCCCCTGAGAAACAGCATCCTACTAAGACAAATGAGGAACAGAACGGAAATGATCAAAACACACACACACACAAAGCAAGAAGAATTGTCTATTAAGGCCAGTGCTTAGCTACTATGAAAATACATGCCTTTGAAAAAAAAATCCACAGACAGATTTCATTAGATAAGCAGACTCCTAGTCCTGTATTTTAACCACAAGATCATCAGTGCCCTATAATCAGCATGAATTGTGAAGTGTATCAGGAATTAAGATTTCTTTACGCAGCTTCAACTCCCTGGATATCATAAAAAGTTGCAATCACTGGGCTCCATTAAAACCAGTTAACTAAAGCAGGGCTTTGGAGCTGTGCTCCGCTGTGCGGCAAAAACCTGCAGCTCCACTGCTCCGTGCTCCGCTCCAAAGCCCTGCTAAACAGCAGTAGTAGCACTCTCTCATTCCAGACATACAGCAAATGTTTAACTTTATTTCTACTAGTCCATATGTTGCAAAATACAGCTGCCAATCTTACAGTTAGTATTGCAATAGTCACTGATAAAATGCACGTTTAACATTTAGGCCCCAATCCTACAACGGGATCTGCAGGGACCCGAGTCTGCTGGGGTGGCCTCCGATACAAGCCCTCTGCCAGTGGGGAGTCCCAACACAGACAACAAGGCCCCAGGTGAGCACAAAGGTTCACTGAGCTCATTGCAGGAGCGGGGCTGTCTGGGAGACCAGACCACCCACGCAGAATCAGCGCGGTGGCTGTAAGAGACCCCCACAGCGGCTCCCGCACGGGCAGGGGAGCTTGGCAAAGGACGGGGTCTGACTGGCCAGGGCTGACAGCGGCGGAGCTGGCGCCTGAGGGTCACGACAGGGGCCCCGCTCTCAGCGCCCTGGGGGCTATCGCCACGCGACCAACAGCTCCCTCCCCTCCCCCTAGTTTGAGGCAGGTTTCTTCACACGTAGGGGGAAATGAGCGGGGGGGGGGAGGGGGAAATGAGCGGGGGGGGGAGGGGTTGGGGTCAGCCCAAAATCCCCGCCCAGAGGGGGGCCCAGATCCTCATCCCCGCCCCCACAGCCGGGAGATTAGCCACTGATTTCCCTCGGAGCAGGATCCGGCCTCGGACACAACGGGGCTGCCCGCCCCAGGTACCCGTCCGCCGGAGAAGGGAGACTCGCGGCCCGGCCCGGCCCGGCCCCCGCGCGGAGGGGCTCAGCGAGTGGCGGTCCCACCTACCCCCGCCGCTCCGGTGCCTCCAGCAACTCCGCATGGGCGCCGCGGCCGGAAGTGCGTCCTACCCAACTGCTCCCGCCCGGAAACAGCGGCTCGGCCGGGCGGGGGGCTGGTATTGCGGTCACACCAGGCAGGGAGCGGAGGGAGGCGCGGAGCTGACCCCGCCCCCTCCTTACCGGGGGGGCGTTGCCACTGACTGCGCTGGGAGCAGCTGCAGCCCCCACCCAAAACCCGCTTGGGATCCGGGACCCTGCCCCGGTGCTGGTGTTTCCCCATCGGCTCCCTGGCTCCGCCTCTGGCAGCTGGGCCGCAGGCTGGTCACGCCAGGACCCGCGGCCGGTGTGTGTCCGTTCCCGCCTGGGGGTCCGTCAGTGCCGGCCACAGCCAGGGCGTTTGGGATGCGGCCCCTGAGCTCCCCGCCCCAGTGACTGCAGGTTTGCATTGTCCTGCCGACAGTCTGCCTGGCCCTGCTCAGCTCCCTGGTGGCTGTGTGCAGGGCTCCCAGAAACCAGAGGTGAAACCGCGTAGGCAGGGGAGCTGAGCGCCCAAAGTTAACACACCGGCAAAATATAGAATTGTTTGTGGGGTTGTTTTCTAGTTTCTTTCCTTTTTAGCACGCCTGCTATTGTAACAGGACTAACATTGTAACAACACAGTAGCTGGACATTTTCAGACAAAACGTGACTTGTAAATTGACTCGTAAAAAGGGCACGTGGCACATCTCGTTCATGTTATGCTCTGAGATTCAACAGTTAAGGCCCTCGTGCTGCAAATAATTATGCACCTGCTTAACTTTATGCAATGTGAATAGTCCCACTGAGATAATCAGGGCTATTCACGGGGCGGGGCAAAGGGAAGGGTAAGCAGGTGTTTAAGTCTTCAGGAATGGGACTTAAATGAAGGGACCCATAAACAAAATGTATTTTCATTTAAATATGGGCTGAAGATTCCCAGAGGGAATGTTTATTACTTTCACAGTAGCTGTTAAAAGTGAGACACAGCAGCCAGAAAAGTGATTCTGTAAAAATGGTATGATTTTCCATATTCTCTTAGTAAATCTATATCAGAGTTCCTTGGCCAAAAGTCAAAAGATTTTTTTTCTACTTAAAAGTCCTGCAAACTCCACTTCGGATTTGGTGATAAAACTGTAATTTTAGTGTCAGGTGTGAAGATTGTGCGATCAGTAAGTTGACAATTTTGTTAACAGTACTTGAAGCACCATTGAACCCATCTTTCGTCTGTATTGAATCTGCAGGACTAGCAGGGAAGACTCATAGACAAAGTATGGCATAGGATAGTAGTGTTTCTCTGTAGTCTGATTATAGCACCATTTTAATCACACTGTGAAGTGCCACATTTTCTATTATAGTAGAACAAGAAAAAGTTTAAAGCCCCATTTCTCTCCAGCTACAAACTATTTATCTGATATGCTCACTACTTCCCTTCCCACCTTTTGTCTGTCCTGTCTATTTAGGCCCCAATCCTGCAGATATTTGCATGCATGCTTAATTTTTACAATTCTGAGTAGTCCTATTGAAATCAATGGGAATAAAGTTAAGTACATGCTTGTTTGTGGAATCAAGGTCTTACCTGTGAGCTCTTCAGATACAGCACCCAGCACAATGGGTTCCTGATCTCCATTAGGGCCACTAGATACTAGTGAAATACAAATAAATGAAATAATTGGAAACTGCCAATTTATATCTAGATCCTGCAGACATTTGTGTTTGAATGTATCAACCCCTGAGGAATCTTTTCTGTGTTTCTGCAAATAAATATGAAAGATCTGCCCGATGCCCCCCTCCCTTATTTTCAAATAATCTTGCTACAAACATAACTGTATATTGTTTACATTTCCAAGGAGTATAGAAAATCTTTTTTATTAATGAAAACCAGCAGGGTTTTTTTTAAAACTATACACTGAAATAATTGTCTCATATAGGGGCAAAATCCAACATACCTTAAATACACAATAGCAAGATGTGGCGTCTGATTTCAAATATCTTGGGAGTAGTAAGAAATAGTTGTTTATCAGAGATCTGAACATTCACACCATACTTAAGCAACTTTTCTATAGAAGTTAATAAGGAATTTGCAAGAGTAAGGGGTGCAGGCTGGTGCCCTGATTTATTAAATGGAGACAGCTGTTCTTTGAAGTAATTTGCAACAAGAAAATGCAGGAATGGCCTTATGCCAAACACTACAGGAAGCAGAGCTGCTAAATAGGTGTTCAGGCCATGAATTTATTTTCCCTGTGATGCTGCTACCAGAAGGAGTGAGCAAGAGGTTGGTTGTGTCCCTCTGGTCCTGCTGCTGAAGATTAGGGTGGGTGGCTTGTGTTAGAGATTGCATGGGATAAGGGTCCTCAAGCTTCCAGTTGGTTTCATTATGCTCAATGACATTTCTGAGAAGACAAGAATGTATGTTAAATGTGGAAAATGAGGGACTAAATGGCTCAGAAATTTGACAGCAGGATACAGAATCTTTACCTTTAATTTACCAGTTTGAATCCATGCCAAGTTAGTAAGTGAATAAAGCTTTTGTTACCATTTAATTCTATGTGAAAAGACCTATGTGAACTGAAGAAGAGCTCTGTGTGGCTCAAAAGCTTGTCTCTCTCACCAAAGGAAGTTGGTCCAATAAAAGATATTACCCATCTCTCTCTGTGAAGTGAGTCAGTCTCAATCAGGCTTCCAGTAGACAAGACATTCACTACACCAAAACCACTACCACAAATGGCATTAACTGGCATCATTCTTGGCAGTCTCAGAATCTACCCACTCTTATTTTGAGCTAGTCCCTGAAGAGCAGAGCTCTGGCACTTTGGGCATACAAACCTGGGGGAAGCTTGTAAGGTCAGTGCCTGTACTGCACCTGCTCTGTAAATAATAACCATAAGACTTTGGTCTCCAAAGCTCTGAGTTCTGTAAGCAATAAATGTAATTCAATAAAATCTTCTAAAAAGAGATTGTGGAAAGTCTTTAAAATGGCATTAAAAAGGAGAGAGTTGGTATTAAACAAGTCTGGGCAGATTTCCTTATCATGAAATTCATGCTAGACATGACAGTTTAAGATAAATGCAGTTTGCAACAAAGGGAGAGGACAAATAATTCACACTAGATTATCAGCTCATTTGGATAGAGCAATGAAGTGTGCCATGGATATTTGCTACTAAATGTCCTGTGTGTGGAAAAACATGTATTCTATTTGGCCTTGAGATAATGCATGCCTGTGAGAAGTAACCATAATAGACTCTGCTTTCATATTTAAACTACAGGACTGATCAATGAGAAGAAAGCAATTCCCTGTATATACTATATACGCAGAACACAAGCCCTGCAGCCCCATATTACTGCGCCAATCACAAAGGGATACTAAATGGGAGCCGCGTATGTTTCTCCAAGAGAAAGAAAGCTAATGTAGCTACCTCACATTAGCCATGGAGCAGTTCTGCAGGCTCTACACCTGTCTGAGGGGTAGAGGCAGCTGGAAGATCACAAAGTAAATAACCAGCTCCCACAAGAGACCAGGGCACTCTGTGTACTGTTACACACACTCAGTATTAGCCTATGTGTTCTTTTGTAGCACAGGAGCAAAATACCATGTGCAGTACTTCTCTTCCTTCCCCCTACTATACCTTCTCCTTATAGAGCAGGGCTACTGCACATTGAGAGGTGCACAATGCTGCTTAGGCTTCTATCCACCAACCTCCTACTCAGTCAGTGGCCATTTTCAGCTGGTACTTTTTGTGCTTTTCATGCCCTCAGTGCATGCAAGGAGAGGGGATGATTTCATCAACCTCTGCCCCTTCAAAGGAAAAAGAAAAATGTCCTTTTGAGAATCTCATCCTAATAATTTATCTCCCAAAATAGATTATTTTCACACTTGGTGGTGTAGCTTTCAGCTAGTCTCTCAGAAGTAGAGATGCCATTAAGCTTTACATCAGCCTTCAAAGACTATCAATGGAAAGACTTCTGGAACCAGTGTGCGATAGTCCCAGCATGTCACTCCATGCATGGATGGAAAGATTCAGCCCTTCAAGCTACAGAACCTTTTGCAGGCACAACTCCAACTTTGAAGGCCAGAGGCTGTAGTAGCCCACACTATTGGTGCAATTCCTTTCTCTGCAGACAGTGGCTTTTGGATTTCCCTAGTTGAATATACCCTTAGCTAGTGTAGGTCTACACTTAAAATGCTACAGCAACATAGCTTCACCACTGCCATACTTCACTGTAGACAACCTACACCAACGGGAAGGGTATCTCCTGTGGGCATAGATAATCCACCTCCGAGAGGCAGTAGTTAAGTCAAGGGAAGAATTCCTGTCAATTTACTGCTGCCTACACCAGGGGTTAGGCTGGCTTAACTACGCTGCTCAGGCATGTGGAGTTTTCACACTCCAGAGCAATGTAGTTAAGCTGACTTAGGCCTAGTTTACCCTAGAAAATTAAGTCTTTGCTACTGCTATCCATTCCCCCAAAATCCCTGCTTGCTGGGACACAGCAAGCACCTAGTGCATGCGGAGTGCAGACTTTCTGCAGGATTCCCCAGTCTTGCTCCCCTTTTCCACAGTAGCCTCTCCTTGGCCACAGCAGAGAAGAGTGGTCAGACTGTAAGGTTCCACTCTTGAAGTCCTTACTAAGCAAAACTCTCAAACTAATGGGAGCTCAGCCACAGGAGCCCTTGCCAACAGCTGTAATGAAGTTTTGGAAACACCACATGTGCTTCTTCTCTCAAATTAAAAAATTCAGAGTGTAGTGGTGAATGCTGTTGTCTTTTCTTTAATCATTGTTTTTGAAAATGATTTGAAAGGTCTAGAAAACATGACCTCTGAAGGAAGATTGAAAAAATCAGGTTTGTTTAGTCTGGAAAAGAGAAGAGAGGGGACATAACCTTTTATGTACTTGAAAACTGTTACAAGGTAGAGGAGGGTGGAGAAATGTTGTTGTTAACCTCTGAGGATAAGACAAGCAGCAAGGGAGGTTTAGGTTGGACATTAGGAAAAACTTCCTAATTGTCAGGTTGGTTAAGCACTGGAATAAAATTGCCTAGGGAGGTTGTGGAATCTCCATCATTGGAGATTTTTAAGAGCAGGTTAGACAGACACCTGTCAGGGATGGTCTAGATAAATACTTAGTCCCGCCAAGAGGGAAGGGGACTGGACTAGACGAGACGACCTCTCGAGGTCCCTTCCACTCCTATGATTCTATTAACTAAGGTGGCTGTAAGGGGATGCAGCCTCAGTCTCTCCAACCCGCATGGAGCAGGTCCCAAGAGCCCGTTAGTAGCCATTCAGAAGGTGTTACAAAATTATTGGGGACATAGGGTCAGATTCAGTAATAGTTGCTCCACTTAACCCCCATTACAAATACAAATGGAAGGGGCACGGCTCCTGACACAATTACTCTTATCTGCAGTATGGAAGCCCTGTTGGGAGAGGCACAACACATAAGCTAGTCTAATAAAATATATTACCTCATCCATCTTGTCTCTCTAAATTTACTCTTATAATTATGTTCCAATGGAACCTTTAGCTCTTTTTTTTTTTTTTTAAAGACAAAACGATACTTTTAAGAACAGAAGTACAATTTCCCCTTGACATTTGTTTCATTGAACAAAACTGAAAACTTTGAGAAATGTCCTGCATCTGAAGATTTAAATCTTGTCATTCACACTGCTGCATAGAAGTGTCTTTAAGACAACACATTCCTCCCCCCNAACCCCCCCCCCCCCCCCCCCCCCCCCCAAGAGCCACTTTTAAAATGAAGACAGGCCCAATTTTCAGAAAGGCCAAGTACCCCACAGCTGCTCTGACTTCAACTGGAGTTCTGGGTGCTCACTCTGAAAGTCATGGCAAAGATCTCCCGAGTGGTTTTTATGAGCAAAGACTGCCCACTGCTCTAGAATCAGCAGGGGGATGATTCCAGGTGTTGTGGAACCACTGAAGCTCTGCAGTACAGGGATGAAGTAGAGGCCAGTTCTGGGAGTCCACACAGAAAGCACAAGTGTGATATCCTGGCCCTGTTCAAGTCAATAGCAAAAAACTCCCATTGACTTTGAAGGAGCCATGATTTCCAGAGCTCAGCTCCAGTGCTATGTGAATTCATTAACAGCAGCCTCAGGACTACTATAAAAAGTGGCTCTGAATCAGTTCAGCAGACAAATTTGAGAGGATTCTTTTCCACTTCTAGCCTGACAGAAACCACCTTGTGTCACACTAGGCTACTTAAATAGTTAGGGGAATAAAAATTTAGCCTTTAGACCCCAATTAACCTTTCATCACATATTTAAGTGTGAGTAATCTATTGCAACTAGTAGGACTGAAAGTGGTTTTAACACTTTAGCATCAGAACTCATGTCCCAATCCAGCAAAGTTTTTAGAAGATGCTTGAGAGAGGTTTTTCCCCCAGAAGATCAAGAGATTAAAGTGACAAACAATAAATAAGCATTACTGAATACATTTTAGAAACCAAGTTTACTGAGGCAATTCCATCATAAAAATCAGTACAAATCATTTGATAATAAATACAATACTTAGCACTCACATGGTGCCTTTTGTGTGCAAAATGCTTATAGATATTAGCCTATTGTTCTTCGTAAGACCCCTATGAGATAGTTAAGTATTATTTCCATTTTAAATATAGGGATGATGAAGGCAGAGAGGCTAAGTGATTTGTCCAAAGCCACAGATGGAATCATTGTAAAAGCCAGGACTACGACTCTGGACTTGTTAATTCTCAATCCATATGCAAGCCACTGGACTACCTCTCTGTAGCTACATCAATGTAAAAAAGAAACTTAGCTTATATTTGTCTTATTTTATAAAATGAACAATGAAATTGATTTTTAAAAATTTATCTTAACGTTTGAAGCCAACATTTAAAAAGAATCCACAGCCATTTTTTGAGCATTATACAAATATTTATGAAAGAGACATATTAAGACATCCTGGCCACACTCCTGCAACTGCATGAGCTTGGGCAGAACCCCACTGAGTTCACTGACTTCAGTCAAACCTCATGCAAAAACAGGGGGATGCCCATTCAGTAGCCTCTAGGCACAGTTTCTTAAAGGTCTTTTGGTGCCTAACACTCATTGATGTCCAAGATCAATGGGAATTAAGCACCTAAATACCTTTGAGGAGCTGGGTCCCAGTCTCTTTAGGATCAAGCCCTACAGTATAGTATTCAGAGTGCAGCTCAAAAGATTGCTTTCCTTCAAGTCCTGTTACAGCCCACTTAATTGGGATATTGTTAATCCATCTTTTTTCTTAGAGGATGAGGACTATGAGAAAGAGAAATGGCAAAGAACGAAGTTTTTGAAAAACTCTTATGGCAGAAGTCACGCAATTCAGTTAGAATACCACCAATTTTTACAAAACATTGCCTTTTAAGGACTACACATTTTGTTCACTAAAAAAAAAAAAAAAAAGGTAAATTAAGTACTTCTGAAAGAGGGGATACTAGCGACTTTAACTAAAGGCACATATTAAGTAGGAAAAATACCACCCCACCTCCCTGCACTTTCCACTTAAGTTTTAATTTAAAAAAAAAGCTATTTGCTTTTTTTGTGTTTGTGCCTCTTAGTTTCTTTCACTGAAAGCTAACACGAGTATACTGAATAGAAAGTGAATTTTAAACATGAGTAGGCACACCAGATATGTAGTACATTCTTCCCATGAAGAAACAGACATAATTCCCTAAAACTTTTCCCATAACCCCATACCTCCAGTCAAAGCTAACCAACACAGTTTGACTACCAGAGACTAAATAAATAAATACTCAGTGAACTGTCCGTGACCAGTAAAGTTATCTGGTAGCTAATTATAGACTAATACAAGATCACTGCAAGCAACTTGTTGACAATGCTCAAACAGAAAACACTCAGTGATGAAGTTATTCACTCATTTCTAGCAGCCACCTTCCAACTTCTACACACCTGCCTTCTCCCCCCCTCCTTACTGACTCTCACACAGCTCTCATAACAAACCCTAAACACACTGGCCAGCAACACTTCTCAGCCTCTTCCCTCTTTCACCCTGACAATCATGCAAATTTATAAGTTGTGAACATATCCACCAAGCTCATTTTCAGGTATGGCCTAAGTGGCAGCTTGAACTCTGGTCACCAGAGGTGAAGGGGTAACTTCTACCACCACCACTTTGCTCTACATTTTGTTCACTTTCAAATAGCAAATCTAGACCAGTACCTAAGACTTCATTTCTCATGTATGACCAACGAGGATCAAATTCATCTATCATTTCTTTCAGTTGTTGCCCAAACAAAGGAACCAGAGGAGTCAACATCCTCTGAGATGTTACCTGACAGTTTGCAAATGTTGAAGGGGGAAGAGTAATGCTAGAAGAAACAGGTGAATAAATGTTACACGGAGCCTGAGCAGGCTCCATTTTTACTTGTGGGTCTCCTCCATCATGACCTAAAACTGGACTCTTACTAAGATGAGAAGTGTTTGCCTTGACATATGAACACTCCTCATTGATCACTCCTTGGCTAGAGTTTAAGCAGTTGATAGTGACAGGCATCCTGTATATGTTTTCTTTGGCTGCTTGATATTGAGGACCTTGACCACACTGATACCCCCCCAGTTTTAAGGGGGAAGCGGCCTGGAATAGATTTGTATCTGAGTAGTAGTTTTCAGGGAAAGATATCTGATAGTATGGATGTTGCTGTAGTGGCTGCACAGGGTGCTGAATCTGGGAAGGACTCCCTGTGGCTCCTAAACTGAACTGGTTTTCTCTTGACACGTAAGCCGAGTTTAAATGAGTTGATGGGGTCTGGATTTGGGTCCCTGTTCTAAAAGTGCTGTCCAAGCTCTTGAAATGACCATCTAACCTAGGAAGTTGTTGCTCTGAATACTGCACAGGCTGACTAGGAACATTTTGATTCCCTCCTGGCAGACATGGCTGTAGATTGAGTTGACTCTGACCAGATGCAAGACTCTCTGTGATTCTTGGCCTGTTGGGAAGATTGACACTGAAGTGGGTCAGCTTCTTGTTGCCATAATCAGGTTTGTGAAAGGTGGGGGCTTCAGTCTTCTTTTGGTTCAGCTGCCTGGCTCTTCTGTTTTGAAACCAAACCTGGGAGGAAATTAACAGAAAGTAAGAAGCCATGATCATTCTTGTGAGAGGGGCCTTTGCCAGTGAATTTATTGATATAAGCCCACGCACACACAAATCTACAAGGTCAAATTCTCCTTAGTTACACCAGTGTAAGTCTGGAGTCAATGCACTGCTTCAGTGGAGTTCACAGTGTACAAGAGTGCAGAATTTGGCCCCAGTTTGCCCTGTCCCCCCCCCCTCCCAGTTTAGAGTTGGTTTCTTTAACTATTTGAATTGCCAGGTATTTGTGTCTCTCTCACTCTGAAATATTTTGCTAAGGAAAACGGTAACACCCTTTAGAGGGCAGAAGCCCCATTCAGTTCCCATAAGAGTCAATGGAAAGGCTGCCATTCATTTTAGTGGGAGTTTGATCAGGTTCTTGCCAGCTGTTTGAGGAATTTGCAACTAAGTCACTACTGGGGCTGGTTGAAATGAGCAAATCTCGGGGGAAGGATTCAATTGTAACTTTGACAAGTTAAGTTTCAAGAGTTAAAAGTAACTCGTTGACTACCAGCTTTAGTCAACAACAAAATTCAAACCTTACTTTGTTTCCCTTTTCCACCCAGTTGGAAAATAGGGGTTTGGCCCTGTTACTTGGCAAATAATGGGCCCCACCCATGATCCAATTGAACCTGTCTGCCCTCAGTGGGAGTAGCAGAGATCAATTTCCCCTGTCCTTGTAAGGAGCGAAGCTCGGAGGGGTTTTTGTTTTAATTTATTTACAATCCAGATTCAAGTTATAGCTCCCCAGTAAGGGCTAGATTGTGCTCCCCCTTATTTTGGTGAGGGCTTGCTCTCCCCAGTAGTCCTCAACCTTTCCAGACTACTGTACCCCTTTCAGGAGTCTGATTTGTCTTGTGTACCCCAAGTTTCACCTCACTTAAAAACTACTTGTTTACAAAAAGAGTGTCACAGCACACTAGTACTGTAAAGTTGCTTAGTTTCTTTTTTTAACATACAATTATAAAATAAATTCGAATATAAATATCATACTTGCATTTCAATGTATAGTTTATAGAGAAGTATAAAGGCATTGTCTGTATGAAATTTTAGTTTGTACTGACTTGGCTGGTGCTTTTTACATAGCCTGTTGTAAAACTAGGCAAATATCTAGCTGAATTGATGTACCCCATAGAAGATGTTTGTGTACCCCTGGTTGAGAATCACTGGTCTAACTGACGTCTGTGGAATTATTTGCCTGAGTGAGGGCTCAGTTTGAATAGTGACTCCACAACTGGACTCTAAATCAAAGCTTTATTATTAATTTTGCTGCATCTCTGATGGCCCCACAGCTATGGGAATAAGGTTTGCGAGCAAAAGGCTGCTTGGGGTTGTGTACAACAGCGGGTTTTGGAGGCACTACAGTAGTTTTTTAAACATACAAACATTTCCAGTGAGTGGTGGCAGTTATTTCCCCCCAAATAAATACTGGAATCTGGAGATCAGTTCTCGGCAGATTGTAACAATTTCAGGGAAGGCCACGCTGGAGCCCCGTGCCCTCTCTCGGGTTTCAACTCCCCTGGAGATCAATGCAGATTCGGGCCACAACGGGACCTTCCTGACAGCGGTTACAATCGCGGGAAGGGAACAGATCTCCGAATTCCGCCAACATCTAGTTGCAGGATCGGGCCCCAAGAGTGCACCAAAGCCATTAACTCAGGAGAGGAGCCAAAACGAAACGGGACATGAGAAGGAGGGGAGGGCTCTCCAGACCGCTCAAGCCTCAGCTCATCTGGGAAGACAGCAGCGCGTTGTTCTGGCTGGAAACACTTCTCGATCCAGATCCCCCAGGCTCCCTTTACACGGCACAACCGAACGCGTGTTGTTGCCACCGGCCAACTGAAGAGCTCTAGTCCCTGACCAGTCACCAAAAAAAGGGGAAGCAAGGAGAGGGCAGAGCACCATTTCACGGGGCGCCTCTCTAAACGCTGAGCCAGCAAAAGGGAAAACGTATATTCCAGGTATTCCCCTTGGGAAAACGTGCCCCAGTCTTTAACCACCACCACCCACCCACAGCCTCCAATACCAGTTTCCTTGGAGCCGGTATAGCGGGATTCGGATCCCGACGTTACAAGAGCCAGGTTGTGTCACTGTTGCAGCGCCGTTCACAACAAGCCGGCACTCCGGGAGCCATGCTCAGTGGCAGAAGAACCCCACTATGGACCGACGGGATAGCCTTAGTCGTTCGAGGCCAGGGTTTTTGCTCTGAGCTCCGCCACATATCGAGGCCTTGCTTGTTGTGAACGTCCCCAGAAAGAGTGCCAGGGCCCGTCCTTGGGGCAGAGGCAATCAAGGTACACCTCTGGGGTGGTTTGTTTACAGAGTGGCATGACATCGGTGATCCGAAAAGCCTCGTTAACCAGCAAACAGGGTGTTGAATAGACGTTCTAACAAATGACCAAAGCGCTTACCTGAATCCTAGACTCGGGTATCTCCGTCAGGCTGGATAGCCTCTCCCGCACGGTGATGCCAGGGTAGGGATCCCTTTCAAACGTCTTAACCAAGATGTCCAGTTGGGTTTTGCTAAACGTGGTCCGTTTCCTCCTGCCTCCTTCTTTCGGCGTATTGGAAATAACGGGGCATTGCGTGACTTGTTCTGTATTTAAAAAATAGGTAAGACAAGAACAGGAGGTATTTGAGAAATAAAGTATTAAAACCTTTCACAAAGCACAATAGCGGCTATAAAGAACCATTGAAAACTTTTTCCGCTAGAAGAACAAGAAGAGAAAAATCGAATGGCATTGGCCCCAATGTGTCACACATTTCTCGATTTGAGCCAGCCCTTGAAGTAGCAAAAAACCAACTGATTTTACAATCTTAACTCAGCCAAAACTAATTTAAGGTAAGATTTGTGGGAAGGGCTTAAGAAGGAGATCTGGATGATCTTCACTTATAAACTTACTTCGTTATAGAAATAAAGCGTTTGAAGTTAACAATAGATAGGATCCACACAGCTGCAAACCAATAACATCCACACTTGGGCCACCATTTAATTTTAATCAAACTTTGGGGAAATTTCTGAATATCATAATTACCTGTAACGCTGTTTTTCACTTTGGCAGGTTCCATCCTTGGGCTAGGAGCTTGCTAATTTGCGAAAATTGTCAGCTTTGTTTTTAAATCTTCACTCCGGGAGACTGATAAAGCCCCACCCGTTTTAACTTAGCTGCAGGCTCCTCGTTTGAGTAACACTGGATCCTTTAGTTTTATAGTCCCCTTCACCCCAGCAGTTAGCAACCCTCCCCCTGCCTCTGCTGCATCCAATGGGGACAAAGTGCTTTTATCATGTCCTATTTTGTTACAGATTTAAAAAGAAAACTGAGCTGTAGGTTTGTGTTGGGCTACCCCCTTTTTTTTTTTTTTTTAAGTTAAAGTCTGACTCAGAAAGGTGTCCCACACCTCTATTGTAATCAAATCACCAAAATACACACAATTAGCTCTTGTCCCCTGAGAAGTAGCCAAAGTGTCTCTGACTGGGGCCTTTATAAAGCCAGTGCTGGCAACTGGGAAAAGTTTTTCCAAACGTTCAAGGGTACAATTTCCCCCTCTTATATAACATTTGATGGGGGCAGGGGAGAGGGGCAGAGAAAAGAAGGCCTTGTAACTTCTCCAAACAAAATTCCCCTTGCTTCCAGATTCTAGGTGAGCAGAGCAGGTCTCCTGCTCCAACCGAACCAGCATTGTTTGTTTCTGCAAATCCAGGTCTCCCTTAAACATTAGTAGAGCTCTAATTATGATGATGGGCTTCCTGGCTGTGGATTTATTCCTTTAGAACAAAAACAAATCCAGATTTTACTGTTTTTATAATAGAAATGCTTGTTTTTCCTGCTTCTCTTTTAAAAATAAAATAAAATAAATTTTAACTCTTTAGAACTGTTAGTTCAGTTCTATTTCCATCGGGGGAGTTTTACCATTGACATGAAGGAAATCAGTTAGGTAAAATGCCAGTGGTTCTACCAAACATGTATTAAAATCAAAAACATACAGTGGAACATGAATACTTCAGTCACATTAACGGCCACAGCCTATAGTCCTTACTCTAGCAAAATTCACACAGTGTTGTCTTCTGATTAAGCACTGCCCTACTGAGCCCAAAAATGGGATAACGTTTCATCTGTTTATGGCCAAATCCTGCTCATACTCCTCATTCAACCAAGTAACCTGTGGAACATGGGGCCTGAGTCTGAAACTCACATGAGTAGTTTAAAGGAAGTCAAGGGATGATTCCTATTAGTAAGGGTTACAGAACTGGGCCTAAGGTGGGATATAACAATCATGACTGAAGTATTAACTCAAAAGAGAGATCAGAATTATTTAAAGTGGTTAATGATAATATATATATGAACTAACAAGGAGCACTAATATGAAATTCAACATTGGGTTATATAGTAGGAAATAATTATTACTACAGCAGAGGGTCAATTAGTTTGTGTAATAATTTGTCAATAGAGGCCATTGAAGGCTATCACGGGGGAGGTTTCAAGAGTAACAACATAATTATTGTATATGGCTTTTGTTCCAAACTGTCCCCAAACATTTTGCAAAGTCTGGGGTCTGTTTCTGCTTACATTGAAGCCAACAGGTACAGATTTGAGGTCCTTAAGCTGTATACACAGAGCTCACATCAACCACCACTGAAGTGCAACCACCTCTGGGTCACAACACAACAACTTAAACACACAGCAATACCATAGTAGTTTAGAAAAGAAGGCAAATGCACTATCCAATAGAATCTGCATATATGATAGTGTAGAAAAAACATTTGTGGATTTTGCGTAGACAACAATTCTGCACTAATGGAATGGACCAATCCCTCAATGATCCTCTCCTTACCCCCGTCCCTGTCCTGCGTGATTTTTGTTTTGTTATGTTTGTTTTCTTTTACCCTATCACTTCCATAACTTGGGCGGTTATGGCACACATCAATTCCATGCAATCTTCTTCATGCAAGCCATCTTCAATCACCAACTCTCTGGACTGTCTGGAAGACTTTCCTTGCCATTCAAATGATAAATAAATACATTTTAGGTAGGGCTCAGATTGTGGGGAAGGGGGAAACACAGCAATAATCTCCCAAACTTTGCCCACAAGCCACACTCTTCCCATGTGAGACTGTACTCATGAAATCTTGTGCAGATGTTTAAAATATGATCATCTGTGTTCTTGCTTTGGCTCCCCCTTACTGGGGTGTAGATATGCCCTGGGGCAGGTCTGGATTAAGGCATAGGCACAATAAGCATGTGCATAGAGCTTCAGCTCCCAGTCACGTGAGGATGTCTGAATAGAAACTTTCATTTTTAAGTTATGGTTCTAGCCCTCATAGCTGCCAAGAAATGCTTGACAATGTGATCTCAGCATAGCTGGCCTGATCTATACGGGGACTTACAGTTTGGCTTAACTATGCTGCTCAGGGGTGTGGATTTTTCACACCCCTGAGTGATGTAGTCATGTTAACCTAATTTATTAGTATAGACCAGGCCTACATATCTGCTGCTTTGGAAGAGGGGAGAGAAGGGGAAGGGGATTCCTTGTCTACAGTTGGGCTAAGCAACAAAACTGGTGCAGTGACTAGCCATTAACTGAGGATGACTCAGAGCAAAAGAAGGCCTTGGTTAGCACACCATCCAGATGAATAGGGCGGTTCACACTTCCTAGAGCTATTGTTTCAGACACATTGTCAAGCGGACTCTTTACACTTCCATGTTTCCAAGGTTTTCTTTGCAATGCTAATGGCTAGAGATTTAAGTTTTATTTAAAAAACAAAAAAGTGAGATCCCAGAAAGCAAGATGGTGGTTTCAAAGGTCCCTCTCCTCCCTCTCCCACCCCTGCAACAACACCACAACAGGTCACCACTGATCCAGTGTGACCTGGCCTAAAATGAGCCCTGATTTCAGGTATCTGGGACTAAATCAGGGTCCCACTGAAAACTATGGTAGTTTTGCCATTGATTTCAGGGAGGCCAGTCTGCTGGTATAAAGGGGCCTCAGAGAGGGCAGAAACAGACAGGAAATACCCAGAAAATATTTACAGCACAGGGGCAGCATAGGCTTAGCGACATGCTGGGTGGCAGCAACAGCTAACAAGGAACAGATTACAAATGTTTATTAAAGCTAATGTTAAAAAAATTACATAATACATAGGTTGAGAAAAGACTGTCTGTACATCTGGATATAGTGCTTAGGTTATCCACAAATACGAAGTTTGCTTTTTAAAGTCATAAGATACATATAGTGCATAATCAGCAATAACCCACATTTAGGTGAATGAATTTAAGAATACAGTTTAGATATTTAGCATCCATCGGGTACATTACTCATGAAAAAAGTTATACAGAGAGTTGGTGGCGGAAAGCAAAATATATCATAGTACTATACAGAGCAGCCCATTGGCAGCTGTGGGGAAACTGAGGGGAGAAGGCTCTGCATCTGCTCTAATTTATGCCATGGGCTGCATCAGCCACCAGAAGAGCTCAGATTCTGGGAGGTGCAAAGGGGAGGCCTGAGTTGTAGAGCACAGAATGTATCTGAGCACCACATTCTGTATACATAACAATATATAAAAAACCTACTAAAACAAGACATTCCACTGCCCACACTTCTCTCCCTGGGGGGAGGACAAGTGAACAAATAACAAACATGTGTCAGATGTTAGTAAGCAGAACTTTCCATTGCATCCAGTAGGGAGTTGTGTTCAAAAATCAGTGGTACAACTTTACCCTCAGACATTTACACATCATAAAAGAGCGGCTCATCTCATGCCTGCTTATCTGAAACACCTCGTTATCTTGTTGGTGTAAAATTTTGCAGCCCATTATTTACTAATCAACACCACTTTGATTCTGGGCTTGACACCAATGCAGACAGCAATAGAAGGGAGAGCTTATGCCTCTGAAATAAAAATGTCAAAGGACGTCTGAAGTGTTCCAAAAGATTTCACATTCAAGTGTATTGTAATAATGTAGTCTAATATAATGTGTTTGTAATGGGTCCATTCTATTTTATATAGGTTCTTATGCCACACTCATTACCATAGTATCTCAGTGCCTTCAAGAAGTACATTAAGCAGCTTTACTAACATCTGGCATGTTGTTTGTTTGCTTGTCCTCCCTCCAGGGAGAAAAGTGTGGGCAGGGGAATGTCTTATTTTAATAGTTCCCCCCCCTTTTTTTTTTGTTATGTATATATGTCATGAGAAGGCCATGACATGTTGGAGAAGTGCACCTTGCTCTTGGAGTGAAAGGTAGTGAGGTTTGTTATGATCCTTAGTTCCTG
The DNA here is from genome assembly GCA_003942145.1 of Platysternon megacephalum. Taxonomy (NCBI): domain Eukaryota; kingdom Metazoa; phylum Chordata; order Testudines; family Platysternidae; genus Platysternon; species Platysternon megacephalum. The sequence goes on from QXTE01000052.1 coordinate 4,227,174, forward strand.
GGTGAGTTCATTCCAGAGTCTTGGACCAACCCCTGCGGAAGATCTGCCTTTTGCACATATGAGTTTTAACTTTAGTGTAGTAGAGAGTGCCTTTGTGTCCAAGGAGCGTTCTGTTCCTGCTTCTGAAGTGAATTTTCCAACATCAGATAATTGACAGGTGGCCCAGACTTCCCCCACATCCATGTCAGTAAGAGCAGGATCACATAAAAAATGTACAGCCCTAAAATTTCAGATGTGTTCAATGTTGGGCTAATTCTGCTCCCCCTGAGGGAGTTGTACAGTTGATTTCAATGCACACAGAATTCAGGCAAAATCTCACCCTTAACTGTTATATTTACTGAACCCTTAAAATCCCCCTTTCTATTGCTTGTAAGTCCCTGAAACCTGGCTCTGGTCAGCCCTGAAATTAGTTATCTAAAAGAGTGCTGTTTGAAAAACAGCTGGCCTTTTTCTCTTCCCTGCCTGCTGCCGAGTACCTAGGCTCCCAAAGTCATGTGCTGATGTCCAAAGCACAGTTTTCTTAAAAATCTAGCTTTCCTGGTGAAAGAAAGAAAGGAAGAAAGAAAGGAAGGGCAGGAAAACATGACCTGTGTGGAACTGATGCAGTGCCTGAGTCTGCAGACAGCCTGAAACAATAGCTCTGAGAGGTGTTGGTCTACACCATTCATCTCTATGGGTCAGTAACTCTGAAACTCTCTGCTTTGATGAGAAAGGATGCTGACACCATCTCAGCAGAGGACTGGCTGTCACTGGACAATTATGGCTCTCCTGGGGCAGTGCTAGCAGGTGTCCCAATACACATCTCTCTTTTGGGACAGATCCCACCTGAAGACAAGGAGCAATGGCCTGGGGATTGGAGATGCTCAGCCTTCCCAATGAGGAGGGAGGGTGGCCACCCATCAGTCCAGCAGATGGCTCAAGGTGGGGTAGGGCCCCAGCACAAGAAAGCACCTCAGTGCAGGGGTGGGGCAGAGCCATGAAAGGGGCTCCAACTCAGGTGTACCTGCAGTTCAGGATTGTCAAATCCAGTGCTGCCTTCATGTTGTCTTCCATGCAACACCTTTTACCTGAAAGTGAAATCCTCTCTTGGGAACCAACCAACCTCCCTTCCCAAGAAACACTTTGTCTATCAAGCTTTCCCCCGAAATATCCTCCCCACGTGCAGATGAGTCCTTCCCCTATATATATATGATCCATATTGCATGTGTTTCATTGGCAGCTCAGTCCTACAAGCCATACACATACACAAGCAGTTCCACTGAAGCCAGTGGATCTGGTACAGCTGCACTGTATCTGGCCACTAACTTCTGAAATCCCCAGTATGGGCAAGTGCTTAATTTGCATTGCTTTATTGTAATCTTTCCCCCCCATCTCCCCTCTCCTTATCACAGATTTTCTGTTGCCATAGATCTTACAACATGATCAATCAACACTTTCAACTCAGACTTACTTCAATGGCACATGAGGGCCCTCAGCAGCACCTTACAATAGCAGGCTGCAAGTGTTGTAGGACTTCCTTTGATTTCTGTAAAATACCACACCCTCACATAATGCTATAGAAATACTAAGGAAGACAACAGCATAGTCTGCCAAACCTGATTACAAACCTTTAGGCCTCTGAAGAGAAGTAAACTTGGCCTCAAGGCTTTTTCCACAGGAACTGGAGACAAATCGTCTGGAGTCTCCTCTCCTCCCTGTCCGCAGAGCAGAAGCCCTACCTTTATTTTCACTGTTGTTTTCGCCCTTCTTAAAAGCAATATGCTCTACCCCTGCTGGAACATGCTACCCATCCATCTTACTCCACCAATGGCCTCTGTTGCCAGGCCCATGTTGTTGTTTTTCCTCACCTCACCCTGCCTTCTCTCCATGATTCATGCAGTGGTTTGAGCATTGGCCTGCTAAACCCAGGGTTGTGAGTTCAATCCTTGAGGGGGCCACTTAGGGATCTGGGGCAAAAAATGGGTCCTGCTAGTGGAGGCAGGGGGCTGGACTCGATGACCCTGCGGGGTCCCTTACAGCTCTAGGAGATAGGTATATCTCCATATATTATTGGGCGGAGTGATAGCTCAGTGGTTTGAGCATTGTCCTACTAACCCCAGGGTTGTGAGTTCAATCCTTGGGGGGGCCACTTAGGGATCGGGGGCAAGATTGGTCCTGCTAGTGAAGGCAGGGGGCTGGGCTCAATGACCCTTCAGGGTCCCTTCCAGCTCTATGAGATAGGTATATCTCAATATATTATAACACCCACTGTGAAAATGCATTATATTAGAAAAACATGTTAGTGAACATGATTTCGCCCTTCATGGGCAATCATGCTTAAAATGTGCTAGCTGGTTGCAGTTAACTCTAGCATCTATCTCTCAGTGATCAGAAACCTTTCCTCTTTTGCAACACTATACTCTCCAGTGTCCAGCACCATGCTTTTAAAATCTGGACAGTCTCCAACGCGTTAAACATCTTGCCTTAAGGGTTAAGGGCCAGCAAAAAGGAGGGGAGCAAGGTAGCAAGCCAGCATTTAGAAAATGAAAAAAATGATACCAGGACCAGGAAGTCATTTATTGGGGATACCAATGGTACAGGTAATCAGGCTAGTGATTAGAGCAAGAAACTGGCAGTCAGGAAGCTCACCAGTAGTTTTATCACCCACTCATTCCTTTACCTTTTGATTGTTTCATGACTCACTCATTGCACAATGCTGGGCAAGCAACTTCATCTTGATGTGCCATATATCTGGGTGTAATTTATCTTTGTAAAGAGCTTGGAGATTGTCAGATGAAAGTTGTTTTATGTGTGTGTATATAAAACTGCTTGTTACTATTTTGCTTTTTTTTTTTTTAAACTATGCAATGCATTAAAAAACAATAACAGGATAGACTCAGGGTATGTGTACACTTCAAGCTGGCAGTGAAATTTCCAGCTCAGGTAGATGTGCGTGAGCTAGATTGGATTAAGCTTCTGCACTAAAAATAGAAGTGTAGTGCGTTAAGGGCTACCCTGCTATTTTTAGCATGCTAGCTCCATCAAAGCTAGGGTGTGTACGACTACCCAGGATGGAAATTACAGCTCCAGCTTGAAGCGTAATCAAACCCTGAGTCTAGAGAGAAACACAAAATGTATTCACTAGAAGTGCATTGGCAGCACTAATCAGGTTTCCATCATACATCAGTAAATCCCAATTACAAACCATTTTTAAAATCCTGTCTACACTGCAAACTGGAACCATGTTGTAGCCAGTTCTCCTAAGTTACTCTACTGTAAGCAAGGGCTTAATAATTAATAGAACATGCAAATGTCAGAGGCAATGAACTGTGACTGGTATTCTTTGTGTTTATCTTTCTTTTCCTTTCCCTTTTCCTTTTCCTTTTCAAATAAAAAGCCCATGATGATAATTGCAGTCAGTGAGTCAGTGAGATGGTATACAGTCTAGTCTAGTCAGTGAGATGGTATACAGCATATGTTAAGCATATGGGACTTTGGCACAAATTAAAAGCCAAATGCTGCTCTCCGATGTACATACTCAATTTCTTTTGAAATCAATGGGATTTCTACACTTATATACTTAAGGGAAGAATTTAATCCTAAATGTTTGTAAAGATGACATATGACTGAGGCTGATATAGCTAATGAGATCCAAGCCATGAATTGTGCCCCTACAATCATTGTTCAAAATGCGATCCCAAACAACTACAATAGTTTAATTTTCCAGCACATTTTAATACATTAATAATTTATGTATGACAAGTATATAGCTATCATTCTCATTGTACAAAGAACTTCCATACACTGCAAAAAAAGATGTGTTCTTAACTTGGATTAGCTATTTTGGGTTAAAATGGAAGTGAACACATGGCAATTACCCATTGAACTCAGTCAGGTTAGACAGCTGGAGTTCAACCCTCAAGGTCTCCTGTAGACTTTAGCTTGACTTGCTAACCTGAGTTCAAAGCTGAATTGCCATGTAGTCATTGCTATTTTAACCCGAGTTTGCTAACTCAAGTTAGTTAGCTAACCTGAGTTAAGAACACACCTTTTTTGCAGTGTAGACATACCCACAAATTGAAGGGAGAAAACACCCTTTAGTTTTTCTATTTATTTCTGTCTAATGTATTTCTCAATACATTTGAAAATTTGACCACATGTTTAATTGCTTAAATATAGATTTAGGAAGGTAACATTGGGCTTCTATTGTTGAAAATCTTGGCCATTATATATAGTATTGTAAATCTTTGTGAAGTTATAAGACAGAAAATTAAAAAGGATAGTGTTTTTGCTAGTTTGTGTCTCATCTTAGAACTTAAAAGCAACAGTGATCATTTTAAACCAACCATTAATTAAAAGAAAAAAATATTTTTGTAAGAGGAATGAGATTGTGAGGGAGATTATTTTTTAAAAAATGCATAGTAAATTAGTTTAATAGTAAGGAAATGCTTGCAGCACTCTCATTACAGCCTTGTTTGTTATTTAACTCTGAGTAGTAGAAATCTTTGTTAAGTCCATCTCCTTACAGAACTTACACTGAATAAATACATATTCTGTCTCATCTACACTAGCCTTTCAACTCAGTTCAAAGTTGGCTGCAGCTAAATAATTTCCTAACATGGGGCCCAATCCTGCAACCCCGGATTAGCCCAAACCATGTTTCAAAATTCTTTAGATGGAATCAAACTCCTAAAACCTAAATTTCTTCTTCCTTTCCCCCTAACCCTTCTACCCCCCTCCTGCCCCCCCAAAAAAGACACAAAAGAAGAAACCCTGCCTCTTGCTATCTAGTCTCTGGCATCTATCAAGAGCACAAAATACAAGTGACAGACTGCCTGACAAATAGCTTTTGTTCCCAGATAGTCCTAAACCCATGTCTCTAACTTGGAGGGAGAACAAGTTTTCCACTGTACTAGAAACAACACACATGGCTTTAGCATTTAAAATCTGAAAGACTAATTTAATGTTGTAAACAATGTGTGAAATGAGCAGCAGAAATGTAGAAGCAGCATTGCTCCATCTACTGTACTTTAACTGCCTTTCAGTGGGACAAACCCATCAATGAGCTTTTAAAATTGGGCCTGGTCTAAACTTAAAATTTAGATCGACCAAGCTATGTTGCTCGGGGTGTGAAAAATCCACACCACCGAGCAACATAGTTATGTCAGCCTAACCCCAGTGTAGATGCACCTAGGTGTATGGAAGAATGCTTTGGTCCGGGTCTACCTACCTACCGTCACTAGGGGAAGTGGTGTTCCAGTGACAGAAAAAAATCCTTCTGCTGGTGTAAACTTGTCTACAGTACGGGGTTATGCTGACATAACTACAGTACCCTAGTTATGCCAGTATAGTCACCGTAGTGTAGATATGGCCTCAGTCGCTGTGAAAACTGGTACCTGTCACTGGTACCTGTGAGCTCTGCAACCCCAGAGGCCTCTCAATGGAATCAGGTTTTAGAGTGGGTGTTCTGTCTTTGCAGTCTTGTTCAGGGTGAGATATACTCTGTGTTGATTTTGCCAAATGATCCATTCTAGCCTTAAATTTTATCTACTTCCGTAAATATGAACTGCAGATTAAATGTTATTGAAGAACAGAAAGATAAAACAGTTACTGTGCATTATATAGCAATGGAGACACATTCTCCCGCCCCCCTCCAGTCTCTAAAGATTGCTTTCTCCTTTAATTTTCTAAGGCCAACACACATTCAGACTATGTCTTCACTGCCAAAAAAGGTGATTTTGTTAACGAGATGACTAACACACGTTAGCTATCTTGCTGTAAAAACCTAGTGGAGACAAGGCACATGTAGTTTTTGTGGTAGTTCAGTTCAGTTTTATATCCAGGCAAGGTCAACACTATACCCATAATTGACATCACATAGCTGCATCGCCGTAAAGAATTCACAGTGGGATAACTAACTCACTTTAATTATCCCACTGTAAAAACACATCTTTTTGGCCAGCAAAGACAGCCTTAGAACAATCTTTTGGAGAGAATCCAAGGATCCTACACCTCCTAACTGTAGAAGAGAAGTTCAACAAAGGGCAGCCTGTCACAGGGCACACTCCATTCCCTAGTTGATATTTGGAAGTGGAAGGGCTCAAGGGCTGGCCTCTGCTCCCCAGCTGGAGAAAAGATTTCCCATTTTTGTCAGCTATCATTCCTACAGCTGATTTTCTTCCATGGACTGTGTTAGATATCAGCAACAGCTAATACAAGCTGTTTTCCTACATGTACCACTGTGTCAGTTTGCAGCAACAGCACACAGTATTTCACACACTTCATCTAGTATTAAGCCAATTCAGTGGTGAGGGGGGAAATAAATCAAATGGTTATTCAGTAAACTGATCAAATACCTATAGAGGATAGATATAAATCCTCTGAATTTCAGAGTCACTTCTAAAGAGATCTGAATGCAGTTCCAGGTTTCTTCCAGACAGCCACCAGCAGAAAGATTATAAACTGGAGGAAATAAAGAGAAAGGAAGCAAAAATAATTAAAGGACTGGGTGAATTGATTTGTGAGGCAATTAAAGGAGCTAATGATGACCCCAGTTTTGCAAAGGACTTTAAGGACTATTTTAGAATATTTGAAAACCCAGAGCTTCAGGTAAACCACTGCCATCTCTGTATTGTTTTTAAAACTTGGATTAGAAAGGAGTAGCTAAGTGGCTGCTCATAAGATTGTGGTTAGCTGTATTGCTAGACTAAGGGATGGCTACAGTGGTAATCCTATACCAGGTATTTGAAGGGTATAAATCTCAAGAATGGGCCCATCTCATCCCCTTTTGTGGAAAAACCTGTGGTAGGAGGCTATGTGGGAAACCTCAATGAGGATTCCCTCACATCTGCTGGTGCTGTGGATTTGCATCTCTCCTCCATCATGGAATAGGCTTTGGGACTCACCCCTGCAAACCCAGTAATCCCCAGGAGGCCTGGCTAAACCCCAGCAGTCCCACCCCACTTCTTTGGTAAAACAGCCCCTTTGGAGTCACACTACCAGGGACTTCCCCAGCTGTGGCTGCCCTACAGAAAAGATCTAGCTTGCTGCATTAGCTTGTTTTCAGAATTTCTGCAGTGCCGGGACTGGGGCAGAATGATGTGTTTGCCTATCTCTGCTTCCTCCTCTTGCACGGACCCAAGACCAGTGAAGCACCCAGGGAGAGCCCGGGGGTGCGAGCGTATCCATGATGGGGGTGACTAAGGAGACTATCCCTCTGAGAGTGGATCAGAGGGTGGAGAGGAGGCCATGGAGAGGAACTGTGTAGGATGGTACAAAGGGCATAACTAAGAATAATGGGGTAAAATTAAGAAAGGGAAAAATACTGAATAATGGGGAAAGCTCCGGGTAGTGAGATCTATTAGGCTGTAGAATAATCTAATACTAGATTTCTCCCATCCCTAATCCCATGATATAATCAAATGCAAATTCTCTCTGTAAGGAAAGGTAGTACTATGAAGTCAACGGAAACTATAGTCTCTACACCTGTTGCAAAGACAACATGGGGCTTGAATTCCTACCTCAAACTCATGGACCTATACAAATATAGATTTGAGGTCAGAATCTGGGACATGGTCCCAGCCCTATTAGGAGATTATTAATTGTAATGTCCTCACTAATCATTATTATTTACATGTTCAGAGAACTGTACCAAGTTTAACTAATTAACACACAGAGCACTCCTTTGACTGTCCCCATTTCACAAAGGGGGAAACTGAGGGCTTGGCTACACTTGCAAGTTACAGTGCAATAAAGCCGCCCACAGCACTGTAACTCACTCCCCGTCCACACTGGCAAGGCACGTACAGTGCTGTATCTCCGCGGATACAGCGCTGCTTGTACTCCACCTCCCCGAGAGGAATAAAGAGTATTGCGCTGCTGCGCTGCGGCGCCAGTGTGGCCGCCCAATGTGCTTTGATTGGCCTCCAGAAGTATTCGGCAGTATCCCACAATGCCTGTTCTAGCCACTCTGGTCATCAGTTCAAACTCTACTGCCCTGGCCTCAGGTGACCAACCGTCAGACCCACCCTTTATATTCCCCGGGAATTTTAAAAATCCCCTTCCTGTTTGCTCAGCCAGGCGTGGAGTGCTATCAGCGAATCTTTCCAGGTGACCATGCCTCCACGCGCCAGGCGAGCCCCAGCATGGAGCAATGGCGAGTTGCTGGACCTCATCAGTGTTTGGGGGGAGGAAGCTGTCCAGTCCCAGCTGCGCTCCAGCCGTAGGAATTACGATACCTTTGGGCAGATATCAAGGGCCATGATGGAAAGGGGCCATGACCGGGACGCATTGCAGTGCAGGATTAAAGTGAAGGAGCTGCGGAATGCCTACCGCAAAGCCGGCGAGGCAAGCGGCAGCTCGGGTGCTCCCCCCACAACCTGCCGATTCTACAAAGAGCTGGATGCGATACTTGGGGGTGACCCCACCTCCATGCCGGGCACCACCATGGACACTTCAGAGTGGGGGGAGGAGGAGATGGAGGAGGAGGAGGACGAGGAGGAGGAAAGCGGGAGTGAGGGGGCTGGGGCGGGAGGAGACACCCCGGAATCCTTGGAGGCATGCAGCCAGGAGCTCTTCTCGAGCCTGGAGGAAGGTAGCCAGTCGCAGCGGCCGGTACTTGGTGGAGCACAAACAGAAGAGCGTGTTCCCGCTAAGCGGCTTTTTGTTGGGGAAGGAAGATTTTCGGGAGAGGAGGGTTAGGGCTGCGTGCATGCCTAGATGTGGAATAGCGCATTGATGTGGTCTATCACACGCGGTAATCGGCCTCGGTAATCTCTTGGAAAGGCTCGGCCAGAATGTGGGCAATGCGCTTGTGCAGGTTTCTTGGGAGAGCCACCGTGGTCCTTGTCCCAGTCAGGCTAACGTGTCCGTGCCACTGTGCCGCGAGGGGACCATTGCAGCACACAGGAAAGCTGCATATGGGCCAGGGCAGAAGCCCCATTGCAGTAGAAGACCCTCCCTTGCTTCCCAGGTCACCCTCAGCAGTGAGATATCTTCCAGGATGGACTCCTGTGGAAAATGTTGGGACAGTGTTCAGTGTAGGTGCCCCCTGCAGCTGTTGGCTCTCCCCAAGGCACAGAAACCCAGAGGACAGTACAGCCCAGAAACAATCAGTCCCCCTTACTCACCATTTTGGGGCTCCCGTGGGTTATGTCCGCTCTCTTTGGGATGGGAAAAATATGCTATTGTGTAGACTGTGTTTGCCCTCCTTAAGTGCGGGGGTATCATTACTCTGTCTTGTATAATCAATGCTGCCTCTGTTAAGTGTTGCATTTTGCCTTTCCAGCTGCAACCTTGAGATCTCAGCCGTCTGTGTTTTCACCGGCTCAGAGACTGCAAAGACTCCGGAATATATCGCGGAAAAGCAAAGAAGACATGCTGCACGAAGTGATGCATCACTCTCTTACAGAGAATCAAAAAGCACAGGACTGGAGGGAGAGAGAAAGCAGGACCCGCAAGGAAAACGCAGCGCCCCGGAAGCAAAGCACGGATCGGCTGATAAGCATCATGGAGCGCCAAGCATCTATCCAGGCGCTCGTAGCCATGCAGGCGGAGCACTACCGCCCCCGCCCCCCCCTGCAGCCCTTGTCCCCAAACTCTTTCCCTTGTGACCCCATGTCACCTCCAACCCACTTTCCCCAACATCCGGGTTCTTACCGCCACCAGCTGCCTCCAACACCTGTATCTTCACCAACCAGCCCTGAGAACTACGACCATTACCCTCTGCACTCAACTCCCATCACCATGCAGTATAGCCATCCTGAAGTGCAGCACTCATTGCACAGCACTCCAGACAAGACATACGCAAATCTGTGATTGTATCGTTCCCCACCCCACCCCCTTGCCCTTTCTGATTCCCAAACAGTTGTGTTTCTTTCAATAAATGAATTTTCTTTTCAATAAATGGATATTTTGGTTTTGAAAACATTCTTTATTATTCCATAAAGTAAAAGATACCTTAGCCCAGGAAACAGGCACTGCAAATCAGCGTAGCAAACACAGATTCCTACTAACATTGTAACCACAGGGCACCAGACATTACTGCTGGTTTTCAGCCTCAAATTGCTCCCTCAAGGCATCCCTAATCCTTGCAGCCCCGTGCTGGGCCCGTCTAATAGCCCTGCTCTCTGGCTGTGCAAATTCAGCCTCCAGGTGTTGAACATCGGAGGTCCATGCCTGACTGAATCTTTCACCCTTCCCTTCACAAATATTATGGAGGGTACAGCACGCGGATATAACCGCGGGGATGCTGTTTTCGGCCAAGTCCAGCTTCCCATACAGAGATCGCCAGCGGCCCTTTAAACGGCCAAAAGCACACTCCACAGTCATTCGGCACCGGCTCAGCCTGTAGTTGAACCGTTCCTTGCTACTGTCAAGGCACCCTGTGTAGGGTTTCATGAGCCACGGCATTAGCGGGTAAGCGGGGTCTCCAAGGATCACAATGGGCATTTCGACTTCCCCTACTGTGATCTTCCTATCGGGGAAAAAAGTCCCGGCCTCCAGCTTCCTGAACACGCCAGTGTTCCGAAAGATGCGTGCATCATGCACCTTTCCGGGCCACCCTGTATTAATGTCAATGAAACGCCCACGGTGATCCACTACCGCCTGGAGTACCATAGAGAAATACCCCTTCCGATTAACGTACTCGGAGGCTAGGTGCTCCGGGGCCAGAATAGGAATATGCGTCCCATCTATTGCCCCTCCACAGTTAGGGAAACCCATTTGTGCAAAGCCATCCACAATGTCCTGCACGTTACCCGGAGTCACGGTTCTTCTGAGCAGGATTTTATTAATGGCCCTGCAAACTTGCATCAGCACGATTCCAACGGTCGACTTTCCCACTCCAAACTGGTTCGCGACCGATCGGTAGCTGTCTGGAGTTGCCAGCTTCCAGATTGCAATAGCCACCCGCTTCTCCACCGGCAGGGCAGCTCTCAATCTCGTGTCCTTGCGCCGCAGGGTGGGGGCGAGCTCCTCACACAGTCCCATGAAAGTGGCTTTTCTCATCCGAAAGTTCTGCAGCCACTGCTCGTCATCCCAGACTTGCATGACGATGTGATCCCACCACTCAGTGCTTGTTTCCCGAGCCCAGAAGCGGCGTTCCACGGTGCTGAGCATGTCCGTGAATGCCACAAGCAATTTCGTGTCGTACGCATTACGTGACTCGCTATCATCGTCGGACTCCTCACTGTCACTTTGGATCTTAAGGAATAGCTCGACTGCTAAACGTGACGTGCTGGCGAGACTCGTCAGCATACTCCTCAGCAGTTCGGGCTCCATTTCCCGCAGACCGAAACGGAACACACAGATCGCGCTGCACAGAAACCATTGAAAGATGGCGCCAAATGGCACCAAATGTGGACGGAAACACAGGGATTGCTGGGATGTGAAGCGATGCATCACGGGGCGTTGGGACAGGACCCAGAATGCCCCGCACCCTTCCCACAAGCCACGGCGCCAGAATGGGAAGAGGTGCTCTGTGGGATAGCTGTCCATAATGCACCGCTCCCAATGCCGCTGCAAGTGCCGCAAATGTGGCCACGACAGTGCGCTGTCAATGTGGACAGACTGCAGCGCTTTCCCTATTCAGCTGTACGAAGGCAGGTTTAATTCACAGCGCTGTACATCTGCAAGTGTAGCCACGCTCACAGGTGTGGAAATTAAGTCCCAGATCCAGAAAGGTATTTAGGTTTCTAACTTTCACGGAAATCAATGGAAATTACGAGTCTAAGTACATTTATGGATCTGGGCCTAGGTGACTTGCCCAGAGTGAAAGCCAGGCTATCTGCTTACAACTACTTGCTCATTACCCTGGGCCACAATGCCTACTTCAAATCAGATTCACTCTACAATTTGTGACAGGTTTCAGAGTAGCAGCCGTGTTAGTCTGTATCCGCAAAATGAACAGGAGTACTTGTGGCACCTTAGAGGCTAACAAATTTATTTGAGCATAAGCTTTCGTGGGCTACAGCCCACTTCGTCAGATGCATAGACATGGATTTCCACTCCATATGGCTAAATTCAGTGCCTTGCATAGTCTACGCATCTGATGAAGTGGGCTGTCGCCCACGAAAGCTTATGCTCAAATAAATTTGTTAGTCTCTAAGGTGCCACAAGTACTCCTGTTCTTTTCACTCTACAATTAATTATCCCAAGAGTGGATTTGTGTTTCTATTCAGAAAATCACCTGCAAAATCCAGCCCAGTGGTCTAACAGCAGCACTAGTTCTTGAATTCCCAAGCTAGCAGGAAGACATGTGGCTCTAACCCCAGAAGCCAGGATGACAGCATGCTGCATCTGCTTAAAGCTCAAGCTGACACAGGTCTTCCCTAGGGAGCTACATGGAACCCATGTCAGAGGCGAGAGAGAACAGCAACAAGAAGCTGTTGATGGAGGGGAGGAGCACAATGTGGGATTCACAGGGAATACCACTCCCCATTAAAAACCACCTGCCTGAGCTAGTCTGAGTATGCAAGTAGACAGGCCCTTTGTAGAAAACCTGCCTTTGTTAGCAAAGATTTAAGATACCCCCACCCTCGCCCCGACCTGGGGCACCATTTCAGATTTGGGGAGGGGGGAACGTTAAGCATGATTCTAGGGGCCAAGTAAGGACCTGAAAAGTCTAGTTTTTTGGCAGATAATTTAATAATTAGATACAGTGCTCCTGTCAGCTAATTCCTATATAAAATAAATAAAATTAAATAAATATTAGACCCACTCATCTCTAATATTAACATGTCCTGACATCTTGTGACAAGTCACTTAAGGGACACTGGTTAGGTTTACAATTTTAATGTATATTCTTACATTGTTACTAATTCTGAGAGAGAGAGAGAGAGAGAGATCCCATCAGGACTTCTGGGTTCTGGGAAGGGAGTGGGGTCTAATGGGTTACAGTGTGTGTGTGGGGGTCAGATACTTCTGGGTTATATATAAGAACTTAAGAACAGCCATACTGGGTCAGATCAATGGTCCATCTAGCTCAGTATCCTGTCTTCCAACAGTGGCCAATACCAGGTGCTTCAGAGGGAATGGACAGACAGGCAATCATCAAGTGATTCATCCCTTGTCACCCACTCTCAGCTTCTGGCAAACAGAGGCTAGGGACACTTCAGAGCATGATGTTGCACCCCGGCCCATCCTGGCTAATAGCCATTGATGGACCTATCCTCCATTAACTTATCTAGTTCTTTTTTGAACCCTATTATAGTTTTGGCCTTCAAAACATCCTCTGGCAATGAGTTCCATGGGTTTACTGTAAAGAAATACTTTCTTTTTTTTGTTTTAAATCTGCTGCCTATTAATTTCATTGGGTGACGCCTAGTTCTTGTGTTATGTGAAGGAGTAAATAACATTTCCTTATTCCATTTTTCCACACAATTAATGATTTTATAGACCTTATCATATCTCCGTTAGTTGTCTCTTTTCCAAGCTGAAAAATCCCAGTCTTATTAATCTCTCTTCATACTGAAGCTGTTCCATACCCCAATCATTTCTGTTGCCCTTCTCTGTACTTTTTCCAATTCTAATATATCTTTTTTAGAGATGGGGTGACAAGATGTGCATGCAGTATTCAAGATGTGGGCATACCATGGATGTATATAGAGGCAATGATATTTTGTTTTATTATCCTTTTCCTAATGATTCCCAACATTGTTAGCTCTTTTGATTGCCACTACACAGTGAGCAGATGTTTTCAGAGAACTATCCAGAATAACTCCAAGATCTCTTTCTTGACAGGTAGAAGCTAATTTAGACCCCATCATTTTGTATATATATTTGGGATTATATTTTGCCATGCACATTACTTGGCATTTATCAACATTGAATTTCATCTGTTATTTTGTTGCCAGTCAGCCAGTTTTCTGAGGTCCCTTTGTAACTCTTCACAGTCTGCTTTGGACTTAACTATTTTGAATAATTTTGTATCATCTGCAAATTTTGCCACCCCACTGTTTATTCTCCCCCCCCCCCCCCCCCCCAGATCATTTATGAACATGTTGAACAGTACTGGTTCCAGTACAGACCCCCCCCCCCCAGGGGACACCACTATTTAGTATTTATGCCGCTGCATTCTGAGAACTGACCATCTAGTCTTACCCTTTGTTGCCTATCTTTCAACTGGAGTGCCTGACAATGCTTTCAGGATCATCTAAGGATCTTTAATTTAATGACAAGCCTTTTGTTACTTTAATCACCATGCCTCTGTTTATAAACAAACTCCCTGACCCAAGGGCTAAATCTGGCAGCAGCATGGAACTCATCGCATTCAACTAGGGTGACCAGACAGCAAATGTGAAAAATTGGGATGGGGGTGGGGGGTAATAGGAGCCTATATAAGAAAAAGACCCAAAAATCGGGACTGTCCCTACAAAATCGGGACATCTGGTCACCCTACATTCAACACTCAAGCTGTGCTGCTCTTAAGAGTCTGTCTGAGGCTAGGGCATGTGCAGTAAGCAGACCTCCGACATGAAATTGGGGGGGTGGGGAGGAGCCCCGCCTCCTCTACATGGCGCCCCCATGCATGCAACTCTCTAGCGAGAGATCTCTGAGGAGCTCCAGTGCGCTCAGCGTAGCCCCCTCCAGCGAGCCCGGGAGCTCGAATGCACCCAGCACGTCCCCGTCACGCTGGGATGCCAACCGTGCCCCGCAGCAGAGCTGAGCTGTCAGCACCAGAGCCAGAGGGGGGCGGGGCTTCTCCAGGGACGGGGCGGGGCTTCTGACAGCTTCCCTCCCTCCCCAGCAGAGAGGTTCGAGCTCAGGCCTGATCGTCCCCCCCGGCGGAAATGGTCTGGTCCGGGTGCAATAGTCCGCTTCTCCCCCCTTCACCTCGGGCGACAGTGAGGGCGCGCGGCCCCGCCTCCGTGGGGCGATGCCGTGACCGGCGCTCGAGGCCAGCGCCAGCATGGCGGCGGCCCCCGGGAACCCCGGCGGCTATTTCCGGTGCACCAGCCGCTTCTGGATGGGCGTCATCGCCGTCTCCATAGGCTACTTCGCTGTGAGTAGCCGGGCACCCCGCGCCGGGGCGTCAGCTGCGGGAGGGGTGCTGGGGGTGTGTGTGTGGCATGGATGAGGCTGGGGGTGTCGGGAATAGAGGGCGCTGGGAGCGGATAGGGTGCGTGTGGCAGGCGGTAGGTGAGTGATGGGGATAGAAGGTGCTGGGGGCAGGGTGTGTGCATCCGAGGGGCGGTCAGGGCTCCGGGGGGTGGGTCCCTCTCTAACAACACCCTCAAGTCCCTCACTTCACCGAAGAACGTAAATACTCCACTCGAAAATGAAAACAGCACAATAAGGGCAGTTGTTTTAGGGGTAGCTATTTTCCCCCACCCCACCTGGTTTGTTTATGCAAGTGGGATATAACGCCCCTTAGAGTTGACAGCAGAAACAAACTTTGCCAGGAGCTGCTGAAGTTGGTAACGATACTATAGATCTGCCATTCAGGTACATCTCCTACATAAGGCTTGTCTAGAGTAGGGATTTTTGTATATCTATTAAAAAAAAACCCACTCTTGCAAAGAGAAGAGCATCTTCTCCTGATACTAGCACTGCACTCTTCCTGTGCACACACAGCTCCTGCTACCGTGAGAGTTAAACATGCTTAGAGTACATTACATTGGCATAGTGTCAAACACCCGTGACCTTGGGAGGCTTGTGTACAGTAGCCTTCTGTCCAGTTCTAATAGTAGGAGAGCTGAACCAGTATTACCAACAGTTGGAATTAAAAATAAAATAAAATTGCAGACAGAGGCAACTGTGGCTAGATTTTGTACAGAAAAAGAGGTTCATTCTAACTGAGGAATGAAAGACACCGCTTGTGCACTAAGGAGGAGCACGTCCATCAAAGCTTTTTAAAATAAGGGCAATTTAACTGAATTCTGAAGTGAGTGGGGATCCAACAGTGAGTTTGAAGATGGACTACACATCTTTAAATATAGGAGAAAGTGAAGCATTGCACTCGTGGCAGAAGGGGAGATAGGTTTCCAATACTTTAGAATTTCAGCATAGTGGAAGCTGAGTCAGAAGTGTGTGTTGGTAAAAAACACTTCTTAATGGGAGTAGAGACCAAAAGTTACACTTGGCCAATCAGTAAATTGTGTGAAAAAAGTGGTGGTGGGTTGAGTTTCATTGAGACAGCTGCAAATACCATTATGTTTTGGACTTTTGTTGGCAGATTCAGCAAAGGGCTAGTCTACACTTGCAACGTTAAAGCGCTGCCGTGGCAGTGCTTTAACGTGGCTTGTGTAGTCACGGCAGAGCGCTGGGAGAGAGCTCTGCCAGCGCTTTAAAAAAAACCCACCTCTATGAGGGGGCATAGCTACCAGCGCGACTCCCAGCACTGTCTACACTGGCGCTTTACAGCGCTGAAACTTGCTGTGCTCAGGAGTGTGTTTTTTCACACCCCTGATCGAGAAAGTTGCAGTGCTGTAAAGTGCCAGTGTAAACAAGCCCAAAGAGACTAAGGATTATATGGGCACAGTGACTAAACCAGTCTCATCTTTAAAAATGGACATGAGTGTTAGTTGAAACAGTAGCCAAAGATTACTATGAACACGAGGGGGAAAGTTCAGTTTGTATACTTGACAGCCACTTATGGTCTGTTTTTTTGGTTCCTTTGTATAGTAATTTTCCTTTTGTTTGTATGAGTCTTTCCCAAAGCAACAAGCATGAGAGAATTATTTTAAAAAGTTAGATTACTAAGATCGGCAGGAGTGGTTCAGGAAAATACTCTTGAACCACTTATTGAAATTAGTAGATTTCAAGCTGGCCTTATCCATTTAAAAACTCACTTCTGTCCCATCACTGCACAACTTTAGTCCCTGCCTGCCTCTTTTACCTTCCTATCCTACCCTCACCCTTCCCCAGTCTTTCCCCCCACCTGGTTGCTCTCCGTTCTCTTCTATTCTGACCCCATGTCCCTACCTTCCAGTTCCTCCTCAAAACATTTCTGGGGTGGGTGAAGTATTGCACGTGCACGACTCAAGATTGTGCAAGTTCTGACATACTGGTTACCAACCAAAGCTATTATGCTTTTCCTCCCTTCTCCCACATCCTCAGTGTCTAATCAGCATTTATGGAACTTGAAGTGTTAGATTTTGAACTTTTCATACCACAGACAATTTATCTTGCCTGTCAAACATCATGCATAGTTCCTGGCTGTTACTGATTCATTTGGTGCATTTACCACTCATCCCTTTCATCTCCTCCACCCCTACATCTGGTGTAACTAGCACAAGAAATGCAGTTGGAAGCCTGTTTTGCTTGGATCCCCCAGCCTGCGAGCACCTCTTTTGTTGCAGTCATCTTAGAGGGCTAGTAGCCTGCCTGTTAAGGATGGGGGGAGAAATGGGCAAAGATGAGAAAGTAGCACACATATGTGAAATCAGCATGTATAAGGGTCCAGTTTAATAGCAAGCAAATTTGAGGAGGGAGGTGAGGAATCAAATTTAAAGGCTCAAGCTTAATGTTTTCTCCTTACAGTAAGAATTTGGGGATTACTAAAGTGTACGTTTCTCTTAGTGGGCAGTCTTTTTACCTTCAACAATACCCTACGAGAATCTGGGACAACTTGGCCATATTACTAAATATTTAGTGGACAACCACCCCAAACTGCTATATAATGGGTAAGTTTGATTTGGAAAGCTAATGTTTTTGCTACTTACATTGTTTTGTTTCCCCATCTCCACCCCCTACTTAAGATTCCATAATTTAATTTGATAGTTTGTTACATTTTAATGGCTTGTGTTTCACCTCAGTGGAGGTAGGGGTGGTGAAAGGCTAGGTGAATGGAACTTGTCAAGGCCAGTTCCTGAGATCCAGAAGCTGAATTGGGAATTTGCTGTCTTTAGGGTGACAAGAACATATCTATCAAATAATTCTTGGCAACAGTTAATATCTAAGTTTACAAGGCCTCTTATTAACTTTTCTCAAATGCTTCTGTTACCCTGGAAGCATCCTTCAATGGCTGTACAGACACTGCAGGCTGTTCCCAGAGTTCCCCCTTTTTCCTCTTCAGAAGGGAGAAGTCTACCTTAATGCTGCAACTTCTTAGTCTCAGCAATGTGACTTCCTGGAGACAATTTCCACAATGTTAAATATCACATCTGTCCTGGTTCCCTTTTTTTGGGTTACGAAACACTTATGGCTTTATACCATTTAAGCCTGTCTATATATGGAGTTTTTCAGAAAGAGCATTTTCAATCAGGCTGTTCCTGAGTAACTATATGTGGACAAATTTTTATTCCAGAGTAAGTGTCCACACATGGAGTTATTCAGGAACAACTAGATAGAAAGAGCTCTTTCTGAAGAACTATGTTTAGATAAGCCTTTATTGCAGCCAGCTCTCATGACTTGTGTGTAGAGAGGACCTTAGACTGTTTAGGACATTCCAGCTTCACTTTTTGTTCCTTTCACCATGCACCGAATCAGGACTCAATCTCATTGTGATTTCCAATCACCAGAGGAACTTGGAACACTTATCTAGATAAAAGTTACTCAGTGTGCCTTGGTGTGTTGCTTCAGATGCAAGATTGGTATCCATAGCTCCTAACTGGAACATGGCTACACATTAAAATTGGTGGTGGACAAATACATGCTTTTCTGAACTTGTAGTATCTGGGCACCAATATACAAGAGAAGGGCAATTTACAAGAGCATATCAATATAGACCAAAACGATTTCAGAGACCTGTTTTTAGAAGGGCTTTGTTAAAAGCTTCGAATTGCCCCATCATTACTCCACTTTGAAGACCGACTGCTTTTGACTCATTTGAAAAGCTAGTCTTTTCTTAAATGCCACATTTGGCACGTATTTGATCTCTTCATACCATCCGTTATAAACTAAAGCTAATAAAACTTCTGGTAACTATAAATCAAATGAAAAGCTGACCATTTGACTTCTCTGGTACTTAGATTGCACCTCTAATAAGTACAAGGCTAAATTCTGTAGTGAGGCAAGCTTGTATTGACTTCACTGAAAGTTGAGCCTGATACTGTACTACAGGATTTGGCCCAATATCTGCTATTTTACAAACATACCATGAAAAGTTTTGGATGAATACCAGGTGCTTTAGGTGATGCACTGTACTTGAACTTCATAGTTTGTCCTTAGTCAGAGTACAGTTAAGAGAGACGCTGCCTTTCTTTCAAATACGCCCTTAGACTAAATTTCTCTGTTGTCTTCTAGAAAAAGCAGAAAGCTAACTTGTCGGTTTCTTAAAAATCATCTTTCCATCTTTTGCATTATGGTCACAGTGTGGTCCTAATTTTCAACAACATTAAAACTAATGTGTGTGCTTATCTTACCAGGTTTTGGCTTGCCTGGGGAATTCATATAGCTGAAGCATTGTACAGTATCAAGTTATGCAAGTAAGTTGTGTGTGGGTGTGGGGTTTTTTAAATTCCCCTCTATCTTAGATTTTATGGACAAGATTTAAAAAAAAAAAGCCTTAAAAAGGTAAATATGGGTTTAAGAACCTAACTTCAGGCACTGTTACTGAGGGAATTTGGGAGGAAGAGTTCATCCTCCCATGTGGTGCTCTGATATTTCAGTTAGCCATTTAAAAAAAATTGAATTCTGCCAAGTCTATTAGATTTAAACTTTTACAACTGAGCAAATCTGTGGGTTTTAAACATTTTTATTATTTTTATCCAATTAAGTTTTCAATTGTGGGAAATTGAAAAGTATCAGAATTTTTTAATGAGAGGCATTGAGATTCAAAAAGTTAAAGCCTTATAACCCTTAACACTAGTTGTCAAAATATACAAAGTAAATAAATACCCTTAAACTGAGTTCTCAAGCAGCATTTTTCTTATCTGCAAATTTCAGTTATTAATGAAAAGTATTTTTATTGGTCTGTGTGTTTGATGAAATTGATGTTTACTCACATTTACCAATTAATCTTTCCAAATCTAACTATAGTGCAGAGTGCCATAGAAGAGAGTCATGTAGGTAGAATAAAGACAATTATGGTACGGAGGGGTGGGGGTGGTAGAGGGTCAAGGGAGCCCTTGACACCTGTCCCTGCCTCTCCCCCCCCTCCCCATCATTTATACTCTTTCCCTTATGAGAGAGGAGAATCTGGATGAAAACAGAATCAAAGATGGCCTGTCTCTCAGGCAGTCTTTCTGGATTCAGCTCTATGAGCTTGGTCTATCAGAGTCTGTTACCGCCTTAGTGGGGCCTACCTTCTGCCCCTCTAGGGACTTACTGCTTTGCTGCTAGTCAGGTTAGTTGAAAAGGCAATGGTCACAAGCTGCACTGTCTGTTGGGAGCAGTCTCTGAAGTGGAATAGCCTTCTTCCTGTTCACTGTCCCTTCCCTTTTTAAGCTTCTTCCCTTCCAGGAAGAACAAGCCTTGCAGGTTTGCTTTATTAGTGCTAAACAGAAGAGCTGGTTGATCTCCCCTACACCAGAGTGAGGGCATGTCCCTTCACACACATACCTTCAAATATTAAGACCAAACGAGGGGCTTTTCATTAAGCAGATCTCAAAGATAAACAGGATTATTGGCCTAGTGTATGGGAGAGAAGCTGTAGATTTGAAATCTTGATTTTAGTAAGGCTTCTTGATACAGTCTCACACACCAGTGTCATAAGCACATAGGGAAATGTGGTCAGGATGAAATTACTTTCAGATGGATGCACAGCTGTCAAAAATACCATGCTTAAAAAGTAATCAATGGTTTGCTGTCAGACTGGGAGGGTGTACCTAGTGGTATTCTGCAGAGATCTGTCCTGGGTTAGGTACTATTCGGTAATGACTTGGACAATGGAATGAAGAGTATGCTTATAAAATTTGCAGATAACACCTGGATTCAAAGGACCTTGACAAATTGGAGAATTGGTCTGAATTCAACAAGATAAAATTAAATAAAGACAACCACACTTAGGACGGGGGTTAGGGACAGGGAAAAAAAAATCAAATGTACAGCTACAAAATGGGGAATAACTTGCTGGCTGGCAGTACTGCTGAAAAACACTAAGCCCCAGGTCCTATCACAAATTGAACAAGTCAACAATGTAATGCAGTTGCCAAAAAAGTTAGTACTCTGGGATGTTTTAACAGAACTCTTGTATGCAAGACAAGGATAGTAATCGTTCCACTCTCCTCAGCACTGGTGAAGCCTCAGCTGGACTACTGTGTCCAATTCTGGGTGCCACACTTTAGGAAAGATGTGGACAAATTGGAGAGAATCCATAGGAGAGCAACAAAGATGATAAAGGGTTTAGAGACTCTGACCTATGAGGAAAGGTTAAAAAACTGTCCATGTTTAATCTAGAGCAATGGTTCCCAAACTTGTTCTGCCGCTTGTGCAGGGAAAGCCCCTGGCCGGCCGGGCCAGTTTGTTTACCTGCCGCATCCGCGGGTTTGGCCGATCACAGCTCCCAGTGGCCGCGGTTCGCTGCTCCAGGCCAATGGGAGCTGCTGGAAGCGGCAGCCAGTACCTCCCTCGGCCCAGGCTGCTTCCAGCAGCTCCCATTGGCCTGGAGCAACGAACCACAGCCACTGGGAGCCGCGATCGGCCGGACCTGCGGACACGGCAGGTAAACAAACTGGCCCGGCCCGCCGGGCTTTCCCTGCACAAGTGGCGGAACAAGTTGGGAACCACCGATCTAGAGGAAAGAAGACTGAGGAGAGAGACCTGATAGTCAAATCTTATAAAAAGAAGACTGTAATCAATTATTCTTCGTGTCAACTGAAGGTAGAACAAGCAGTAATGGACTTAATCTGCAAGAAGGGAGACTTGGGTTAGATATTAGGAAATACTTTCTAACCATAAGGATAGTTAAGATCCGGAATAGGCTTTCAAGACAGGTTGTGGAATCCCCATCATGGAAGATTTTTAAAAACAGGTTGGCCAGACACCTGTCAGGGATGGTCTAGGTTTACTTGGTCCTGCCTCAGCACAGGAGCCAGGACTTGAAGACCTTCCAGCCCTACATTTCTGTGATTCTATAAAATAACTTCTCAGCATCTTTGTAATCGATAGAGCTGATACATCTTGTGAAAAATGCGAGTGTGGGGCTAGGCAGGACTGGGCTGCCACCTAGTGGGTTTTTGTGAAGTAGAAAATGTGTATAAAGGAATTCTGGAATATAAGGATTCTGTTTGCATCAGTCAGTGTCCAGAAGTCGAGCCCTACTCAAA
>QXTE01000052.1:4252783-4267269 GCA_003942145.1 Platysternon megacephalum
AGTTTACAAGAGCATATGCCTGATGTCAGACATAGTAGGTATGACAACCCCTTTCTAGGTTTTGCACCCTACAGGAAGCACTTAAGTTTATACAGCATTATTAAAATGTGAAGTACTATGAAGAGGAAGAAATAAAGACTGCTTACTTAACACCTTGTTTCTGATAAGCCTCTGTCCAGGCAGCTGCTGTTAATATCATTCCAATGATACTAACTTCCACTTTCCAGTAGTACTTGTAGACATTACTAAGGAGACAGAAAATGAAATTGAACAGTTAAATCTCATTGAGGGTAGAAAGTATTTGCTTAGATTATATATACACACACTTTTTGCAAGAGTGTAATCTTGCATAAGCAAGTTGCAGTATTTGAAAAACTGTCAATGAATGCAGAAAAAACTCAGGAACACTAAAACCCTGTTTGGACTACAAGAGTATAGAGCTAGTGTGTTTTAAACCCTGCCTTTCTTTACAGTAGGTACTAAAAACATGTTCACATGTATTAGCTAACACATTTGCTATCTGCTCATCTTCCTCATCTAGACAGGGCCCAACAGTATAAACAGGGTTAGGATTGTAGTGTTGAAATTGGTAGAGGGAGCACCAAGTAAGTTTAGGCAGTGTGTATAGTTAAAGCTTCCTGTATTACACATGTTAAATCAGAACTTGAGTCTGGCCCACCAGCTATTTTTATATCTCCAATAATGAGCTTTTCACTTAGTTCCTGACCAGTTTGTCAGAAGCTTTTGTGGCATTATCGGTTTACCTTTTCCCCCAATATAAGGAAGGGCAGGAAAAAGTTAGAGCTTTACATTTTGGGGGATTGTTTTTTAATGAATCTAAATGCACTCCCAGTCTTAGTCTACAGTGACTTAAAGCATATGCTAGATCTCTTGATACTATTAGCCATATGCTCTTGGAAATGGCTGCAGCATGGGAAGAAGCCATTCTTCTGATGGTTTCACCAGTGAAAGTTATGATTTCCAAAGCAATAGCACCTGATGAGGGAAGGAGAGGGTTGGAGGCTTGTCTCTAACTAGCAGGTGTGCTGCCATCAGTAGCATTTTTTTTCCTCCTTTCTGCACTATGGAGAAACGCCAAAATAGTTAGCCAACCCTGCACCTGTTGAGGTCACAGATCTTTTAATGAACATTCAAGAGGTTACGTTAAATTAGTGTTAAATGTGCCTCGTATGTTCATTTTGTTTGAATTTACCTTGGAAATGTATAATCAGTACAAAAGTTGCAAACTGTATTAATTCAAAGACAGTTGAGAAAACTACTCAAGTGTAATCTCAGTGGATCTGGGTTAGTATTGCTCCCTCTACACTGTGATGTACTGTTCTTGGGATTGCTAACCATCACTGTGCAGCCCGTTTCTTTAACTGACAAAGTAGTCTGAAATCATTACATAAAGCACTGAAGGCCATTAGTCTGTTTAGCGAATAGTGTTTCCACAGAATCAACTTTCCACATGCAAATCAGCTGTTCCATCTGAAAAAAGTTTCACACTGTTTAAGAAACATGATCCCTGTTATTGCTACTAAGTCTCATCTGTTCACATTTTTAACTCATCACAGCCCCTGAAATTCCTGCTTCATAAGATAGCAAAAAAGGAAGTCTGTGTGTAACTTTAATTTGCTGTCTATTCTCCAGGCTGCCACTGTGACTGAAAAGCTCTTTCCATAGTGAAAATACATTAATAAACTTTGTATCGTGTAGGGATTTGCTTAGCATACCGTACTTGACTTCATGATTACTTTATACTAGTAATGCCAAATGTCCCATATCCCCATGCTTATTTTGCACTTCAGTATATATAGACCAGGAGTAGGCAACCTATGGCACGCGTGCCAAAGGCAGCACGCGAGCTGATTTTCAGTGGCACNAACAATAGTTTAGTTATATATTATAGACTTAGAGAAAGAGACCTTCTAAAAATGTTAACGTGTATTACTGGCATGTGAAACCTTAAATTAGAGTGAATAAATGAAGACTCGGCATCCCACTTCTGAAAGGTTGCCGACCCCTGATATAGACTGTACATAATGTTAACATTGACAGTATCAATAACTTGAGTTAATATGTCAGAAAAACATGTCTAGTGATCGTGGTTAACAAGTCTTCATTAGTGGTACAGAGGACTGTTAAATGGAGTGTAAAAGTTGAGCCTCATTACTAAACATTCCTCACATCAAGGTGCTTTGAGCTGTAAACATCAATCAATATGATCAGTGGTGTGTTAGATCCATTTCACAGTTCACTTTTATGGAGAGTGTATAGTATGTTAAATAAAATCTAACTTTGTTTTACTGCAGGACGAAAGGCATCACTGACAGCTCTGTTCAACGTCGATGGTTCATCCAAACCTTCCTCTTTGGTATAGCTTCTCTCTCCCACCTGCTAGCCTACAAGCCTCTGCCTAAGAAGCAGAGATAAAGGATTGGGAAAGAGGCAAATAAGGCTAATATATTTCAACCTTGTTTTCAGAAAGTGGATCCACCCTATAGTTTAGTTGTTGTGAATGATCTAAAAGGCATTTCCTGTTATGTGAGCCAGTGCACTCATGCCAAGGCAGTCCTGTGGTATCACCGCTATTATTAAATGCCTGGTTTGAGATATGGGCTCACTTGATAGCTCAAGAAATTAGTATGGAAACATGGAGCATCTCACTTTGTGCTTGCAAAATTCAGTCCAGATTGGGTCAGGGACCAAATATCACTGCCCTCAGTTGGTTGTTTAATGGCCTATATCTAAGGCTACGATTTTGTCACGGAGGTTGCAGAAGTCACAGGTGGCAGGGGGCCAAAGATGACTCGTGGGAGGGACACAAAGAGGGCACCAGCTAAAGGGGAGGACGTGTCCTCCCCACGTGACTCCTCGCCGCCCCTAGCCCGGGGTCTCTGCGCTCTCCCCATCCCACATTACCTGGGGGGGTGGGCTCTTTCCTCCCGCTGCGCCAGCTCCCCCTGGCATGTTCGGCTGCTCTTCCTGGCAGCCAGGCCCCAGAGCTGTTCCCGGATGCTGCCTGGTGCAACACAGCAGCTGCCTGGGAGAGTGCCTGGCTGCTTCCCGCCCAGGCTTGGCTTCTGGGACAGCAGCTGAGAGAGTCGGAGCCCCCCCCAGACCTCTCAGAATTGGCTCCTGTCCCCAGAAGCTGAGCCTGGGCTGGTGGCAGCCTGCTGCTGCCATAACCAGGTGTTCTCCCAGTCAGCCGCTACACTGCACCAGGCAGGGTGGCTGGAAGAGGAGGCGCTCTGGCCCCGCCTCTTCCCTTCCAGCTCTGGCCTGGGCTGCTGCTGGGGGCACTTGACCCTGCTGGAGGGGCACTTGGCCCTCCGTTCTCCTACCACGAGTCACCCCTGCAGGGGGCCCCCCATGGCTTCCAGTTGGCCAGGAGATCCTGGAGCTCTGAGCCATAGGTGGTGGGGGCCCCTGGAGTGCTGAGCTGGGGACCCCGCAGCTGCCCCATTGCTGTGGGAGGTGGGGGACACCAGAGCCCCAGCAATGATGCATGCTGGACCCTTTTCCCTACCCATTTTGTTATGAATACTTTTAGTACAAGTCAGGGACAACAGGAAGCCCGTGACCTGTCCCTGACTTGTACTAAAAATATCCGTGACAAAATCTTAGCCTTACCTATATTCTATGTTCAATTTGCTTCTTACTGAAAAGCACAATTCCTCTCCACTCCCACCCAAAGAAAACCTCATCATGCTTGTTGGCAATAGGTATTAAGACAGCACTACCCTTTTTTTGGTAGGTGTTTTTCTTCCACATCAGCAGAGAGACACTTTACTTATGTAGTGTAGAGAAGTCTCTGCCTGTTCTAGGTTAGAATTGTTTTCCCAGGCTTTCAATAAACAATTTTCACCAACATTTTTGTTAAAATTCCACCTACATGTTTTTATCTTGTTCAGTCTTCCCATATCAGAGGGAAATGTCCCTAAGGTTGCAGGAACACTAACAAGTGGATACATTGTACAGGATGATGTGCAATGATCTGAGCCAGAATATGTAGTGAAACAATTCACTCTGTTAATTTAAGGTGACAGAGAACTTGTTGATGTTACCTTGTCTTAAGTCTCGCACAGTGGGAACTTGTCTCATGGAAGTCAGTGACCAAATATAACTTGAGGGAGAGCAGACTAAGTGCAGCTATTTTCTGAACGACTGATTAACAATACATGTAGAAGTTATAGAAGGTTAATTAGAAGGATTCCTAGATATAACATTTTCTTATCTCAAAACATAAAAGTCTTTTATATCTACTGTTACTGTAATGAAATGTAGATTAACTTTTCAACTAGATGTTAATGCACTGGTCCAAGAGACTCTGTATTATACAGTTCCCCAAATGTAAGGAGTAAAATTCTGCTCCATCTTTCTTAGACCACCTCTAATAAGCAGTCAATTTGTCCGTGGTTTGACAGCTTTCACTCTACTGTACACTATTGTATCTGTCTATTGTTGGACTTTTCAGGAGGATTAAGAGATTGAAAATGTGTTCTGTCATGTTTTAACATTGCTCCAAAGGAGCATGACCACTTAAAATATCTGAGCTGCTGTATTCAAAGTATTTTTGGGGGGAAAGATGGTTACAAAGTATTACTACTATGATTCATAGCTAAAACTATTATTTAGTCATGGAGGTCGCGGAAGTCATGGAATCTGAGACTTCCAGCAACCTCAGTGACTTCAGCCTGTGGTGGTTGGGAGCTTCAGGGTCCCCTGCCGCCCACAGGAGGCAGCGACCTGCAGCATACCCTTTGCCTCTGGCGGCCCCTGGAGCTACTAGCCACTGCGGGCCCCTGGAGCTGCAGGAGGTGGGGGCACCCCACAGCTCCCGGCCCCCACAGGCAGTGGGGAGACCCCCAGAGCTGCACATGGCAGGGGTACCCCGCAGCCCCTGCACAGCTGCACACGGCTTCAGGCCCCTGCACAGCTGCACACGGCTTCAGGCAGTGTATGGACCCGCAGATCCCCTTTTGTCATGGATATTTTTAGTAAAAGTCATGGATAGGTCACAGCTTCCATGAATTTTTCTATTTTGCCCGTGACCTGTCTGTGACTTTTACTAAAGATATCCATGACAAAATCTTAGCCTTATTCATAACTCCTGTGGTGCTAGGCTCCTTTTGGGGTGGAGGGGAAGACTACCTGATGGCTCTTACATAAATGGAGAGAGCAGCTGCCAGCCCCGTTGCTGCAGTAGTGGAGTCACCTTGAGTAATCTTAAATACCTTAGGCAGTGCCTATGTCTGCCTGTGAACCAAGGCTGGCAGATCTCTCTGTGCTAGCACTGCCCTTTTTAAGCAGCTAGTAAAGGGGTGCAGAGGCTTCATTCAAGCACTAGAGCAGAGGGAGTTAACTTCTTGACAAATTCTGCTATAAGTGTAAAGGTATAAGGCACACCTGAAGAGTTAAAAGGCAGTTTAACAACAACAGTCCTGTGCTGTTAAGTGTAAGAGCATCTAGGAGGGTATAGTGTCATACCTGGTACTAAAGAACAGAGTGTGAGAGCACAAGCTTTGCTTCATTTCTGTAATCGGCCTGC
This sequence comes from Platysternon megacephalum, assembly GCA_003942145.1. NCBI lineage: Eukaryota > Metazoa > Chordata > Testudines > Platysternidae > Platysternon > Platysternon megacephalum. The sequence continues at coordinate 4,258,338 of QXTE01000052.1, forward strand.
CCCTTTATAACTTCCAATCCTTGAAACCTAAAAATAAAGAATAGAAAGAAAAAGCTGCCTTGAGACTTTTACTTTTGTGAACTGGCAAAGTAGGTTAACCAGATGAACAAAAAACAACAACGAACAAATACCTATATACTCAGTGTAAATACTCACTGTGAACCACAGCTGTCTGAAATGCTCATTTAACATACACTATTTATTTTAACATCTATATATATATATATACACACACACACATATATACACACACACACATATATACACACACACACAAGATTTCTACACACTTTCCAAAGAGTAAAACCCACAAGATGCCTGAGAACTAGTTATTAGACTGAAGGACAGAGATTACAACCTCTCTAAAGCTACAGTTAATCATGGCAGAACTGGGAATAGAACACAGGAATCTTAACTCTTAAGTTCCCTGTTCTAGCCACAGGTCAATATTCCTCATTCTCTTCATTTCTAAAAATGTACACAGTAGTCCAGCATACTGTGTAAATATCTTTATTTTCATGAGTGCCAAGGAAGATTCTTTTAGTTTAAACAATCCTGTAGGTCTGTTAAAACTTGTTAAATTGTCAACAAAGTATTTATGAGCCATAGAAGAATGGCAGGCATGGAATTGTCTGCCTATCCTGCATAGTGTTGCTGTCATGAGGATATTAGAGAGATAATAAGTCCTGCCTCAGACAATTAAACTCCTGCTGCACTATGGTAAAGGCTCCCTGGCAACATGCAGGGATATTCAACACTGCATAATTAGTTAAAGTAGCCCATAAGTATAGATAAGGCCATAGATATATAGATGGGCATTTTTAACAATGGCAAGTGAAGCAGGCATCATTACAAATCCATCCAACTACCAGCTTAAAGCAGTGCTCTAGCAGAGGTGTGTCAGCAAGGTTGTCACAATAAGGCAGCAAAGCAGTAAGCTACATTGGGAGTAGATAACCAGTCTCTCGCCCCTTCCAAGAAACCTGAGAAGTAAAGAAAGGGACACAGCGCACCTCATCACCGGCACCATCTCCTACTGCTAAGAAAAAGGTTTAAAATACAAGAAGGAGAAAATTGACTAGAAAGCGAAATGGAGAAGATAAACAGAGTTAGACCCAGGATAGAGAGAAGAGGATGGCTCTTCCCTGAGGACAAAACAATGTTATGAAGGGTCTTGTATACTTTAGGTCAATATTTAGACAGCACAGACCAATGGCTCATCAGCAGGACCTCATTGTTTTCAAAACACCATGTGCGTGCACACGCAGTGCCATAGAAATAACAATTTGGATATGATTTTCAAAAATGGCAGGTACATAGGATATTGGGACTTACCCTGTTTCTCCATACAGTACAGACTAATCTCTCACAGCTAACTACATCCCAGTATTAAGAGTTGCCCCCTGGGTCCTTTCAGCAAGATATGGCTGCCAATCCAAGGGGCAAGCCTTCATTTTATTGTTATAATCCTTTTGTTTCTTCAAGTTCAGCATTGCTAATATATTTATACCTTTACCCCACAGTTGAAAGGAACAATCACTTGCGGATAGTTCTGTTTATACTCAGATTCTGAACACAAGTCCTGATTCTTAGTTTATCCCTGCACTTGGGGCAGGAACTCCCCAATGCAAACCCTGTATTCTATGGCAGGTGGTGAACTTTGCAGCCTCTGATGTAGGTTACAGTTTAGTTAGTTACTGCTCTAACTTAGTGCCCTCTCTCCATGCCTCCTCACCACCTACACCACCCCGTACACCAGTGGGGGTAGGAGTTGGCCAGAATGGAGCCCTTGAGCCAGCTTCTCATGAGCTAGAGGCCTTCAGCACAGAGTGGCATAAAGGTGCCTTGGTGCTACTGCAAATCAAATCCACAGCTCATGCTCATTACAGGTTTTGGCTACCAGTCACAGTGAGGTGGGCATGCTCCCAAGTGCAGCTCTGCACAGCTAGCTTTGTAGTGCTGGGAGCTAGGATGCAACCTATTAGGAAGGGCTGGTGGATTTATCCTTTCAAAGGAAAGAAATAAACAGGCAAGAGAAATCTCACCACAGAATAAGAAAACTACTGTGAAAAATATATTCAGGTGATAATTAGCTAAGCCATCTTTGGTAATGGGTTTTGTTTTGTTTTTAAAAGAGAAGATTTTAATATTTTTAGAGGACATTAGCCAGGTATTTTTCATGATTTAAAAAATATTCTCTCCCCATTCCATTGCACATGCACAGCACTTTGGGCTTGTGCCATTGATTTTGTTTTAATGGGAAAAAGAGCCTTGAAACATTTGTTGTTTTAAAAATTACAAATAGTTTACATGACTCCTGAACTTTTCAGATTAACAAGAGGGTGGTGGTGAAGATATACGATGGATGTTGGATCTACCAACAGTGTCCTGCAAGTTTTCCACCAATATAAATACACCCCAGTATTAATTTATTCACAAAAGATTTTCAAAAAATATAAAAGTGATAGCAGACCTGATTCCAAACCCGTTAAATCATGGTAAAACTCCCATGGAGTTAACAGGCTTTAGATTAAGCCCCGTTTCCATTTATTTTCTGGGTTAATTAAGCCCCATAAAAGCTAGGAAAAGAGTCACAATTATATAGGCTATGATCTCTGAAAGTCAAATTTTCCAAGGGGTATTGTAGCACAATAATGACAAAAACAATAGTTTGTTTTATACAAGTGAATTCCATTAATCCAAAATGGCATGGATATTTATCTCATAACTGGGTAGCTGGATAAACCGAAGTGCTATTTTTAGGTGCGGTTTCACATCGCTTCTCAGCCTTATCACGAAGATGAAGTATAAATGCAGTTTCACTGATATGAGGGGAAAACTGAATAATGCTGATTCTTAGTATTTATACTTTCTTAAAAAGATTAAAATTCAACTTTAGTGAGTTTTTGTTGCCATTCTGCCAACCTGCTGTTGAAACCGTAACAGCCTTTCAAATAGAAAGCCATTGATTAGTGCCAACAGGCGCTAAGAGGCTAATTGACAAGCTAGTACAAATTCATTAAGTACATGGACACATTGTTCATTTGGTAACTAAGCTGTAGGGATAATTGAAATTCAGATATTCACCTGCATAGCACTTTTCCCCTCCATAAATTTAAAATCCCTTTACAAAAAGAGGATGTAATCATTCCCATTTTACAGGTGGGGAAACTGAGGCATGGAACAGTAACAAGATTTGCTTAAGGTCACACAGCAGGTGAGTGGCAGAGCAGGCAATAGACCTCAGGTCTCCTGGGTTCCAAATCTGTGTCCTAACCAATGGAAGTATACTCACTGAAGTATGCATTTTGCAAATTAAACTAAAGTACCTGAAAGTGTTTCTAAAGCAGTCCTTTTAAAAATAGGATTAAATGAAGTCTTTCTCCCACCTGCACAAGGTTTCACACTTCTTATCACATACAGACTAGAGAATTACAAAGAGAAATCTCACAATTGGATTCAGCTCAGCTTCACCCAGGTTGTGAAGGAGGTCACTGAAAAGAAGAAAAGCTTTATTTTCAAACCCATTTGACACTGAAGTATACGGAGAAATCCTGCTTGCCATCTGGGCTTTCAGTACGCTGCCCAGGGCAAAATGCAAAGAGTTGTGTTAATGAAACAGAACCAATATAAAATCTCCTAGGGACAGATGCCAAGAGACTCAGAGATGACTTTGCTTCAGCAGTGGCCTGTTTTGTGTAAGCAGGTCAGACTTAGTTTGTCTGGCTTGCACCAGAGATGAGCAGAAATTAAAGTGATGCAAGTACTTATTACTCACAAACCGCTCTGCATGCTGGGTTTGTTCAGTAATCAAATTCTCTTAGAATTAAAACATCAGGGACAGAAACTTTCCAGCTCTTAAAAGGAACGTTCACTTCCAAGTAGCTTTATGCTCACAATTGCCATACACTCCCACAAAGTATATCTCAGAGTAAACCCCACAGCCAGGTCAATGTGCTCAGTAAACAGCTGCTTACATGGCTAGGTTGTAATGCCTTATTTAACTGAATGAGTTTCGTTGTCAAGTTAGGTTGAGAAATAGGATGCCATAATCAGAATCCTGGGAAAGAGGAAAGCTCAGAAGGCTTCCTCTGGACCTTTCTTATAAGGTCAGCTAAACATAGATGCAGTAAGAAGCATGCCATCTGCTTCTAGAAGACTTCCTGATGCCTAAAAGATATGGTTGAACCTTGAAAACACTCCTGAATAGCTTCTTGATAGAGACACTAGATCATACCAGATTTTGTCTCTTTTAGGGCCTCATCTAAATCCTACGAAAGACAGCAGGAGTCTTTCTATTGACTCCATGAGGCTTTGGATCAGTCTCTGAGGGTTCATTCGGTCTTTAGGGACATTTTATTTGTCTTGTGGTTGATGAATGAGTTCCTGATTGATTAATGACATAACCCTCCTTGATGTTCCAGAGCACATTGCCAGTCCAACCATTCCTTAATACCCAGGTCACAATGGAGTCTAGGAAGCTTACCTAAGAACTCTTCGTGATTTGCTAAGGAAGAGGCTGAAACTATCAGCAGCTGTTTAATATATTAGGGCACAATTCAGTGAATATGTATGGTGGGAAAAGTTCCATAAATATTCCTAAACTACATTTTAAACTCTTACTCTATGACATTTAACTTAGAACCACACAACCACACTTATTTTCCAGTCAGCATGAGATGAGCTCCAGTTTGACTACATCTGCGAGAATAATGTTCCAGTTGATCTTGGATTTGATCTGTCTTTCTTGTTTTTCTCCTTCTTGCCTTCTCTGCTTATCTTAAAATTTTGGATTTTCTTCTTTCTGGGTTCATGGCTAACATTCAGCACTGTGATATGTAAGCAATGATTTACTTCCTCTAAATTGCAGTATGTTTATTCATCTCCTGTTTACATGTAGGATTATTAGCTGTAGTTACAATTATTTGTCAACTAGTGGTATATCAACATGAATTTGGGCAAAGTTTTATTTTTTAAAAGAGGATGTTGATCTAATGATAATCTCTTACATCGCAAAAGTAAGAACTGTAATCAAACAACATGGTATGTAATGGGAATCAAAGCTTCACAATATTTTGCAAAATAAGACAATTTTTAGGCTGGTCCTTGACTATACCACTTTTCCAAAAACGTTCTCCATTTGGGTAAAATGCTGATCTCACCAAAGTAAGGAGCAATAAGCACATTTGCTTTAGTACAACCAGGATTTGGCTTTCTGGGCCAGATCCTCAGCTGGTGTAAAGTAGTTTGACAGAAATCAGTAGAGCCACACCAGATGAGGATCTGGTCCATTTGCATATAGCTTACTAGCACCCACAACTCTGGCACTATCCCAGTCATAATTGCAAGAGTGAAATGTCTTTACTGGTCAACTCCCACTGGTATTAGCTCAACAGATACAAAGGTGTTTCAACATCTGTGTTTTCTCTTGCAAATAGAAGTGGCCTTAAATAACATAGATTGAGTTCCTCTTGTGTTTGTCATGCTGTTGTACACATGGCTGCTTAATGACAGCCTCGGCATATGATCCATGTCCTGCTAGTTTAGCCTGTCTTGTCAGTATTATGGGTTTTTTTCCAGTCTGGAGGTCCAGCCCCAGACAAGGGCTGTGTAAACAGCACAAGTGATTATTTTCACAAATTGAAATGAAAATGAATTAAAAAAATTGAGTTCATTTACCATCCTTATTCAAAATATAAAGTGGTTTGCATATCTGTATAAAGGACTGAACTATGCAGCTCACTTGAGAATACTGCATCTTCAAATAGAGATTTCATTTGACTGAAATGTAGTCTTGAGCCAAATTCTACTGTGGAGGTGTGGCCTTCCCACAAGCCGTAAGATCTTATTAGCAAAGAGAAGAGAAACCTCTTTTTGGGGAAAGAGATCTGGTTATTCATTATCGAGCCAATGCAAAATGAAGTATTTTCCTGGAGACCCCTCATATTCCTCATGCAAACACATTTAACAATAATTATATAAGAACTCTAAAAGTACATACCTTTGGATATTCCTGCAGGTAGTGAAGGAACAGTTCTCTTACCATTAGAGACAGCCCTCTTTGGGTACGTCTACACTACGGGATTAGTCCGAATTTACGGAATTCGATTTTATGAAACCGATTGTATAAATTCGCTTGTACGCGGCCACAGTAAGCGGATTAATTCGGCGGTGCACGTCCATGCACAAAGACTAGCGTCGAATTCCAGAGCGTTGCACTGTGGGTAGCTATCCCATAGCTATCCCATAGTTCCCGCAGTCTCCCCCGCCCATTGGAATTCTAGGTTGAGATCCCAATGCCTGATGGGGCAAAAAACATTGTCGCGGGTGGTTCTGAGTACATCCTCCCCCTCCCTCCGTGAAAGCAACGGCAGACAACCATTTCACACCTTTTTTCCTGGGTGAACTGTGCAGACGCCATACCACGGCAAGCATGGATCCCGCTCAGCTCAAGACAGCAGTCATGAACATTGTAAACACCTCGCGCATTATAGTGCAGTTTATGCTGAACCAGAACCTGCAAAACCAGGTGAGGAAGAGGCAGCGATGGCAGCACGGTGAAGAGAGTGAGGAGGACATGGACACAGACACAGAATTCTCTTAAACCGCGGGCCCCGGTGCTTTGGAGATCATGTTGTTAATGGGGCAGGTTCTAGCCGTGGAACGCCGATTCTGGGCCCGGGAAACAAGCACAGACTGGTGGGTGCATAGTGTTGCAGGTGTGGGACGATTCCCAGTGGCTTTGAAACTTTTGCATGCGTAAGGGCACTTTCATGGAACTTTGTGACTTGCTTTCCCCTGCCCTGAAGCACCAGAATACCAAGATGAGAGCAGCCCTCACAGTTGAGAAGCGAGTGGCGATAGCCCTGTGGAAGCTTGCAACGCCAGACAGCTACCGGTCATTCAGGAATCAATTTGGAGTAGGCAAATCTACTGTGGGGGCTGCTGTGATGCAAGTAGCCAAAGCAATCACTGAACTGCTGCTACCAAAGGTAGTGACTCTGGGAAATGTGCAGCTCATTGTGGATGGCTTTGCTGCAATGGGATTCCCTAACTGTGGTGGGGCGATAGATGGAACCCATATCCCTATCTTGGCACCGGAGCACCAGGGCAGCCAGTACATAAACCGCAAGGGGTACTTTTCAATGGTGCTGCAAGCACTGGTGGATCACAAGGGACGTTTCACCAACATCAACGTGGGATGGCCGGGAAGGGTTCATGACGCTCGCGTCTTCAGGAACACTAGTCTGTTTAAACGGCTGCAGCAAGGGATTTACTTCCCAGACCAGAAAATAACCGTTGGGGATGTTGAGATGCCTATAGTTATCCTTGGGGACCCAGCCTACCCCTTAATGCCATGGCTCATGAAGCCATACACAGGCAGCCTGGACAGTAGTCAGGAGCTGTTCAACTACAGGCTGAGCAAGTGCAGAATGGTGGTAGAATGTGCCTTTGGANAAGCAACCCACCCTCCCCCCTTCGATCACAGCTTGCTTTCAAAGGAAATAAAGTCACTATCGTTTAAAAATCATGTATTCTTTATTAATTGATTATAAACATAGGGAGAGAACTGACAAGGTAGCCTGGGTGGGGTTTGGGAGGAGGATAGGAGGGAAGGAAAAGTCCACTAAAAAAGTTCAAAATAATGACAGCCTTTTGCTTGGGCTGTCCACTGGGGTGGAGTGGCAGGGTGCACGGAGCCTCCCCCCCTCCCCCCCCCCGCGTTCTTACACATCTGGGTGAGGAGGCTATGGAACTTGGGGAGGTGGGAGGGCAGTTATAGAGGGGCTGCAGCGGCACTCTGTGATCCTGCTGCTGCCGTTCCTGAAGCTCCACCAGACGCCAGAGCATGTCCGAGTGATCACGCAGCAGCCCCAGCGTTGCAGCCTGCCACCTCTCATCTCGAGCGTCCCTCCTGTCCTCACGTTGGTCCCTCCTGTCCTCACGTTCACTGGCATCTTTCCTGTACTGTGACACCGTGTTCTTCCACTCATTCAGATGAGCTCTTTCATCACGGGTTGATTTCATGATTTCTGAGAACATTTAGTCTCGCGTGCGTTTTTTTCGCCGCCTTATCTGAGTTAGCCTTCGGGATGGAGGAGGGAGGCTTGAAAAATTTGCAGCTGCGGGAGGGAGGGGAAAAAAGGGAGAGATACATTTTACAGAACAATGCTTATACTCTTTCACGGTGAACAACACTATTCACATTACATAGCACATGTGATTTCGGTACAAGGTTGCATTTTGCATTATATTGAGTGCCTGCAGCTTTGGTGTTAGAGATCACAGATGCAGGGCCGGGCAACAGAATTCGGCTTGTATGCAGCCATGGTAAGCCACTGTCTTTCAGCTTCTGCAACCTTAATAAAAAGCAGCGCCCTCCTTTCCCATACCAAGCAAAGGCCTTTGAGTGCTGCGGTTTTCCTGTTAATGTGCAGCAGCAGAAACCAAACTTAACCACCCCACCACCCATCCAATTCTGTGGGATGATCGCTTTACCCCTCCCCCCACTGCGTGGCTGGTATCAGGCAAGATCCCTGCTAGCCAAACACGAAAAGCTCAGTTCCATTGCTCCCCTCCCCCAACCGCTTGGCTAACTGCAGGGAAGGATTTCTTTTCAGCCACAGACAAACAGCCCAGTAGGAACGGCCACCTCTGTCCCCTTAATTAAATTCCCGTATTTCAACCAGGTTACCATGAACGATATCACTCTCCTGAGGATAACACAGCGAGATAAAGAACGGATGTTGCTTGAATGCCAGCAAACACCGGGACCATACGCTGCCAGGCTTTGTCATGCAATGATACCAGATTACTTGCTACTAGCATGGCGTGGTCAAGTGTCCTACCATGGAGGACGGAATAAGGCTGCACTGCCCAGAAACCTTCTGCAAAGGCTTTTGGAGTACCTCCAGGAGAGCTTCATGGAGAT
>QXTE01000052.1:4267609-4325219 GCA_003942145.1 Platysternon megacephalum
AAAAAAAGCCGCGATTGCGATCTGCGGCGGCAATTCGGCGGGAGGTCCTTCGCTCCGAGCGGGAGTGAGGGACCCTCCGCCGAATTGCCGCCGAATAGCTGGACGTGCCACCCCTCTCCCGAGTGGCCGCCCCAAGCACCTGCTTGTTCAGCTGGTGCCTGGAGCCGGCCCTGACTGTGGGATAGCTCCCGGAGGCCAATACCGTCGAAATTCATCCACACTAACCCTAATTCGAACCAGCAATGTTGATTTCAGCGCTACTCCCCTCGTCGGAGAGGAGTACAGAAATCGATTTTAAGAGCCCTTTATATCGAACTAAATGGCTTCATTGTGTGGACGGGTGCATGGTTAATTCGATTTAATGCTGCTAAATTCGACCTAAACTCATAGTGTAGACCAGGCCTTTGAGATGCAGGTGTAACTGATTTAACCCCTTCTTCTGAGGGAACTCTCCTGGGTCCTGGCTTCCCTCCATTCACTAGGGAAACTTGGATGCAGCTGTGCTATAACCATAAGGTCATAAGATCTCTTTTAGATCTTGAAGGCTCTGTACTAACTCTGACCGGGGACAATTTGCATATGCAGCTCTCTGTTGTCTGCAAAGGCAGAGCAAACACTGAATACATCAAGCAGTAGAGAAAGTGCTTTTATTTCATCTCCAGAGTGCGGCTGGGAGGTATGTACTGCTGGAGGGGGGTGGCAAGGAAAGACCTGAACAGTGGTGCAGAGGATGGAATGGTAGGCTTGGTAAGACTGAGCCTGAGTTAGAGGTCGGAGTTCTTGTGGAGCAGGTTGACAGGAAAGTGAAGGGTTGCAATAAGAGATCTCAGCATGTGTGGGGAAGGGATAGGGAATCAACTGATTAGGGAAGGAGAGAATTGATGGATTGGGGCTAGAGCCATACTAGATGGAGCCAGAGGCTGGGTTGGTGGGAAAAGTGGGCTACTTCTCAGCAGATGGTCTGAGGAAGGATTTATTTGGGAGCAGAGGATGGAGAGGGATGATTAATTATTTGGAGATGTGAGATTAGGAAGGAAGAGACAGATGAATTGGGTAATTGAACAGGTGGAGCTGTGTGAGGCAAAGGACAGATGGACTGGATGGATTGATAGCAGTGAGGCAAAACAAATGAGAAATGGAGAGAGGAGGCAAAAGAGCTGCAAATCCCAACAAGGGCTGAGAGCCAGACAACAGAAGTTAAGGACGCCTTGGGAATTAACAGACTATGGGAGCAGGAAGACAGAACAGAAAAGGGAATAGAGAGCAGAAGGGGAGCCATGGAAAATAGCTTACATTATATGGAAGGGAGAGGCAAAGAAGGGGGGAGAGTGAATGCAGGAATGTGTCAAACAGAAGAAAGAAGGGGAAGAGGGACAGAAAATTGGGGAGGGTGGAGCTTTAGAGCAGCACAGGGAAAAAGTCAATCTGCAGGAAAAACAGACCCATGGAAGAGAGGCATAGGAGGAACAAAGGTCACACGAAGAAAGACCAAACCAGGGAGACCCAATAAATTTGACATCTGTTTTGACTGATTAATAGAAAGCACTGTGCCAAAATTTGACATCAGGCCAGTCTTTTACTTGCATGTTATGAGAAGGGCATGGTAGGACAGACTTCCTTTGGGAACTGGCAGGGTCGGCGCAACCCATTAGGCGACCTAGGCAGTCGCCTAGGGCACTAACATTTTGGGGGCGCCGGTGCCCCGGTTGTCATTGGTATTTTGGGGGCAGGACCTTCTGCCGCCTCTGTCGGGGGCGGCATTTCGGGGGCCGGACCTTCCGCTGCCTAGGGCGGCGAAAAAGCTGGCGGCGCTCCTGGGAACTGGGCATGGGAGCCTAGCTTTCCATTGTGCAGTAAGGGGATAAGCTGGCTTTGGTGACAAGAAACTGATACATAATTTTTACATTTGATTTTTGTCCAATTGTGTCTAATGACAGTGACATGGGGCTTTTAGAGCCTGGGCTTTTTAACTGTATGTTTCTTGGCATTTAATAGACCATGATTTGCCCCAGGAAGTTATGCTAGACATCAAAATAAAAAGAGTGGGTAGGTTCCCCCCCCCCGCCCCCGCGCTTAAAAAGCTTTGTCTTAAAATTGTCTAAAAATGCAGAAAATTGCACTTCATATTTCAGAGTTTAGCAGCCCTCCTGAGCGCCCCATGTAAATGTGCACTGCCTCCCACCCCCACAGCCTCTTCGCCTTGGTTTACCCACCATGAGCTACAGTAAGGAAATTGTGTACATACTGGAAGTCTGAACATGAACCTCACCTGCTCAGACAACCCGGAGGGCCCTGTAGGATGCAGCATGGGTTGCTGTGACTCACTTTAATAGACCTCTGTGGCCTGATCAGAGCCAGCGATCAAGCGGTCACCAAAAGCTTCAGTAAGATTGCTAACGATGGACAGAAACTGAATATCCAGCCAGGCCACCTTAAAGACCTACCCACAAACTGGGTGGTGCGCAATCCCTTTGGGATTTGCCATGATGATAATAATGTGGCCGGATTAGGGTGTGGGTGTGTGGGGAATTGAGAGGTGAATTCTATCAATAGCTCCTGGCACTTTTCAGAATACTCCATTAGCTCTGGGACATTGGCTTCTTTTACAGTATCATGGCAGCAAAACTTTATCACACAATGGCTCTCTGGGTAGACTTGACCACGCCATAGCGTGCCTTTTGGAATGGGCATCAGTGGGCTTTGGCCAGCTGTTACAGCACTAGAACAACTCTCTTGGCCATTAGGACAGTAGCTCTTATGTGAGCCGTTTTGCCGTGTAAGGCTGGGGCCAGCTCCCTGCACAGAAAGTCAAAAAATGGCTTTGCCCTCCACAGATTTCAATTAATGGGCAGTCCCGAGAGCCACAAGTTATTTCTCCAGTGGGCACAGTTAGTCCCAGCCCCAGTCTGGACACCCTGCAATTCAGTTTGGCAATGTAGATAGACACAAGGCTCTTCATTCCATGTCTTTGCAGCTACTACCTCAGACTGCTGGCAAACACTTCTATCCTGCTCCCTTCCAAGCTGCCAAACAGAGAACTGGGGGAGACTGCAGCACCCTGAGGTGCTGGAAAATGGCTACTGTGCCCCATGGGACAGTGCATTATAGTATTTGCCAACGAAAGCCTAGAACATTAGGTTTAAAGAGGGCCTTTAAACACCCGCTATCCTTGGGGCTGAGAGCGCCTTGAGCTAGCTGCCAGGAGTGTCTCAGAACCCCCTTTTTAAAAAGCACAGACAAAAGTGATTGGTGTGGCTGGGCCTATATGATTGCAGTGATTCAGTTCCATGTGACCACAAACTGAACTGCAGTACTGCTTACCATGCTGCAACCAGGAGTCACACAGGTGTGCAGAGCCCCAGGGGCTAAAATAGGATGCCAGCAACAAGATTTTGTCTGTCCTTGCCGGCATGAATGAACCAGATTACAACGTAGTAATTTCAGCCACAACCATATTTAAACAGTGTGCTGGAAGTATTTTGTAATTCAGGTTCTAGGAATCGTTCCCCACCAGACTCAGCATAGCACTTTCTCCCCCTTAGGGATTGTACGTCCAGGCCTCATTTAAAACTGCTGCTGCCGCCTTAAAAAAGTTTAATTACAGGGTTTTGGGGTGGGGTGGGGGTAGTTATGGTTGGTAGCTTATTAAAATAGCTGAAAGACATTTATTCAAATGTCACATGCACACACACACCCAAAAAACAACAAAACAACCATCTGGGCAGAGACCAAATATAGAAAAATTCTGCCTCAAATGTGAATGTGACAAGGCTTGTAATGGAAACTGGCTGTGCAAATATTAATTGAGCCTGAACGCTCCTAGCTGGCAGATGATATATAAATAGGCAAATGAGGTTGACTCACTTGCCACACAAATCAGTAGCAGAGCCAAGAGTCCAACCCAGGAGTCGTATGGTTTCTTGTGCTAACCACTGGGTCTCATTCTTTGCTCTGTGTAACTGGTGGTAGAATTTAGCAGACATGTTCATTTACAGCATAGCTAATTTACTAAGTGCGTTTTGGAATAGGCCATACAATTACTGTTACTCTCTCTGTAACATTCTTCTCCCTTTAACAGAAATAGAAACATATGTTTGCTCACCAGTGGCACTTCTGCTCTCAATTAAAGCTAGCCCCAAATGAGGCAAGCATGGGGTGGTTGTGGGTTTTTTGTTAAATGTCTGTCTGACACATTGCTTTCTTCTCACAACTCATTTTAAAAAGAGGTTCTTTAAAAAGGAATAGCCTAGACAGCAAGAAAGCCATTCAAGGAGGCACAATGCTATTAGTATGGGAAAGTGAACTATTTATGTAACCCAGAGGTGGGCTTCTTTGGCGGTTAACTGTTGGAAGGAGCGATTAAGTCCCTTTTCAAGAAATAAGAAGTCTTTGCCGGCAGGCAGAACACCCTTTCAGACAAGTTTGAGATCCAAAGCACTGCTAGGAAGGCTAGACAGCCTGGGTCTTTGTACACAGCTCCCCTTGCTCTCTCCCAACCCAGGACTAGCCTTCTATAAACATGGGCAGTGTACTTGCCTTGGTGCCCAATGGCACTCTCACTCATGTCAATGAGTTACCCTTGTTCAGATCACAAGCAAGCATATTGTTTCCTCCTGCAATGTAAAAAACCGAGGTGATGGGGCCTGGAAAGGAGCCAATGACATTATCCCTTGAAGTGCAAACGTGGAATCATGTTTACTGCTGAGGAACTGCATGTTATTTTAATTCATTGATCCAGATTTGCTACTTTCACTGACAAGATCTGAAATGACTATAATTTTTGATCCAGATTACACTTAAATCAAGACTGGCTACTGGTGTGTATAACACTTATGTCATCACCTCATCCCATCTGGAGGACAGGAGTTAAAACCTTACCCCATGTGCCTGGAGACACTTCCTCCCCATAGCATAGACCTCTGAAGACCAGAAATCTGAGGGGAAGATTCCACCACTCCCTGTCCCACAAGGTGGGAACTAGGTGCATGTGCAGGAGGAATGTTTGGGGAGGAGGGGCCAGCCACCATTTTGGTTTGCCTGGCAAAGAACACTGAGGCCTGGTGGTGGTAAGAAGGCCATTAATAAGCTGCAGTTTCAAGGAAAAGTTGCCAACACAAACTTTCAAATCCAGCAATCAGGTTTGATTTTAAAGGCTATCTTGCCAACAAGAAGGGCCAGAAACCTTTGGTTTGGCTGCTTGGGGTGAAAACTGAGAGTAGCACTTATTTCTAAATGGTTTAACCAGGGCCTAGAGTCTTCTTCCATAGGATATAAGCAATGTCCATCTAAGTGAATAAGAGTCAGCCCTATCCTGTGCCAAGAGAAGTCTACTCCTGAAAGATAGGCTTGGTCAGGAGTGGAGCTACTGGAGTTTAAAAGATTCCAAGTTTAATAGTGAATGGCTCTAAAGTTAACCACCTGGCTTTTCTAAGAACATGTACAGACACTAGTTATCATGTGACAAAATTCACTCAGGTGAGGACGGCCAGCCTAGGCCCTCTGCTGCATTTATCTTCAGAGGATTGCTGAGTGGTGCAATGGGTCTGCTACTTGCAAAGCATATCCTGCATCTCCAGTGTGCTGTGAATGGGGTCTTTGTGCTAAGTCAACATGGAGGGTGGCACTGCAGGTGAGGCCATTTATGCAAATCCAGTGGCCCAATCACTCTGTGCAAATGGTAGAAGAGTCCCCTATGTCCATTCCATAAGCCCAAGAAGCAGCCCTGGCCCAGCTCTGTGTTTGGGGATGCGGTTAGATGTCCCATCCCTACCATAGTTCACTCACAAGGCTTCTGCAAATGGGCTTTAGGTTGATGAAGCGAATTTCATGTCACCCATTGAGGACAACTGAGTAAAACCAGCCTTGAATTCCTGATCCAAGGGGGGTTTGGAACTAACAAACTATTCTAGTACTAACAGCACATCAGAGGGTGAATAATTTTTCACTACTGAGATGACATGTTGTGATATTAACTTAAAAAAAAAAGGTAAATATTAGTCTGATGTAATGTTTGCTTGTTTTTACAATTTGTGGAACTAACAAATTTTAATATGTTTTAACCAAAGTTCTCATAGGGTACTTAAAACAATGCATACTAAATATACTCCTTTAAATGAGAATTTAATATGTTAGACATTGCCTTGACAATCCCATTGTATTTCAGAATACAAAAAACAACTGTTTGCACAGACCATTTATTATCCTCTCCTGTTGCATACATTGATTTAAGTATTCAGAATGACTTTTACCTATGTACATATTTCATCTTAGCTTTAAAAGCCAACTGACTTGCAGTGAAAAAGCACTGTAGTAGCATGGAAATCAACTCTGGTAATCATTTCATTAACAGATAAGGAAAACTACCAGGATAGAAGAACTATGAGAAACATGTTAATTATTCATAGCCAATACAACAAGATAAAACCACACCCATGTTATGTGTGACCTACATTCAATAACTTGCTGACAACACTTAGACAATTTTATTTTACTTGCAGCCTTCTTCTCGAAGGCTGAGCATCTGCAATGCCTATTGACTTCCACTGGAGTTATGGGTGCTCAGCACCCCTGAAAATCAGGCCCATGGTGTCTCAGGTTGGCCATCCAAGCATTCAGACACACAGAATCAGTGGTTGCTACTGAAAATTTTGGTTGTAGGGTCAAATTCTCTGCTCAGATATATACATGCAACTTCCACTGAAATCAAGAGGAGTTTTGCCAGACTCGTTGAGGTGAAGTTAGGCTCTTATTTGTGTTTTACATCTCATGAGCCAAATTCTAGATGTGCACAAACTCTTCAGCTTCCAAGGGAAGTCATATGGGGGCATCTCCAAGGACAGAAACTGGCCTAACGGCTGTCTCTTTAAATGGTTGGAAGTCTTGTGACCAGGGAATATGGAGCTGTAGTTGATAGTTTGTGATTTACAGGATGATGAATTCAAGTGTGTAAGCACTCTGTTGCCATGTATGTATTTCTACAGCCAGCAAAAAGACAGGAACACTCTGGGGTATGTCAGTAATTTTTAGTTTTCATGTGCAAATAAATATGGTTCTAGAAAAATAACAAAACACTGAACTTTCATGTCAAACTCCAGAGGTGAGAGCCTCACACCTAGTCCCACTCTTTTAGACTGGATATAAGAGCAAAAGCAACATAAGGGAGCCCTAAATGTCCTATATTCCCCAGCACAGACACTGCAAAAACAGCTCTACGTCCGCTCTCCAAGGACCACCTCACCAGCCCTAGAATAGAGCGCTTACAGGGGGGCAGGGCTGGAGGGCATGTCTGGGATGGGGGCACAGCATTGTAGAGATTCTGGGCAGTGCTGTAGTCCATAGGACAACCCTGGTTAGGCTGCTGTAACTTACACAGGTCCCAAAGCTGTCAATTATGCTGTCAGTTTCCAGCTCACAGACTAGCCCACAATCATGAGGGAGCAGAGGTAGCGGTAAGTCACCAGAGCCTTCTCCCCCCAGGCTGCGAGTTCCGTGCTGCGCCTCTTAGAGACACAGCACAGAATTTTACACCCATAACAGTGTGTGAGGTAAGTGTATGGGCAAGAACAATGCTCTTCAAACAACTAGAGGGGGATACAAATTTCAGGTCAGGTGATCCATATTTTAATTGTAATATAGAAATGTATACGGTCATTACAGGGCTTCTATTACTCCCTTCTTTTTCAGCCCCTACAAACAAAATTGGACTTATAGTGTATAAGTCCTGGGCATCTAAATAGGGGGGAATGCCCAGTGACTTCAGGGAGCTTTGGATTAGGCTCGAATACGGCATATAAACACAAAATGTCCATTTTACCTATTTAAGCCTAACTGGAGCAGCTGGAGGCAAATGTGCCCGCATTGGATTGGGTTAATTCTGTTTAATTTTAACCAATGGAATGATTTTGGTTGAAGCCATTATGGCTCAGCTTGACTTGAAACTCATCCAACTATAGAGGCAACTGGAATACTTGGCTCAGTAATAGACTCCAGCTTTCTCTAACTAAAGTCTCTCCTCATCTCATAGTGCTCATTTATTAATAGCTCTCTGGTGATGGTTATGTAACAATTGGTAATCAGGGACATTCAGTTCAATGCGTTCCTTCTTAATTGCATTAGTGATTTGCTTAAGACTTATGCTTCCTCTTCTCCTGGAGCAGCCTTTGCTTATATATAAGAGAGCTAGTTAATAACTCTTAATGTTATACTTAATCTGTCACGTGAGCTGGATAGATTCTGTTTTGAGCAGATTAAGATGATCATTTGACTTCTAAGCATAAAATTCAAGTGCAGAGGTTATGGAGGGGGAATATACTCTCCTTAGTAAGGTGAAATAAACATTTTATATATTGTTTGTTGTGGTAAATTCCCCTAGGATAGAAGAAACCCTTTGTTCCTGTTTGATGCACGGTCTAATCACATTAAAGCAGCCTTTTATAATCACAACATTTTTAGGAGCCACATCCATATAAACATGATCATCTTCCCATAGGAAAAATGCAAACTGGTGTTTTCCCTTTCAACAAAGTCTCTTTAATGTGTGTCATTAGCCTTCCCGACTTCCTCCCCCCGCCCATGAAAGTGAAGGTATTTTATCCAGACATAAATTCACCTGTACAACTGCCAAGGCGGACTCGGCAGATGAAGTGCTGCCCCTGGCTTAGAAAACATAAAATGAGCATAGTAGTAATATGTGAAAAGCCAGCAGAAGGAGGATGCATTACTTACTGAAGAAGTGGGCATCAAAATCTGAAGAGTGATGAGAGCGCTGCATTATGAACTAAAGAAAAATGTCCTCTTGCTATTTACTTATTGAACACCACAGGACTCTACACACCAGTCAAAATCCAAACAGCTACTTGATAACTTAGTAAAGAATTCCAACACAAGCAGAGGCTATCAAGCTTTCCTGAGCTAATCTAATGCTTCAAGTTTTACTTGATTTCAAAGGACAGTCACTTTATTGTGAGCAAATCAATCAATCAATTGATTCTGTATCTATTTGCTAACTGTTCAGTTTGGAAAGATTTATGCATATTTTGTTATTAGTGTCTCAAGTTTAGCTTTCCATAATGTGCTGGTTAAAGAACCTCAGCATTTTCCATTGTGCTTTGCTCATCACCGTTCCATCCACATCATTGTCGGGTAGCGTTCCAGGAGAGCATTTCTGAGTTGCGCCGTGTGGATTTTGTCTCTAGTCTCTATAATGCAGGTGACCTGGGAAAAGAATTAGGAACATTCTTGAACAGATGACAACATTCTCAGACCACAATGGTATTTCCAACTAAGCCATAAAATGCATTCAGAAAGGCTAGATGATCAATCTAAGTTAAAAGCTTCTGGACTCTGCACTCCCTATCTTATAGCAATGCTATGCTTTCTCCAGTCCTCAGAAACAGAATGCTGAAGTCCTCCCTTGGTCCCACATGTCTCCCCAACCCATCTCCCCTTTACCTCCAAAATTTTTGACTACAGGCTACTCCACTGGCATTGACTTCCTCTCTTCTGACTCTCTCCTGGATGCCCTATAATATAGTTCCTGCCCTTTCCAGTAAACTGCCATGAAATCACCCATTACCACCTTCTGGATTAATCTCTTCTCTGTTCTCATTCCCATGATTTGCTTATCAACTTGGCTTCTTCCTCGCTCCTCTTCGATGCTTACCTCTCTAAGTTTCCATGATTCTCTGCTATCATGGCTCCAATGGCTCCTTCACTATCTCCACTGGACACCCCTTCTCCTCTCTCCTGCTTTTGTCAGCATCCTTTAGGGATCTATCCTCAACCCAATATTCTCTCTACACTACCTTGGGTGACTTCACCTGCTCACATGGTTTGTTACCATGTCTCCAGTCCTCCACTCAGTCCTACATCTCTTAGTATCTCTGCTGGACATTCTGCTACTAATTCAAATTAACATGGCTAAACCAAACTCCACATTTTCTCTCCCCCCTTCCACCAGTATATTGACAATTCACCTATTTTCCCGGTCACCCAAACTCACAACCTCAGTGTCATTTTCAACTCCCCTCTCACTCATCTTTTCCAGCCACTCTCATCCATGCTGTCCCCAGATCCTATCAATCCTGTACAAGCATCCTAAAATCTATCCTTTCCGCTCCAGTTTAATACTGATTTTAATTCCACCTCCCTCTAAACTTTGTGGAAGGCGAGGCTTGGATGGGAAACTGAAATCAAAACCACCGAATATAGTTCATTCTTTTGTGGCACATGCTGTCATGAAGAGCACCAGGTACCTTTTACAATGTACTGTATAGAACTAGCTTGCATAGGTTGTAAGATGCTGTGCAACACTGTGCAATTTAACCTAATGGAGAACTCCTCTCACTGGCACATAGCAGTTTAGGGGGAAAATACACTCTGATACTCCAGAAGAGATGTGGATAACATATGTTACATTTTGGATGTGGCCATTTTTAGAGGACCTTCAGGGGTTTATTGATTACTCTCAGTCACCAGTGACTATGCAAAAAGTACAGCTGATGAGTAGGACTCTCCATTATGCTGTTTATATTACAGCTATAAGGAATAGATACTTTCAAGGAAGCAGTGAGACTAAAAACATTATCTTTCAGCCTATCATCTCAAAAATGCTCAGTGAAATTCCGAAAATCAGACCCTTGAGCATTTCATACTTTCCCAGCATAAAGTTTAAAATAAAATTAAACACTGAAAAAGCCATTTGAATGGTGAGACACCCCAAAACCCAGCTACAGTCTGTGCCAAGCAGCCCTGAGCTCATTTTTATTGATTATGGTTTCCCACTAGCCAATATGCTCTAGGAATTATTTTGGAGAAGTTCTGTGGCCTGTCAGACCAGATGATCACAATGGTCCCTTCTGGCCATGGAATCTATGAAAAACCATGAAATGAAGCATGATTTATTACCCACAACTATGTGCCTCAGTCTGAAGATGGCTTTATTATTTTTCCCTTTTAGAACATACAACAGGCCTACAAGTAACTGGAGATGGAGGGGTTTTTTAGAGCAGTGTTTCTCAAACTGGGGTCCATGAACCCCTGGGGGTCCATGAGGGCACTCCAGGGGGTCCACGGGCCCTGCTGATCAACTTCTCCCCCTCCCTCCCAGCACCTGCTGCATGATGGGAAGCAACAGTTGACTTAAGATTTTGCTGCCAGAAAAGCAGAGAGAGATTGATTGGCAAAGTGGCATCTATAGTCTATTATTATTATTAGTTTCCATGTTTGGCTGAATTAATTCCCGTGAAAGTTGGACGGTCAGAAAACTAAACAGAACTCAGGACACTATGGAGAAGTGCTGCTAGAACCCTCTGTGCTAAACTGCCGTCAGTATAGACCTTCTACTCCTGGTGCTCTGATGAGTTTGCCAGTCCTGTCAGTTTGTGTTGTGATTTTTGTGAGGAGGACAAGTGTTCACTAGGAACCAGAGGAGCCCAAACTTTTTTTTTCTTCCTGGAGCCAAGCAGGATTCTGATCATCCATATGCTGACAAGCTACGGATCTGTAGCAAAGCCTTGAGTAGTCCGGTAGTAAAAATTACATTTTCCTTCAGCTTTGTATCATTTTGATGTTGTTTACTCCCTGCCTTTTTGCTGCAGTACATGGTCTATGAGACTCATGACATATCTATTTGGGAGAAATATGCACCTAGACTAGAGGAGTATTACAGATGTGCATGGAATAGATTTCACTCTCAGTAGTGTCAGCGGCGGCTCCAGACACCAGTGCAGCAAGCGCGTGCCTGGGGCGGCAAGCCGCAGGGGGCGCCCTGCTGGTCCCTGCAAGGGCAGCATACAGGCCGCCTTCGGTGGCATGCCTGCGGGAGGTCTGCCGGTCCCGCGGATTCGGCGGCAATTCGGTGGCGGGTACGCCGAAGCCGCGGGATCGGCGGACCTCCCACAGGCATGCTGCCGAAGGCAGCCTGCCTGCCGTGCTTGGGGCGGCAAAAAAGCTAGAGCTGCCCCTGAGTAGTGTCTTCTGTATCATAAAAGTTTAACTATAACATTGTTTTCCTTGGGTAAGTGGGATCATGCACAGCCTGTTAATTACAGCCACATTTTATAAGTACATAAATCCAATGTTAATTGAAGGAGAATGGGCTGGTGGGGACATTTGTGCCCCTAGTTAGTGGAATTCACCACATGCATTGGATATTGTTAAGCCATCCCTGCCAAGGTCTACTCTTGTACCTGTCTGTTTTCTTCTTCCCAAGGGGAGAATTGTGTGTGCAGGGCAGTGCTTTGGCTTGGAAGGGTTTTCTTTTATACATGCATGCTGCTCTGTGTTTGTATTGGAGAAGGCAGGTTAGAGAAATGCACTTAGAGTGGAATGTGGGGACGTTCATGATGGTCCTTAGTTCCTGCGGGAGTTTGTTCCATAGTCTTGGACCAGCTCCTCAGAAAGTCTGTTTCCCACACAGATGAGCTTTACCCTTATGGCAGATTCCATTGTGGCCAAGAAGCCAAGTTGTTGACCACACTCCATCTCAGAGCTTTAGACTGTTTTTTAATATGCTGAGCCCTGGCCATCGAGCATCTTGATTGTAAAGAACAAGATCTTGAGCTTGACTCAATCATATTCTCTCTTTAAGACCCCCGCTCCCCCATCCTCTCACCCTTCAGCACATGTTTAGACTTACTGGCAAACTGTTTATCCCCATCACTGTAAATCACTCCCTCTGAACACTGACCCCTTCTTTGCCCTGACTGATCCATGAAGCAAGCTACCGACGGAGAGCCACAGACCCTCTAAAGTTCTTCACCCACAGACTGACTTTCAGTCATGCCAAAGAAGAGAGTCTGCTCCTTGATTGCTAGGAGATTGGAGAGGAGGAGGAGGAAGCAGCAACTCACCCAAGAAACTGCTCGATGTTGGATACTGGGGGAATAGTTGGGTGGAGAGAAACTCAGGACCAGATTGCAATGCTTACCCAAACTGAATAGTAGCTTGTGCCACAAATAGTCCATTGAATTCCACAGGGCTACTCTTGGTGGACAGCAGTATTCAGCCCCTCAGTGAGTTAGACTGATTTAGAAAAGGGAACAGCTGTGAAAAGCTACCACCAGCTGATTAGGGAAGCAGTACTTCGCCCTCTGACTAGGAGATATCTTCCAAAGCACAGAGACCCCCACCCCCACCCCCCAGTCTATAAGCCCACAGTGATGCAGGCCCATATCTCCCCTGGGTCTGACCCAGACTTTAGCTTGCTATTGCTGATTGTCCATCTTTCTTCAATGTCAACACAAACAGGAAGGGATTGCTAGATTTTTTAAATGATTTGATAAGAGTATATTTTTATATATTTAGAACCTGTAAGATGTTCCCAAACTGCATCTAGTGTGTAGCAGGTCATGCCAGTACGTTAGCACCCAAAGAGATCAAATGCATTCCTTTGGAAACTGGGTGGATATTTGCCTCATTTAATCATTTCAACAGCTCACCCCACCATATCAAAAATGGAGCAATCAAAACAGCTGGAGGAAGTATGTTAATGGTTTTCACTCCTTGATGTTACTACTTCAATTTTGCTGCCTAGCACAATCGGGAGGCTTTAAGATTTTGCATATTTCTTACTGTAGTTCTATGTTGGCACTGACCACTCTCTTCTGCCCCGGATTTCCTTCCCGAAGGTGCCACTGAATTTTATAGACCCACAGACACACTTTACTGTCCAATGTGGAACCTAGGCTAGGAACAGTGGGGAAAACATTCCCTTCTCCCTCTCCAAGTCCCAAAGTGGTCACCTGGACCCAGCTCCTCAAAGGCATTTAGGCACCTACCTCCCACTGAAAAATCAAACTCCCTCTCTGAAATACCCCAGAAGGGAGAGGGACTAGGATTCTCAGCCCTCAGAAGAGATCTGTGGCCTTCGTGCATAGAAGGGAAGGAATGGCAGAGAGAGAAGAGTCTGGGGAAGGGGATATTCTTTCAGGTCTAGAACCCATATTTGCAACCAAATTCACAAAAAATGTCTTACTACCATCCTCTATAAACAAATTCTGCAGGGTGGAAACACAAGGTGCACATAAAAACAAATCATTCGGAGAATTGCCCGTTCCTAGTTGTTTCTAACCTGCCAAGGACTATTAACAGGTGAAAAATCTTGTCTTTCAAAACTACCAACTTTAACATGACCTGGCTCCTGGTGACACTGCTGTTGCTGCCAGACCAGTGATCTGTAATCTACTGCAAGACAAAAATCTCACACTAGTACAGACCATCTAAATCAGAGGTGCAAAACAGAAGATCTCCAGAAGATGCTCTTGCACATTCTAAAAAACACAAGCAGCCAATCCCATTGCATAGGTCACCTCGTTAAGTAACTGCTGAACCTCATGAAGCCACATCATCATCAGCGAAAGAGTAAGGAGATTTGTTTTCCCCCTTTTCAATCTTGCTTATTTTCTTCAGCACAAAAGTTCCTGCAAAGATTTTTCCAAAAGCAGAATGTGCGGTTGAACACACAGCTTTTTTTTTTAAGCCGTCACCACACAACAACTGATCTTTCCACAGCAAAGATCTTTCCACAGATATGCACCAAATCAGTCAACCCTAGTTCATCAAGGCATCCCACCAGTGAGTAAAGTCACTCCATCATCATGATAAACAGTGAGTAAAAGCCAAGTTTCTCTTACTTGGAAATGAAACAGTAAATCCTGGGCAAGATTAAGCACTGGAATGATTTAACTCTCTGAATGAGCCACTACATTCATCGTTAACTCCATAGTTCAGGCAGAGAATCCCTCATCTGTATTTACAATAGTGAGTATGTATTTCAGTGCTTGGCTATGCAGGGACACTCTGGAAAGTTAGTCTGATTTAACAAAAAGGTGTGTATTTAAAGTGGATTAGTTAAACTGCATTAAACCCCTGTGTGGACACTCATTCAGACCTAAAGTGGCGTAATTCAATTTAGCTTAATTCACTTCCAATTTCACATTATTCACACTGAAAAAAGGTAAATTCTTGTGGGATTAGGGATTTAAGCACATGTTTAGAGTGCTTTGCTGAAGCAGGAGCAACACAGGAAGAAAAATACAAAGCATGTGCAATGTGGATGAATTAATGTTGCTATGAAAACCTAACTTTTACTTTTTGACTTCTGAGAATTTACGGTCAGAACCATAAACAAAAGTTTTGGCACTGAGTGCTACAAAGGAAAAAATCCAGAACTACTAAACTTGAGGATTAACTTTAATGCATTGGATAAAAAAAAAAACCCTCAAAACATTTTGGGATATTTTGGTCTGGATCCCAACTTTGCAGCTCAGCCTTATCTCTAATTGTATCACAAAGGTATTCCAGCCCCTTCCAGTACTGTTAAAAATCATCATCAGGATCATTCAGTTTGTGAAACACTTCGACCTTTAGATTAGATAGCCATCCAAATCCTGTTGCAGTACAACTGAGAGTCTACTGGAACGGAAAGCCTATGAAAATAGATCATGTTTAAAAGCAGACATGAGCAATGGCACACTTTTTTTGGTCAGAGAGTATATTGGGTTTCAATATTCTGATGCACTAGCCCCATAGAAAAGGTTGCAATAGACACGAAAAGTCTTGTAGCATTCTCTGCCAAGAAACTAGGAAAGATGATCTAGTACAATTTATTTGGCAACATAAATAAGTGGTAAGCACTATTTCATGAAAAGCTAGTTGAGAAACCTCGAGTTCCAAGGGCAGCAAAATCCAGCTTTCAGTTTAAAAAATATAAAAGTTAAAACTAGGAGGGGCTTTAAAGATGACTCCATATTGTCCAATTGAAGAGTAAAAAATTTCAAAAGTACCTAAAGCTCCTAGAGCTCAGATCATCAAACGTATCCCATTGATTTCAGTTACGTCATTCAATTGTGCGTGACAGTGAATAATGATTGAGACAAGGAATGAGTAAGAATGACGCTACAGGCTGGTGGTGAGAGGACTCATCTAGGATGTGGAATACGTACGGTCAAGTCCCTGCTCCAATAACTCTTTATTTATACAAAGTGGAATAGCTTCAACAGGAGAGATTGAGACTATCCCATAGCCCCGTGGCTAGGGCGCTTTCCTGCTATGTAGGAGACTCCTTTTCAAAACCCTTCTCCCCATCAAGCAAAGGGGAAAAAGTGAACCCCCGTCTCACACATCCCCTATACCCACTAGGCTAAAAAATAATAATGAGGACAGTGGCACCGTCACCACCACATTCTCTGGCCATTTTGTGCCCTTTAAAAATACCCAGAACAAAACCTTCAGGTCAAATTAAAAGTTTGACTGGAAATGGATTTTTTTCAATGGGCCAACATTTTCCACCATTTTTGGTTCGTCTAGAACAGACTCTTTCATTGATTTATTTTTCAGAACTTCCAGCAAGCCAAAACCAGAAAAATTAGTGCAGAACTGAGGTCCCACCTCTGATCAAAGATTCCATAACACTTGGCCTAAGAATAGCAGTGTTAGCCATAGAGGGGTTCTTGGCCCAAGTTTGGGTAGTTACACTCAATCTACACAGATTCCTCCTGAAAGTTCAGCTGGATGCTCTTGCTCATCACTTCCAGTCCAGAAATGTTATATACAACGTAGCTCTGCAGTACCAATAGCTGCAGTATTTCACCCAGAACTGTCTGCATTTCAATGATAGGAGAAGCTATTCATGGATTATTTATATGCCTGTTAAGAACGCAATGATTAAGTTGCCCTATAACACAGTATACTGCTGATTATCTAACATCCTGCTTCCAAAGTCTGTATTTTCTGCTGGGTGGCATTACAATGCCTTATCAACCCACATGATTATGTGAAGATATATGACGGCAGAAGAGTCCTAACTTCTCTATAATTATCATTACAACCAAGTTTGTGAGAGGCCAGCATTGCTGAAGTGACAAACTGCATTTCCCCACCTTACCTTAATAGTGAAGAGATCAGATATCACAAACATGTGTTCTTGTTTGATGTCCAACACCCTAGAACAAACCAAGCATAAATTAAAGAGCAGGACAAATCCTTGTCATTGTCAAATGCTTTCTGTAAGTGTTTGAGCAATACACAAATTCATGCAGGTGTCATTGGAGGAAAGAAGGGTGATGTACTTCAAACCTTATTCATATGCTGAAATAAATATCGGGTCATAGCAGAGGCTGTTCACATCCGTAAAATGCTTTTAGTCCCGTAGCTACTGGCCCTTCATGACATCTGCTGCACCACTGTCATCCTATTACCATTACATTTAAATCAATGGATTGTTAGCACATATCTGGGAAATTTATAGCAGCAATCAAATGGATATGTGTAGTTGAACCAAAGTGCAACAGCTAGATGGGAGCAGCCAGGAACAGAGATAATACACTAAAATTAGACAGCATTGAAAGACCTTGTAGAAGTTTAACCCTGAAGAGTTTTTTCAATTGCATTCTCCATTGCATCTCCCCTTTCATCTCCCAAGAACTCCCCCTTGGAGTCACTTGGCCTGCATGTTTTGTTAGCACTTCACCAATAGATATGCCTCTGCTTTTAACAACTATGTATTTTATTTATAGGGTTAAGGGCCAACTTAGCTTTTGTATGTGTGCACAGGACTTGCATTTACATCAGAAGGCAGGATTTGCCCTGTACTCTATACTGTTTCATGCTTCTGAGAAGCATTTATTATAGAGATTAAAATGACTAGGAGAGAGACTAGCACAATATGGCTTAGAAAGCAATTCAAATTTGTTTTAATAAAAGTAGAGGCCTCGCAATGACTAGAAGCAATGAAATTCTACATTTCAACATTGATGAGCCACCTGGAGTTGGATAGTTCTCTGAAGATGTCCACGCAGTGTGAAGAGGCCGTCAAAAAAGCAAACAGGATGTTTTAAGAATCATTAAAAAGGGGATAGAGAATAAGACTGAGAATATATTATTGCCCTTATATAAATGGATGGTACGCCCACATCTCGAATACTGCGTACAGATGTGGTCTCCTCATCTCAAAAAAGATATACTAGCACTAGAACAGGTTCAGAGAAGGGCAACTAAAATGATTAGGGGTTTGGAACGGGTCCCATAGGAGGAGAGATTAAAGAGGCTAGGACTCTTCAGCTTGGAAAAGAGGAGACTAAGGGGGGATATCATAGAGGTATATAAAATCATGAGTGATATGGAGAAAGTGGATAAGGAAACGTTATTTACTTATTCCCATAATACAAGAACTGGGGTCACCAAATGAAATTAATAGGCTGCAGGTTTAAAACAAATAAAAGGAAGTTCTTCTTCACACAGCGCACAGTCAACTTGTGGAACTCCTTACCTGAGGAGGTTGTGAAGGCTAGGACTATAACAGCGTTTAAAAGAGAACTGGATAAATTCATGGTGGTTAAGTCCATTAATGGCTATTAGCCAGGATAGGTAAGGAATGGTGTCCCTAGCCCAGTAGCGGCGCCAGCTTTGCCGGCGCCCTAGGCGGCGGAAGGTCCCGCCCCTGAAATCCCGCCCCCAACAGCGGCGGCGGAAGGTCCCACCCCCAAATTTCTACGGGCGGCGGGGGCACAGGCGCCTCCAAAATAGCAGCGCCCTAGGCAACCGCCTAGGTCGCCTAATGGGAGCGCCGGCCCGTCCCTAGCCTCTGTTTGTCAGAGGGTGGAGATGGATGGCAGGAAAGAGATCACTTGATCATTGCCTGTTAGGTTCACTCCCTCTGGGGCACCTGGTATTGGCCACTGTCGGTAGACAGGATACTGGGCTAGATGGACCTTTGGTCTGACCTGGTACGGCCGTTCTTATGTTCTTATATTCTTATGACGTATTATGGAGGGCACATACCAATGTTCTGCCTGTGACAGGGAAAGGTTTTTGACAGAGGCTACAACAGCGCTATATACATAGATTCCCTGGGTTACTTTAGTCATATGTGTAAACCACTGGATTACCCCTTTGCCTTCAGCTGTCACTTATAAGCATGCAATAGTCTTTAAAAATACTGAGTCCATTGTGCTATTTTTTCAACAGTGTAATACCGGCTATAAATACAGGATTCTGAATTACCTCACTTCCTCCCGAGTCAGTATCTCCAGTAGCTTTGAAATATCTCCTGGACAATCAGAGAGAAGGAGGGAAAATTTGCAGACTCTATTGTCAAGGGTTAGGGCACGATCTATGCACTGTCTCATCAAAGGTAGCTCCAAGTTACCACTGCATATAGTGATTGCCACTCTGAAAGACAAGAGCAAACAGGACTATTTCCTTCTTGTTTATGCAAAGAAATTCCTATAGATTTGTCATACTAGAGAGTAATGCAGATATTTCAATAACTGTATTGATACAGTACGCAATATCTGCTTTTGCCATTTGCTGCAACTGCCCTCTCCTATTACTTTTCAGATGGCATATGCTTCCGTATCACCTCATGCCACGATCACCTCAGCTCTCACTAGCTAAAGGCGGAGTCCAGTCGGTACTTGGACGAGGGACCTCACAAGAGAAAAAACATGATCCAGGAAGTGGTGCTGTCAATTTAGTAGATGTTCTTCCCTTGGAGCCTATACTGGCCAAACAGGGTGTCGTAAATGCGGTCTGCTGCTGGAGGTGGCTGCATTTCTTTGGTGTGAGAGATGCCATGTACACGCCTTCCAAAGTAGTGTGGGATGCTTCCAGATGAAAGGCATCATGTAAGTGTACATTCATTATATCCCTGCCCTGGAGGGGAGCTTGCTCAGTAACTCTCAGTCTGGAGTTTTTCCACCAGTGACGTTCCCCAGGTGCTCCTTTTCCTGCTCCTGTTTAAAGAATGGAGCCCATGCTCCATAGAGTACATGGGAGTAAAAATGTCTGTGCTGTGTCAACATTAGCACTTCCACTGTTACAAGCAGTTGAGCTGCACTGGTGTAAGACCAAGACAGCGAGAGGTGCTGAATATGCTCAGTGGGGATATATTTATTTCCATTTAATTTATATACAATTACACAGAGAAAGACCAGGTGACAAGAATATTATGAGCGTTGCAATGTCAAGCACTCAAAAGTTAGGAAGTGCCAGAATTAAGGTGCTTGTGCAATCTTATTTCAGCCCCCTTATGTGTATGGATTATACTACCACCTTTAATTACATGGCCACATACTATTTTTTCTACAGGACCCCTGCCTCATTCAGTGCACAGGATGGACAGTGCTCACTCAATAAGTAGCGATTCAATATTTTGTTTTCTCCTCATTCAATGGGCAGTCCCAGGCCCTATTTACTGCACACTATTCAAACCCTTCTCTCAAGACACAATTACTAATTTCCTCATGGGAGTTTCTATGGTGCTCATCACTATGGTATCACACATCAAGCAGCAGCTCATAGTTAAATACCAATACAGTACCCACATTCATCTTGAAATCCTCTCACTGCTCTTCAAAGGTCATGGAGCTGTAGTGTACCCTGAGCATCTATCAGTCCAGAGCTGGGAGGGCATTCCAGAGCCCCCAGGACCCTCATGAGAACACACTGTTGGCCACACCCTCTCTATTATATCAGTGCCTCTGTCGATCAGACTTGTGGCAGTGTGTCATAGGGAGAGAGGTGGTCTCTCAGGCTACCTCTACACTATGAGCGAAGGGTGTGATTTCCCTGCTCACATACACATCCTCACACTAGTTCTAATTGAGCTAGCACAAGTATAAATAGCAGTGTGGCCACAGTAGCACAGGTAGCTGCAGTGGAAGCACGGCTGAGCTGTGCTGAGTACATAATCACCCATTTGAGGCAGGCTTGTACTGGGGATGGCTCAGCTGTGCCTCCACTGCCACTACCCCTGCTATTGCACCTACAATGCTATTTATACCCATGCTAGCTCAATGAGAACTGGCACAAGTACATCTATACGAGCAGGGAAATCACACCCCTACCTCGTAGCATAGATGTAGCTTGTGAGGCTCGTCCCGGGCTAGTTAAGGCTTTAGAGGCCTTAATGTTGTTACAGTTTAGAGTTCTGTTTAGTAGAATACTGGGATGATGATTTGTACTGAAGTAGTGCCTAGGAGCCCCAGACACTGTCCAGGGCCTTGTTGTGCTGGCACTGTTCAAAAAGAGAAGGCCTCTGCCCCAAAGAGCCCTTTGCAATCTAAGGAACAACAAAGAGCGCAAGGTAACAATGAGCCAATACTGGTACTCGTGATAGGCAGTGGCCTCAACACACCAGTTGCCTGACCATTGTCCAGTATTTTCTGTAGGTAATTGTGGGATTGAATATCCAGCCTCCCCAGATATCTGTGGGTACCATCAAAATACCAACCGATGTTGTCAAGTAAAATGAATCAATAACTATTAAGTGACCCCCATCTAGCAATCGCAAAGTAGTATTAAGCCCAGCTCAGTGGAACCGCCCCTCTGAGAGTCACTGTTAGGGACTTTAGTAACAGTGAAAAAGCCCATTGAACGTTTGGGTGATGTGTTCAAGGTGCTATATAAACATTAAGTCTCATCACAATTCTGCAGACTGACCACAGAGAGGTTAAGGGCCAGATACTCAATCATATTTAAGCGCCTACCTCTATTGAAATCTAAGTGATTTGTTTGAAGTCACACATTAGTCTATGACACTGCTAAAGAAGCAGAACCCAGATCTTCTCACTCCCAGTTCCAGGCTTCTTCTCTTTCACTACAGTCTCGCTCTATTTGAGTTTATTGCACTTCATCTTTTCTAGGAGCTACTCCGTAACTTAATTGCCAGTATAGTACAATGTATGCTAGGCTGCTTCACTCAGCCGATAATTCTCTTGTTGAGCCTACAAAGTGACGAAATACATCAGTTTTGTCCAGAGGAGATCCCACACAATGAAAAAACAAAACTGAAATAACCCACACACATTATGGGCTACGCCATGAGCTTGGGCTCAGCCCTGCAAGGTGCTGAACATCCTGACCCGGATCCAAGGCAGCATTTACGCACATGCTCATTTTTAAACACATGCAGAATCCCACTGATTTACGTTGGGGCCAGAGTGCTCAACATCTTGCGGGATTGAACTCTTTGGATCAATTTGTTTCGCTCCATTGATTGTTACAGGCAGAGGTGAAGGTGGGTCGGGCCGGCGTACTGGTAAGAAATGGGCGCTGGAATGGGCCCATATGCAGCCGACAGCGCTTTAATGTTGCTGCCCCTTTTGCACTCCCCCCCCCCCAGGGCCGCCGAGGGGGGGGTGGGAGAGGGTGGAAGGGGCAGCTGCCCCAGGGCCCAGTGATTTAAAAGGGCCCGGGGCTCCCAGCCATCGCAGCAGTTGTCGGATCCCTGGGCCCTTTAAATCGCTGCTGGAGCCCTGGGTGGTGCGGGCCCAGCCGCGCTGAAGGGCTGGCTGGCTGGCTGGGGGAGGCCCTGCCCCTTCCACCTGAGGCCCCGCCTCTTGTGGGGGCCCGGAGCCAGGCCACTGTACTGGTAAGACTTTTAAGTTACTTTTGCCCCTGGTTACTGAGATTTTCAGCTGAAGGTCTGGCCCTCTTTCTCTCTCTATTTCAGCAAGTTGTCCCTAGTGCAGTGTCCCACTGACAGTAGTGGGTGATTCAACATTCAGAATAAAGGAGAATAAGAGACCCCTTTGTGTCTGAGAAGTAGAGTGCGCACACACTCTCTTTCATGTAACTTCCTTGGTAAGCTCTGTGTTTGCAATAGCTGGTTTATAGATGCTGTACCTTTTACTCTTTAACTCTGGCAGCTTCCCAGCAACTAAGGCTGCAAGTCCAATAGCCCCTTCCATGTCCACCGTGGCTCTCTCATACTCCAGCAACCGCAGCATGGAAATTAGAATGTCCTCTTCCCTGAAGACAAAAGGAATGGTATCAAAACTGAACAAATACAGAGTGAATTTAAAAGAATTAATGGGAAGAGACAAGATATTTATGTATTAAGAGATTTCTTTGGCCCTCTGGTGGGTTTATTTAGGACTATAGCATTATGGGAAATTGTACTGCTGGGTGTGAAAATAGGTCTTGACCACACAGTATTTTTTTGCAAGAGTAGGGGCTTTAGCCTCAGCATCCTGGCTAAATATCCAGTTGGATATGTACATCCCACCTACCTAAATTGCCCCTGCTGTTTGACTTGGATACGTTGTTTTCCACTGGCTGTCCTGCACTGTTGCATAGTATTGCTGTATGCTGCTAAAGGGCTGTTCCTACACCATGAAGGTGACCAAATTTAACTAATGGGTGAAGTCCTTATTCACATGTGGTAGCCCTTTTGCTACCCTGGGACCAAACATGCCAATAACGATTGTAAGATAGGGCTTGTTTATAGCATCTGATATTTGGATAAAAGGTACTATGTGTACGCGCGCATTTTGTCATTTTCCCACCAATATTCTCTTTATTGTGTTATTCTTAATTATTCATGAATTTTGTTAACACCTAAATCTTGGCCTTCAGATTGTTAATATTTGCAATTTATGCTATGTTGTTTATATACAAAAGTCATTTGGCATTGTTTCTGTTTGGGTGATTATATATCCCACACAGAATTGTGTATTTTACAGTGGAATATACAATTCAAAAGTCACCTGAGCTTCGTGTTCAATTTTTGTCAATATTCACACTGCTAAAGTTGGAGGGCTTGAACATTCATAGAAAATGAACATAAATGGTTCATGAACATGGCTGAATCTTGATTAGCTTAAACATCCAGGAATAATTTTCCCCACTATTCATCCAGCTGTCACTAAGAGAACCTGCACTATCTCAAGGTAGATAATGCAAGCATAGTTGCCCTGAAAAAGGCATAAAGGTTGATCCTCAACTGGCCAGTTTACCCCAGCTATGGATCTGGCTTACATTTGTTCCATGGGTTGATCATATATTAGGGTAAATAGCACTGCATCATATAAACGTCAGCTACAAATTCCATACAGTCAGCCACAATGCCTGTTATCTGGAAGAGCCTCCCTTTATTCCCCTGCCTGTCTCTCCCCATTTTAAATCTCACCTGAAAAAGCACGTTTCTCCTTTGCTTCTGTGTCTAGATACCTCTTTCCCATTTTAAAATATATAACTGTGTAAATATTATTTATGACCCTGAAAGTACTTGGAATACAGTTGGTATGAAATACACTATATAAAATACAGCTGAAGGCCATACAGTCGAATGAATGCCAAAGCAGATGGGAAGATAAATGCTACTTAACATAATGTATTATTGTCACTTAGTTGGAGGTTATCTCCCCATTTAAGAGCTATAGAAAAATCAATAGAAAAACTTTTTCCTGACTTCAAAGAGTTAACTCAGGACCTCAGAGCTTGATCCTGCAGTCACAAGCAGTTGAAACTTTCATTGAAAATCAATAAACCATGGAATTCAATGGAAGTCAGGATTGATCAGGCCCTCAGGGAGGAGCCTATATAGCCCCTCCCTAACATACAACAGTATTTCGTTTTACAAATACCCATTCAAGTCAACATCATTCACTACATTGTTCTTCTTCACCTACCTCACGGTAACAACCTTGTCTACAAGCTTCCCAGTCAACTGCAAAGAATTGGTACCAAAGCAAGGTCCACTCACATCTGCAGATTTAAGCAACACGTCAAAAGTGAAGCCGGCTATTTAGTGATGTCCAAACTTGCCTAGAGCCCTGCGCTCTTCCCTTTTTTTTTTTTTTATAAAATAAAACACAGCACATTGCCATTATGCAGTTTTAAAAAGAGATATATTTTAATTACTTATTATTTCTGTATCCAAATAAAAGTAGTTTGCCAACATAAGAAACTAAAGACTTTACACTCTAAGGCCCCAGTCCTTCAGTAAGAACCATACAGCTGCACCCCAGGGCCTGCAAAATCCCATTGACTCCAATGACCCAGTGATTATGTGGTTCTCAATGTGCAACAGCACCTGAATTATATATTATAAATAAATATGAGGAGTTGAAAAGGACATCAAGTTTGTGAGCCATAGTGGCTAAGTGGAGTGGTCAACAAATGAGAGTATAGAGCGGGAGGGATTATTAACAATAGTAAGAAGTTTGGTTTTGGTATCTCTAGTTCAATTAAGTGGAGGAATATCCACAAGTTGATATGAAAGCATGTGTGGGGTGAGAGGGAGAGATTGTTAAGAAGGAAGTAGAGATTTTTCATGCTCACACAGCTGTCTTTTCAGAGGTGTTGACGTCTAACTCTCATTGAGCTTAATGCAGGAGATGCTCTGAAAAATCAGCTAAACAGGGGGTTTTGTTTGTTTTGTTGGTTGTTTTAATATGCAGGTTTCTCTGAAAATTAAATGACAAAACCCCAAAACTGGGAACCCCGTTTCCAAATGCTGCTGCCTTGTTGTTTTATACATCTAAGTAAGTAACCACCATATCCTACCACCCTTATGTTGATTAATGTCTTACTTTGCAAGCTATCCCATTGATTTCAGTGGAATAAGGTATTACTAGTTGTGATACAACTGGCAAAATGTGGCCCTAAATAAATACATTTATGTCCCTAAGTGTTCATTTGTGCATCAAAATGCGGGATTTGGAAGTCTTATTATTGCATCCATGTTGTAAAGTGGGCTCCGTGGGTTGCTATTAGCAGCATTTATTAAACCATGATACTTCAAATGAGACACTTCACTTCAGTTAGACTTGATGTGGATCAACTGGAAAAGAAGATTCACAGATTGTAGAAATCCATAACAACATTTATTGTCTGATTTCGTACTTTTACCTCCATAAAACTGATGGTTGCTACAGGCCTGGTCTTCAATAGGATGACCTATCTTTAATGATTGTTGTAACACAGGGAAACTCTCCGATTCAACACCCTGGGAAAGGAGGGAAAAAATCATCTTTAACTACTACTATGCAGATCAAGTTACAACAGGAACCACCAACACCAAGGAAACAAATTCTGTAAAAAGTGTGGGCAAAGTTTGTTATGATTAGCAACCATTATGAACCCCTTTTGCCAATTACATTTTAGCTGCTCCCTCATACTAAAGATATACTGTCTGTTTGGTAAAGGCCCAAATTTAGTTTTTCTTACAAAAAAAAAAGGGGGGGGGGAATGGGAATAGGTTAAAAATAAAAGTGAACAGAAATGTTTGCAAGAATTTCAAAAGGATCAAAACCATTTCCCTACATGGGGACCCAAAACACAGCAGCATTGTACTGGTACAAAACAAAGTGAAATTGACTAGTCTAATCCTACTGACACAAGATGATGGACGAGTTATAAGTTTGCTTTTAGTTGAATATTCTCCATTTGTTTATATTATAAAAAACCTTTCAGTAGTCTAGGGCATTATTTTAACTGGATAAGGTGGTGTGTTGATTTTAATTTATGATTTTACCTTGACAGTGGTCCCTCTACGATTTCTCGTCGCTAAACTCTTCCAAATAGATCAAATTAAATCTCTCATCACTTTTGGCATGAGAGAATAAGCTCATAAAAGGAGTCTGAATTGTTCCTTTTGACTTGTCACCTGGTCATAAAAGATTCCTTTTAAATAACATCAAGTTCTATTGTAACGGGAGCAAGCAATAAATAAATAAATAAAAATGTATGTTTAATCCAACAGTTCCTTTGTGTCATAGAAAGAAAGGACAATTAAGTCATTGGACTATTACATCCCTCCCTAAGAAGAAAACACACTGGCACCAGCTATCTTAAACAACAGGCATCACCTCATTTTCTGCAGGCTTTACATCAAAATGAGGAAAAAATAAGACACATACAAAAACAGGGTGAAATTCACCCTGATGCACAGGGAGAGCACAAGGCCCATGTGCCACTTAAGTCCTCAAAATAGGTCTTAAGTAGTGCCTAAGCCTTTTGCCCAGGGATGGGGAATAATGGAATAGCATCAATATTATCATATACATTTCCAGCCTTGAGTACTATGGTCCTCTGGAGATTTCGGTCTCATCAATGATTCATACCAGTTTCCATTATATTCAGTATAGGTTTGTTTTTCCCTTGGGCCAAGTTCAGAGTTCTATATTCAGGTAAACTCTCAAGATTGAGTAAAAAATGACCAAAGACCTCAGGTCTTATCCCCATGTTTTTAATATATAAATCTAATTTATCATGAATAATCATTACCACTACCAATATGCAGAGATGGACTAGAGCCTAAAAATTTGGCTCTTGATTCCAATTTCTTAAAATTCAGAGGTGTTTGCATTTAAGGTTTAGTTTGGTGCCCATCTTTAGGAACCCTCCAGGTAGTATTTTTTTATAGCTATTATATATTTGTGGGTGGCTAAAATCATTTGACCTTGCAACGTCAAGCAACCTTGCATCATCCAGAAATATGTTGTCTGCTGTATCCCACCACTTACAATTTCAACAGCTGCTAGCTGAAATTTCTACACCAAGAGCCAGAAGGGGTTATTCTGTGTATAATTTGGGATGAATGTTTTATTTTATGGACAAATTTTCACAATAATCCACAGAGACCTCAGTTTTAACCTGAATAGTTTGCTCCTTCCAGGAGTAAAGATTAAGTAATCTCCATACTATTTTGGGGATCTATCTAGTTGAAGGTCTTTCAAATAAGAATCCTACAGTGTCCTAAAACTTGGAGGCAACTAAAGACTTTTAATAAGATCACACAGGTTTCAAACAAGCTAAATAACCACTCTTAAATCCATTAAACAGCCCCAAAACAGGTCAGT
Source organism: Platysternon megacephalum (assembly GCA_003942145.1). NCBI lineage: Eukaryota > Metazoa > Chordata > Testudines > Platysternidae > Platysternon > Platysternon megacephalum. Next base: position 4,295,197 of record QXTE01000052.1, read on the forward strand.
TAAAACTTTAGATGTGGAGAGTTTGGTCTTATTTGCTTTAAAAAAGGGTTCCTACATAGTTAACAAAACCCCAAACAATTAACCAAGAAACAAAGCAGGCTGCCCAAATTCTAAAATAGAGTTCTCATGGAGGATGACCATGGGAATCAATAACCTCGGTCTATAGTGTACACAGACTCATTCCCAGTACTTTAGTAGAATACAGAACCTTTCTGAAGCCTGAGAGATAGGAGGGTAAGTCTCTCAAAATACACAGTTGAAAAGTGAAAACAACTTACAATCACAGCAATGTGTGGGTTGAGATGTTTGAGGGCAGCAGCTGATCCTGCTAGCAATCCACAGTGGCCTCCTGCAGGGAAAATCACTGCATCCAGCTTTGGCACTTGTTCATATATCTCCAATCCCATGGTACCCAGCCCTGACAGGTATATAGCACTGTCCTCCCTAGGGGAAAAGAAAAAAACAAGTCATTGCAGAGTTGGGACTTGTTAGCAGTTCACTATTGTAAAGCTATAGTTTATCAGGAAAACCGCATATGGAAATATATAGTGTTCGAATTTCCAGGAGGCATTGCAAGTACTTACTGCTACTGATCAGATCCTCACATACATTGCAGCTATAGATATTGCTGCAATGAACTTTAGCAATCCTGACACTTTCTAAAACAACATTACATTGAAAGGCAACATGGAGCAAAATAATCCCATGAGAAGAAACAGACGCAAGTTCAGCAGTTTCAGCCAGGCCAGCAAATGTTTCAAGATCTCTAAGCCACTTTACTGTGTGAAATCCACCTGAGTGTGACAGGGGTGATGGATTTCATCCAGGTGAGTCAGGATTAAAGTGACAAGCAGTGCTTTGCTCGACAAATGAGCTGAACTTTCTGCCCCTAGAAAGCCTATCCTGCTAGCTCTCAGGCTACTATAATTATGATCAGGTGAATTCTCTATTGGCATCGCTGGCAGATATTTAAATTGCTGGAAAGGAGAGGACTCCTGTTTCTGTTGCTATCACTTCCTTAAGCTGCATGAGTTCTAATATCCTCCAATCAAAACTGTAAGCAATAAGAAGGAATCTAGTGTAGGTATAGCGATCTCTGTTCACTTGAGTGTGATTTAGTGCTCACAATAGTGGGAATTTACAGGAAAGGGAAGCACTGTGTTTACATAGTCACGTAGATACAGACCAGATCAGTGGAGCACAAAACTTTCCACAATCCAGGGCCAAAATCTGATACCGTAACACCCCTTGGAAGACCTCCATGAAGGATAAGAGGAGGATTTAGTCTGCCTAAGTATTCATTGGAAAAACACTTACAGCTACAGGCAGTTTAATGAACATATTAAGAGTACACACCGCCAGCAAGGTACAACAAAAGACTGTTGTAACTTCAGAACTGGCTGATTTAGAACCATTTTAATTAAACCTGCAGAATGACAAATTAATCAAAAACTGTAAGACTGTTGAGTACTTGTGTACGTTCTACATACTCGGACATCAATAAACCAAGCATAGTTACTGTACCAGTGATTTCATTCTTTACATTCTACCAACATATTCATCCCTTAATTTTATCTCTAGTGCAAGGGCCTGTGTTTATTAATTAATTATTTGTATCATAGTAACACCTAGAGGCCCCAACAGAGCTCAGGGCTCCAGTGTGCTTGCTGCTTTACCTACACAGCGAAAGACAGTTCCCTGTCCTGAACAATTTACAATCTTAATCGACAAGACAGAGGGGTGCGGGGGAGGAATCAATATTATCCCAGTTTTACAGATGAGGCAGAGAGATTAACCAACTTGCTCAAGGTCACACATGAAGTCTGTGGAGGAGCTGGGAACTGAACCTCAATCCAGGGCCATAACCTGAAGATGATCCCTTCCCCTTTATATAGGATTGCTTTACAAGTAAAACAAGATAAAAATATCACTGGCGCGTTGAAAAATTCGACTGGGCTATTAGAACACTTTTTCCCCCAACCAAGAATTTATTTTTTTTTAAAGTTACCCTTGCAATCTACATGTTGAAGTTCATGAGGACTTGCAAAGGTGAATGTGGCTCTGGAAGAATCAATGTACATATAAAGCTGCTTTAAAAATGCAAATCTGTATCAAATGCCAGACTGCTTTTCATATGGCATGGTCGACATTCCTATTAGCAGCTTGGACAGGCATTTTAGACAGTCACACGTTCCTTGCTAACATTTAGAAAGGACTCCAATCCAAGCCTCCTACATTAATGTTTAACACTTTCATTTGTGGTGAAACTAATTAATTAGGTTTTTTTTACCTTTACGTGCTTAGATATAAAGGGAAATATGAGCAGCACTTTCACTTCCCTCTTTATACATAAACAGTAATTTAATAAAACATAAATCCCACATTTGTATCCTAAAATTAGCACTTGTGATGTAAAACTAGCTATTTGATGAGTGTCTATTTACTTCCAAAATGTGGGATTCAAATGCCCTGTTAGATGCCAGTGTTTGAAAATAGGCTCCCCACCTCAGGCATTCTATTATAATTTTTGCAAGGCATAGTTTTGTACATGTCCTTCAAAACTCATGGGGCCAGGTCCTCAGGGGTATTTAGGCTCCTAACTTATACGGATTTCCTTGTGCAGACATAGCTCTAGAAATATTTAACCCTGTGTAGTACTAGATGAACTTGCAACCTCAGGAAGCATATTAGATCTCAAGTGACTTAAGGTCCCATCTGGTCAGTACTTGGATGCGGAGTTATACAAGAAAACCCAGGACACTCAAGGAAGGAATGTTTGCAATTCTTTGCTCTCCAATCCACAAATGAATCCATGCTTCAGCATTGTTCTGGAGTCACTGTGCTACTGTATGTGCTTTCTTTCAGGAGAAATGTAAAGTTGATGTCCTGAAGACTTGTGGCTATTAAAGATCCCCTGCCACAAGTACGGCATTAATGTGGACATCATGACTGAATTCCAACTTGGGTAATTACATACTGCTACCTAAAATTTCACAGCAGTTATGAATATGAAGTTTTGCTTCCCCACCTAAAGTCTCTCGTGTTGGTTTTACTGACACAGAATAGCACTTCATTTGCACTCTGGAGGTGGAATAGTAGTGAACTTGACACCAACACTTCCAACTGAGAGAGTTAGTATTTGTCAACAAGGATCATAACTTCGAGGATGGTCAGATGGTATCCATAGCAGAGGAGGAAGGATAGTTTGTTGGTTATGTCACTGGACAGAGACTTTGGAGATCTGAGTACCTACATATAGCGGCGTATTATCGCCTAGGCCAGGGGTCGGCAACCTTTCAGAAGTGGTGCGCCAAGTCTTCATTTATTCACTCTAATTTAAGGTTTCGCGTGCCAGTCATACATTTTAACATTTTTAGAAGGTCTCTTTCTATAAGTCTATAATATATAACTAGACTATTGTTGTATGTCAAGTAAATAAGATTTTTAAAATGTTTAAGAAGCTTCATTTAAAATTAAATTAAAATGCAGAGCCCCCCGGACCAGTGGCCAGGACCCGGGCAGTGTGAGTGCCGCTGAAAATCAGCTCGTGTGCCGCCTTCGGCACGCGTGCCATAGGTTGCCTACCCCTGGCCTAGGCCAACAAGGCCTAGGCCTAGGGTGGCAAATTTGCAGACACGGCAAATTTGCTTGCTCCTCCCCAACTCCGCCCCTTCCCCAAATCCTCCTTCCACCTCCCTCCCAGGCTTGCTGTGCGAAAGCGCTGGGAGGGAGGGAGGAGAAGTGAGTAGTGGCGCGCTCAGAGGAGGCGGCGGAGCGAAGGTGAGCTGGGGCCGGCAGGCGTGGGGAGTAACCCGGGGGGGGGGGGCAGGGTATCGCTCCCCGCCCCAGCTCACCTCCGCTCCACCGCCGCCATCCCCCAAGCGCTCTCCTTCTCCCCCCTCCCTCCCAGGCTTGCCGTGGGGGAGCGGAGGTGAGCTGGGGTGGGGGGCGGCAATTTTTTCAGGGCCTAGGGGTGGCAAATTTGTTAATCCACCCCTGCCTACATAACTGCCACAGTTGTGACCGGTGTAGGCATTTGAGCTAGAGTCCTCTTGGTTAAGTGGAAGGAGACTACTGGCAGGAGACCCCTCACCTCTGAGATTTATTTGATCCTAGTCTCCTAAGTCCAGGTATGTTAGCCTCCTTGTCACACTTTTCATATTTTTTCAATAAAGTGGGTGGGTGATAGGGTATAACTAGTGTGTGATGAGTACATCCACATGAATGGTTTTTAATGGGATTGTAATTGCTATTTGGAAAGGCATTATTTTGATTTTTAACAGTTTGGGCTCAGAGCTTCAGGCACTTCAAGTGGGTTACAAATCCAAAGTAGAAGAATCAAATCTTGAGGTTGGTGGGGGGTTTTGAGGTTTTTATTTTGGGTATTTTTGCATAACTGCCAACCAAAAAAAACCTCCAAACATTATAAAACATATAGATTACAAAACCCTGAAACAAATACTCCTGGTTCTCTGTACATAGCCTAACTTTCCAAAACACAAGTTACTCCACAGGAAATCATTTGGTCTATTATGTAAAACTGGGACAGGTAGGATTGAAACTCCTGACACACATGAGCTCAAGAGTATGAGAAGCAGGGATGTCTCTTGTGAGTGTCCATTATTCAGGCATGGTGTTCAAATCTACACCCAAAAGAGCATGAGTCAGACATCCCTTTAGGGCACGGCTCTGTTTTTTCTTTTTAGTTTTGGTGTCTGAGTGATGTTTGTATGTGGAATTAGGTTTCTGATCACAGAGTAAGAGACCAGGTGCCTTTGCTTTATTATAGTTGAGTTTTGAATTAACCAAGGTGCTTAAAAGCCACCTGGTGGAAGCATCTATACATTGTAATTGATATTTATAGTAATCAATTATAATTGCAACTGCTATAAAAATTCTCACAAGCACAACCTGTTGACAGCAGAGATATTTCAACATGGGAAGATGCTTGTCTCAAAGTTGCCAGATTTATAAACCAAGCTGAGATCATGATGTAAAAAAAAAAAAAAAGCCATCAACCTTATTTGTTATACATGATATGATGTTCCAATGAAACAAAAACTTTTCATTGGTAAAAGTGGCATCCAGTCAAAACAGGTCAAAATTAGTGAGAACTGGAGGAAAATGGATGAGTGGGGATTTAATACCTAAGGCTGTGATTTTCAAAGGAATCTAAGGAAATTTTAAATTCATTGTTGTTTGGGGCACTTAACTCCCTTAGAGTTCTTTGAAAGTTCTGACCTAAGACTATATATTCCATCCCGAGTTCATACATGGAACTCCTGCTGCTCTAATTAACTCTAGTCTACAGCGAGTGACGTATTGTCCACTGAAAAGCTAGGATTTTCAGTAAATCTGTTCCAAAAATCAAACTAGAGATGGATGAACCAATTAGGAAAGACTTAAGAACCCTCTTTGTTCCATCTATTTTACGACGTTCATTCTAAAACAATAACTCCTTACATTTTTTTGCATCTATTCTCCCATTTTAAACCAATGTCCCCTAGATCTGGCCTTTCCAATGCCCTCAAACAGATAATCATGCCTAATTTTATAATAATCCTTAGCTAGTTTAATACTTCAGTCATGTCACCTCTTAATCGCCTTCTCTCAAGGCAGAGTCCCAGTTTTGTCAATCATTCCTCATATGCAAGACTCTCCATTCCATTAATCTCTCCTTGCCTTACACTGTATTCTGTCCATTGTAACCACATTTTTCTTCAAAAAAGGGACCGAAATTGAACACTACTTCATAAAATATCAGCACAGTATGCTTAGACTTATATAATATTCCCCTTGACACAAGCCAATATTTTATTAGCCTTCTACACCGGTGCACACTAGACTGAGAATTTAACAGATCGGTCTAGCAAGATATCTAGATCTTTTTCCTCTTCCATATTAACTAATTCAATGCCACATATATGGCACTTAGCTTTGTCTATCAAAACTCATCCCTTTGCTCTTAGGCACATTAGATTTCATATTTCAGCTCTGACCCCATACACCCAACCAAGATCTTTCTGTAAAACAGATACATCCTTCTGACTTTTAACCATTCCCCCTCTTTCAGTATTACCTACATGTTATGGTCCCAAGTGGGGAAGTTTCTTCCTAATGCATGTCAGACAGTAGTTAGCAGGACAGATTATATTCTTTTTTTTTTTTTTTAAAGGGTCCCCACCCAAGCAGTGATCCAAGCTAATATGGCCACTGCTCTGCATCTACCCTCACATTACAGGGTACAAGACCTGGTGTTCTACCTGCACAAGCTTGTTAGGGCTCCAGCTCCTGCCTCAACCTGCTCAGTAGGAAGCAGAGAGGTAAAGGGCATTTTTGTTAGTCATCGCCTGCCCAGATTTAATTGGTTGGCATCTATAGCCAACCTGTTGCTGTTCCTGTCTCATACTTAAAACACTCTTCTTCTTCTGTCTGTTGTGGCAGAAGTTTCTCCATGGAGTGTGCAATGCAGGACCTGTTGCTGACTTGTTGCTAATAGCTCCTGCTGACTGGTTAACACCTGGTTGTCTCTGGCATCTCCTTGGCCTGATACCTAAGTAACTAGTTGCTCCTTTTCCTGGAATGGATGGCAGGCTGTGGTTGGAAGGCTTCTCTGCCTTGGCCTGTTGCTCCCTTGTTACTGCTCCCAGGCCACTAGCTGTTGTTCCCTGGTTACTCTGGTCCCTGGCCCCCTATGGCCACAGACAGGTGGCTACAGCATTGTCCAGCAGCTCTCTGGCCATAGGTCTGAGTCTATAGCCATGGGGAGGTTGACGGATCATACCCTAAGATGCCTTCTATGGTTAGTGTCCTCCAGGCTATGTCTCTATAGACAGAGGTGCAGCCTCATGAGCTCTTGCAGCTTTCCAACTTGTAAGAGTGAAGCTTCTAGTGAGGAGCAGTGCAAAGAGTGGCCAAAAAGAGGAGTCACCTGGCCAGTCTGGGAGATTTAACAGGTCTGAAATATGCAGAGAAACCACTTAGGTTTCCCATCATTTCTAAGGACTGCTCCCATGATGAAGGATTTGCAGGATGGTCTTTAATAGGAACTGTTCCACCATTAAATGGTTAGATTTGCATTGTTAATATTTCTACACAGCAGAAGGAGGAAAATAGGGGATGAAACATCACTTCAAGTTTTGCTCTGAACCAGTACAAAAGCTCAATGCAAATTCCAACCAAAGCCACCAAATTTGCCTCATTTGGAGAGGAAACCATGCAAGAGTGCCAGTGATCATGGGCTCACCAGAAAAATGAAAAATGTCAGTCAGTCCCAGGCTCATAGGAAACTCAGTGAAACTTTTGATGAGCAAGGGTCAAAATTTGCGGTTGTAATAAAATACGACACCAAATGAGTTTTGCAGAGTTGAAGATTCTGAACCATTATCTGATAAAACTTACTTACTCTTCGAGGTATAGATAGCCATTCTCTTGGGCCAGCCTCCTTGCATGGATCTGGGAATCCTTGGCTGTAGTGCCATAGGAGATCACCATGGCACCATACTCACGGCACATTTTCACTCTGGCTGGCGAAGTGCTGGTAGACATGATGACAAATACTGGAATGCGGAGTTCTGAGGCATGGTATGCTACTGCCATGGAAAAGTTACTGTCAGAAGCCACTATCACACCCTTTTTCTGCTGCTCCTGCAAAACACATTTGCTTCTAGATCACACAGCATCACAGAAAATGGCAGCTTAGTCATATAAGCATGCAAAGATTAATGGTGGATGATTTCAACTGTTCTGTGCTAGCCTTTTTTAAGTCTTCTTCCCCAGTGTTACATTATCAAGGTATGACACAGATATACAGCATATGCATCTTCGTGTGATCTTAAAACACAGGACTAGGAATCAGGAACTTTTGAGTTTGAATCCCAGCTAACATTCCCTGGGCCCAATCCTTCTCCCTTTGAAATCACAACCAAACTCAGAGTGATTTTAATAGATACAAGATCAGGTCCCCATCTCTGCCCTGGGGAAAATTACTTGACCTTTCTGCCTCACTTTCCCCCTCTATAACATAATGATGCAGAGTGGCTGTAAAAATCAATACTTCTAAAGTGCCCTATCTAAGCTAAATATTATTTCTTCTACAGATAGGTAACATCTTATACAACAAGGGGGATAAAACCAGTATTCAAACTGCTAGAATTCTCTCCAAAACCATTCACTAATCCAGGTTCTTCTCTCAGAATCCACACACAATTTGAGATTTCAACTTTTTTTTGTCAGTCTAGTAGTATATAATATGCATCAGGATCAACTCATTCAAACACCATGAATAAGCTCTAAAATCTACATGCTACAAACTTTTCCTTCAATTATTCCCATAAAATGTCATTTAAAAAATCCTGTTGATTTGTCAAAGATATAAGTACAATGTTTTAATTAATTTATTCACAGGCATGTCTAGGCTGCTCAACCCAGCAGTATCTGAATACTTAAATGAGAAAATACAGCAAGCCAGGGAGGGTTTACAGATAATAGGGTCACCTTTAATTCTGCAGCACGAAGTTGCACATAGATTAAGCATGTTTAATTTTTTGTTGTTGTTGTTCTTTATAGGCTTGGATAATTTGTCATACCTGCTGTAGAGATGTTAGCAGGTAAAGCACACCTCGCTCTTTTACAGATCCTGTGTACTGAAGGAACTCTTTCTTTAGATAGATATCCATTCCATATTGCTTTGAAATTCTAGAATACTAAAACACAGGAAAACGATTATTATGTTGCTGCGGTATTCTACATGCCTACATTCCAAGACAGTCTTTCACTTGTTTTACCACAGCACAATCATTAGTCAGTTCTGGCAAAATATAAGTATTACATATTTCCATTAAGAAAGAATACATGATGGTCTGGTGTAATTTCCAAGATTCTTGGGAGTTATGTAGATCATGCCAAACAACACTGTCCATAAAACATTTACACCGCACCATTATGTATCTGTATATGTCACATATTTTACAGCAAAAGATAATTCAGGTATTTTTAGAGTAATGCTTAAAAGAAGGTTATAAGTTTTATTTTTGACTTCCTTCCTTGTACGGAGCCACCTTACCTTAATACCACACGTGCATCATTTCTCACATGGATACCGATACCACATGCAAGTTTGTATTTTTTTAATATTACTTTATTATATACATCACTACACGAACAAAACCGTTTCACTTGCCACCAAAATGCAGTCCTCTGGTATGAATGTGACTGTTATATAAACAGCATACAACAACTTTATGAAACAGGGACTTGATTTCCACCGACTTAAGATGGGCGTAAGGACTGTGGTTTGCAGGATCAGGCCCTAATTCAGGACAGTGAATGAAGAGGGGTTGTGTTATTTTAAATATACAGCTGGATGATATATATTAAATCTCTCTGTATGTATATATTGCAATATGTCATACCATATTAATTATGACAACTAAACAGTTTTGGTAAGATATTTTATGGATTGTTGGACTTTTAAAGTGCAATGCATTTTATAGAAAGCAGAAATAGACCTATATTTTCTTAGAAGTTAATTCAGTTAAGCTATTTTCAGGTGTTTAACTAACTCAGGCTACATCTACACTGTGCGTTAGGGACATTTTAACTAGCAGGCCACCCTCTTCAAATTTCTCCATACATTCTTCCATGAGGCCTATGTATACTATAACTATTATACTCCTCGTAGTAACAATAGCTGTCTATTCCCAGATCTGCCCCAACCTGCTGTATGCCTAGGTTTGCCAACCCTCCAGGTTAATTCCTGGAGACTCCAGGACAAAAGATTAATCTTTAATTAAAGATTATGTCATTTGATGAAACCTCCAGGAATACGTCCAGTCAGAATTGGCAACCCTATGTGCAATGGGGCCCTGTTCTCAGCTAGGGCCTCCAGTTGCTACTGTAACACAACAGCATGCACATCAAGAACCAAAGCAATCACACAAACGTATTGTTACAACCCTTTACATCTGCATGCACACCCACTTTCAAAATTGGTATCTTTATGGAAGATGTTGCAATTGACTGGAGAGATGCTAAAGCATGTTATATTCTATCATTCATATCATATTATGCTTAAAAAGCCTCAACAATTTCCCTCGGGGCCTGAGGTAGAAAATATAGCTCTAATGACCTCTCCACAAGTGGTACTTTGGAGAAGACATTCATTGGTGTATAACATGATGGGTTTGCCTTTTTCAATTTGGCCCAGAAAACATGTTTAAAACACATTGCAGGCAATTAGATGGCCCTTGGGATTGGTAATGAAATGCAGAACCTTTCACTTTTGTGTTGCTGGCTCCAGTCTGTCCAATGCTAGCAATGATGAAGTCACTGCCACCTGGAGGCTGGCAGATGAGTTGTAATGAGACCACTACCCCCTGCTCCCAAGTTCATGCACCAGTACACTTCCTCGTGCACAGGTATCCACGTCACGTGGAACACTATCACACTGGCAGTGTCTGTGGAGAGGCAAAGGATGAGGGAAGACTCCAATTTACAGATGATCTCACTAGGTGACGGCAGTCTCTTGATAGCATCGTGAAGCTTGCACTACAGTCACTTTTGCTGAATCTGTCCGGTTCCTCACGGCTTCACACCCTTTTGGAGTCTGAGTAGGGTGAACATATTTCCGTAAGGGAAAATGGGATACCGCGTGGGGTTAGCTTGAGCCACACACCTGAGCCCCACTCCCCGTGCAGGGCTGGCCAGAGCCGCTCGTCTGGCAGGGGGCTTATGTCGTGCTTGCCCAGCTCCTGCCTACCCCCCACCTGAGCCCTGCCCCTGCCCCCGCAAGGGGTCAGCGTCACTGCTTGCCAGAGCCCTGCCTACCCCCGGCCCAAGCCCTGCTTCCCCACCCTGCGTGGGGCTGGCATCGCCACTCCCCCCCATCTCCCCACACCCCACTTTGACAGAAGTGGGCATTTGTCCCATTTGCTCTTGCCAACTGATCAAAAAGGGACTGTCCCAGCCAAAATGGGACGTATGATCACCCTAAGTCTGAGCAGTAGCATTTTACACAGAAGTAAATGATTGTGTGAGGTGCAGGGCCCAGGCTATCAGTGTGCAAGGAGTCAGTGCAGCATTTCTGCTCCCCACATGTAAATAGAACTTGCCATTTAATATATTCTTCTACAGTTTTACTTTATTAGTCACTGGTGTCTTTTTCGTTCTTTTTTCTGTCCTAACCCTCATCAGATATGCTCATGTCTGGACTTTATAAAGAATGGTGCTTACATAAAGCCTGTAGCTTGCCAGAACTTTTAAGGCATGTGTGTTCTGTGGATTCCTGTGACTTAAGATGTATTTTGGAGAGGTTATATTAAGCAAATAAACATTAAAAGCCACAGAAATGTTTATAGATAGCCAAAATCAGAGAGGAAATGGTAAATTATTTACATGTTATGTATCCAGCACACACAAAAAGTTCACTCTGTTCTGGTTTTCTTTCCTTAATGCAGTTTTAAATCTGACAAATAAATACCAACTCAAGTTGTTGAGCATAATGAAACTTACAGAATCCATACACCCAACTCACTGGCTCCAATACAGATGCTTATCTACTCTTCCTGGAATATTCACTGTACATAAACAAAAACTTAACGTGTCAGCACCAGTGTTCAGTTAGGCACAGAATCTAAGTGGCACAGTCAGAGAAAATGGAATAGAGTTCTCAACAGTACAGAGAGGGAGTACCATGTAAATCAACCAGTTTGCCTCTACCTTACACCATTCCAGCTAATATGATCTACCCGTACCTCTGCAGAGATGATGTCTCCCTCACGTCCATTGAGCCTACTCCGGGCCGTCCTTAGGATTTATGGGGCCCTATGCAGTATGGGCCCTATGCCTGAAGGCAGCCCGGGCTCACAGCCTTGGAGGGAGGGAGAGGGACAAGGCAGCAAAGGATACCGAGCCGCCCGGCCCACATCACGGCGGCAGAGAATCACAGTTCCCCGCAGAGACCCCCGTATCCTCTCCCTCATGCAAAATGTGCCATGCCAGCGCATTCGGCTCTGTGAATACAGCCCCTGCCTAAGGAGACTGCAGTGCGCGCTGGGTGTGTGGGAGCCGACCCGCTCTTACCTGCTGTCATGGGTGGTGGGTGAAGCTGCTGCTTGGGGAGGCTAGCTCCCCAGCCCACCTCTTCTGCCTGTGGCCCTGCCCATACTCCACCCCTGCTCTGCCCCAGACCCCACCCCCGCTCTGACCAGGCACCACCCTCTCCCCACTGTCTCCTTCCTCTCTTCCCTCCCCCTCCCTGATCACCCCCTTCCAGCCAAATCCCTGAACCCAAATGAAACAAATGACATTTTTTGGGGGGGAACCACTCTTCTGCAATTTCTTTCTAAAGAAAATGGAGCATGTTTTACACTGCATGCCAGAAGGTGAAGACTGGACATGCAGAAGGTACCTAATTAAAACCACTAAACTTGGGAATAAAAAATGTCAGTCACAGGTTTTTTGATATGCCCTGAAGTTTGTCAGAGATTTATTTGCAAAAACTTTGTAGTAAGGGCGAGTCAGCAGTCCTGCTGAATGCAACATTAAATATATGGAATACATGATGCAGCTCTTCTCTGTTTTACATTTTCTTAATTAGTATTTCTAAGCTGATTTTATATTTTAAATGTATTCTTAAGACTTCATAAAGTAATCATTCCAGATTACTACATATTTAACTCACTGAAACAAAGACATGATTTTAAATTAATCAGTCTCAGTGGTTTGGTGTGTTCATAACAATGTTCATCGCTTTTAGAAAAAGGGAACACTAATTTACTTTGTCTCATCTCCATAACAATAGACATGTTTATGAAATTTCACCAACTTTAAAAAAATATGTTTCCAAAGATTTTAGGCATAACACAGGATTTTATATCTTACTAAGGTACTGATTTTACTGGAGGGTTCTCTTAAAATTAGTTCATCAAATAGTCAGAAGTAAAGAAATGGAAACTCATTTGTCCAGCTATTTGGCAGGAAAGGGGTGTTGTCCCTTTAAGGGCTCTCTTCAAAAGGAGGAAGAAAGGTATGGGCAGAAAGGATGGGAAGACTTTGGAGGCAAGATTTTTGTACTATAGTAATTAAAATTAAAATGTGTATTTTAGATAAGGGTGGTCCTTTGAAGGATTTATTTAAAAAACTATATGTCTGAAGATCCAAGCATTTAAGGCTAAAGATGAATACTCAGATTGTGCATCTAAAAATCTATGCAAGGATTTTTTAGAGATGTGATTTTATTATCTTCAGCAACACACTAATGAAATATTTTTAAAGCAAATTTTAAACTAAGGTCATGTAGACTAACTTGTTCTGAGTAAATATTACAATAACGCACAACTGTTTTTGACAGTAAATTCAGAAACTGATAGTATATACCTGGGGGTTGGCAAATGCCTCTTAAATGGCTTCATTACCACTTGAATGGCTCTTTAAGGGTTTCAATGTTGTGCTAATAGGTCTGGCAGCCTGGAAGGCTTTTTCATTTTTAAGTTACTAGATCCGCTCCAGAGGAAGACTCATCAGGCTGCGCCGCTGCAGCAGCTAGCTGTGGGAGCCTGCAGGAAGGCTCAGAACAGGCAGGAGCGCCGCCAGCTTTTTCGGTGCCCTAGGCGGCGGAAGGTCCCGCCCCCAAAATGCCGCCCCCAACAGGGGTGGCGGAAGGTCCTGCCCCCAAAACTCCGCTGATGACCGGGGCGCCGGCGCCCCCCAAATAGTAGTGCCCTAGGCGACCGCCTAGGTCACCTAATGGGTTGCGCCGGCCCTGAGAACAGGGATAGGAAGAGGCGGGAGGGTGGACACTAAGACCCAGGGGTGCCCTAAATTTTCAGGTGCCCTACGCAGCTGCGTATGCCTAAGGACGGCCCTGAGCCTACTCCACTGCCTGCTTGCATATAAAGTGTTAGGAAATCTTAGCTATGGGCATCACACCACTGCTCTGTCTAAAACAGACTGACAAGACAGGACACAATGGGAGACTCAGAGAAAGATGGTGGCTTAAAAAAATTTCTCTGTTTTAAAAAAATATATCTATTTTTCCTACTATCTTTCTCTCACCCTTGAGGCAGTGTGGAATGGTTAGGGAGAAAAATAAGGGGCTGAATTGTGTTCTCTCCTGTTATTTTAGTCGTCGGACAGTGGAAATAGTGAAGAAAGACCTGATTCTTACTTTGTTGTGGCTTAAATGTCTGAGGAAAAAATCCGACCAAGACAGAAAACACATGAAAAACAGATAGCTAGCGAACCTGAGCTATGCGTGCTTATTCAAGTTTACCTAGGTAGCAAGATATTTGGGCTCCTAAAGACCCAATACACACAACCCTATGGAAAAGGCATATGCATCTTGCGCTCCATACTTCCCCTGCTCGCTGCATGCTACTTACAGAATTTAACTCTGGATGTTTAGAATCACTTTTGTTTTACAGATCCCATGATGTTCAGTCCCCATCTGGATCGTTGTCTCCAACATAGTGCATGCTGGGTTATTACGCTGGAGCTATTACCTCAACCACAGAACACTGACTTTTGCTCCAGCAATATAATGGGTCTGATAAGTGCTTCATAAAGGATGCAGCAAAGTTTTACATAATTTCCATTGGGATATTGGTTCTTAATAATTTTATTTTTTAAGTGGATTACACAGTCATCTGCCACCAAATTTAAATCTGAGGCCCTGATAAAAAATGTCTGCCTGTTGTGAAGTGAAGGGTTTATATGCTGGAAGTGCTGCCATAGCCTTCAGTATAACATTGTTGAAAGGGACACAACAATACACAGTTTACTGCTACATAAGCAAGAAGATACAGTACTTATGGCAAGTGTTTTTAACTGGGTGCATAATGCAATAGTATTCTTCATTCTACAGGTCACTGTAACCAATTGAAAATTTAGGACAGTGAAAAAACAGAAGAAAAAAATTTAACACTGTTGGAAGGATTATCCTACAGAGACACATCTGCTGCTATTAATGCACGTTCCCTGGTCACTCCCATAAGACGAGAGAGATTCAGAGAACAAAGCATTGTAAATACCGTACCATGCAGGGGGTTTTCTGGACACCACTCTGGATTTTGAAAGCTGCAGCACTAATATCTTCAAATCGAATCAGCTTATTATAGGTTGGCTGGCTGCTTCTACTGTTTGGCTGAGTGACTGGGTCAAGGGCATCTCTGAGCAATTCCTCATTACGGCTCACTATCTTCATTTCCCAAGTCTTCACGTCCCCATTCAGGTAGTCCTCCTCCCCAAAATCTTTCAGTCTCTCGGGGTTGATGGATGGTGGCCGCTGCCCAACATGGCCATTTCTAATCGGCCCCTCCTTACAGCAATGACGTTCACAAGGTGTTGGGGCATCTTGTTTTTTCACTTTCCGGTCACTCCTAAGGAAGAATGAAATAATCTTGTTATAAAGCAATGAAAGTCTGGATGATTAAAAGATTGACATCTACTGTTTAAGAAGGACACCACGCCTCATCTTCTCTTTCATTTGCATGCCTCAGACAGATAAATTAAGTTATTAATGGACTATCATGTTCCATGTGCATAGTGAGCTCACACAGCTAGCCAGCTGGCACAGTAGCAGCAGATAACTGGGCACATGAACAAACCAAGGAATTATCATTCCCTTGCTAGTAAGGATGTACCTGTGCACCATATGGAGCTAGATTTTCATGAGTGTTCAGCACCAATAGCTCTAATTTGTTCAAAGGTTGCTGAAAAATCTGGCCCTGTGTTCGCAGCATTACTGAAGTCTGGAAAAAGACAAATGGCTGAGACACAGTACTCCCTTAAAGCTAATAATAGCAGTAGCAGGTGTGATTATATCATATGCATCAGGTGGCTGCTTCTCTGCTCTTAGATACTTGCAAAGTACGTTGTTAGCAGCCATTACCTGGCATGTGATGGGGATGGGCTGACTGCTACAAGGGCTAATAATTATGTCCTACCATGAAGCTAAAGGACGACGGCTCCTAAGCCCCAATTTAAAACATTCTGTACCTGGATAACACACTTGAAAAGTGGGAAGAAATAAAGGGAATTCATCCTTTGGGGCCTATCAGAAAAACAAAAAAAAGGATGACAACTTAAAAAATGCTAACACCATACATAGGCATAGGTTGTGCCAGTGGATCTCCAGTCTCATTAGTTTCTCTAAGAGATATGCACATAATGCACAAGTGTAGCTACCTGAATTCATTCATTCCTAAATATTTTTTAAAAAAATAAGTAAATTAGCAAGTCATCAAATCAGTCTGACAAGCAGTTAACCAAGCCACCAAACAACCTATGCCCATGTGTAGAGCCAAATTCAGCATTCATTCACCAGTAATACCCACTGATTTCAAAGGGTTTCATGAGCAGAATCTGACTTAGTCCCAGGATAGGAACTATACTTTGTTACTAACACTAAAATAAAACCCTCACCTAATAATATGAGGGAGAAAAAGTATACATTTAAAAAAATAAAATTTAGTTACCTAGGTACCAGTGATCATGATCTGGTTACATTTATTTTGTGCAAAGAGAATGTGACATCAATCAGTAATAGGGCCATTTTTCCAAAACTTAAAGCAATTGTCAGCATAACTGACCAAGAACATAAATTTAAAAAGTGGGAAGTTTTAACAAAAATTAATGACTGTCCCAAACCCCCCACAATTCCACAGACATACAAAAGAGGTTATACTGGGCAAAAAGTTATGCTAGTTAAAAGATGATGTGGAAGTGGCAATAAAATGAAGAATTTATATATAAAGAGGGGAATTAAACAGCAATGAATAAGTGAAAAAGTATAGGCAACTGATAAGGGAAGCTAAAAGAATAAGTGAAATATTCAATAGGTTTATGATAATAAAGCAGCATGTTTTAAACATTAGGGGAATAAACCCAAACTTAGGTCAGGTATAGGTCCATTGCTAGATACAGATGGTATATCTCTAAATAATAATGTAGAAAAAGCAGAAATGTTTAATAAATATTTCCGTTCTGCATTTGGAACAAACCAGAAGGCTATATCCATCCTATATGATGCTGTGGATGGAATAGAAAGGAACAAAGGAAGCTGTGAAGCAGCATCTGCTAAAATTAAACATTTTCAAATCAACAGGCCTGGATAACTTACAACCAAGAGTTTAAAGGATTTAGCAGAGCTTTTAACCACTAATATTAATTTGTAACAAGACTTGAAAAACCAAATTCCAAACAATTGGAGGATTTCCAACACAGTTTCAACACATCAGTCCCAGGTACAATAATGCAATGGTTAATTTGAGACCATCAACAAAGACTTGGAGGCTAAAATTAAAATTAATGCCATGAATGGTAGGTCAGATGATGACAAAAATATTTGC
This sequence comes from Platysternon megacephalum, assembly GCA_003942145.1. Lineage (NCBI taxonomy): Eukaryota > Metazoa > Chordata > Testudines > Platysternidae > Platysternon > Platysternon megacephalum. The sequence goes on from QXTE01000052.1 coordinate 4,312,545, forward strand.
TGGTAAAGTTTACAGTTAAATATTGGTGGGGAAGTAAATAATAAGAGGACAGGTTACTGTTGTAAAGTAATCTGAACTGCCTGGTTAAATGGTCACAATCCAACAAAATGCTTTTTAATACAACCAAATGCAAAGTAATACAGCTGGGAACACAGAATGCAAACTACACCTATAGGACGAAAGACTCATGGAAAACAAACATTTCAGAAGGACTGCGGGGGGGGGAGGGGGGGCTGTCATTGTAGATAATTGCCTCAGGATGAGCTCTCAGTGCAATGCTGGGGCAAAAAGGGCTAAATATAAAAAGTGGTATATCAAGTCGAAAGTGATCTCATTTCTGTACACAGCATTGGTAAGACTGATGCTCGACTACAGCATCCACTTCTGAAGTCTGCTCATCAAGAAGGATGTGGAAATATTAGAAAGAGTTCAAGGGAGGACCCCAAACGTTATCCAGGGGCTAGAAAACATACCTTAAAATGTGAGGCTTAAGGAGCTCAATCTAAAAGTATATAAAAAAGAAGGTTGAGAGGTGTGTGACGTTGTGCAGTCTATATGGTTTTGTAAAAACATGATAAGTGAATATAATGTAATTGGAATAGTTTTATAAAAACATGATAATAAGGCATGCGTCTGACGAAGTGGGCATTCACCCACGAAAGCTTATGCTCCAATACATCTGTTAGTCTTAAAGGTGCCACAGGACTCTCTGTTACTTTTTACAGATCCAGACTAACACGGCTACCCCTCTGAATCATGATAATAAGTGAGTATAATGTAACTGGAATATGCTTCATGCAAAAGGTCTCTTGTAAGGTATCATTACAAAGCTTATAATCTACTGAGTGTGATCATCCTATTTGTATAAATGTACCACTCTTGTATCTGAAACTAGAAATATGAAATATAACTCTGAGGGCCTATTGTAATTATGTAAAGTGTGGGCCATTAATGGTGGTTTGGAATCTTGATGACTCCCATTAACTAGGACCATTGTCTGCAGATGGCTGTATTTACCTGTGAGTCTTCCTGTATATGTGTGTGCTGGCAAGTGGGTAATGAAGTCTTACAGTGACATGTGATCATGTCACCTGAACTGGAATCCATCTTTAACCTGGTGCTTTTCCAGTGAGGGGGGGTGGAAACCCAGAGGGACAAAGGATTCCCGCCTTATGCAGAAGATATATAAAGGGGTGGAAGAGAACAGAGGGGGAGAGGAGCCATCATGAAGAATCCCCTAGCTATCACCTGAGCTGGAACAAGAGCTGTACCAGGGGAAAGAATTGTGCCCAGGCCTGGAAGGTGTCCAGTCTGAGAAAAAACTTACTGAAGCATCTCTGAGGGTGAGATTATCTGTATTCAGTTTGATTAGACATAGATTTGCGCATTTTATTTTATTTTGCTGGGTAACTTACTTTGTTCTGTCTGTTACTACTTGGAATCACTTAAATCCTACTTTCTGTATTTAAATAAAATCACTTTTTACTTATTAATTAACTCAGAGTATGTATTAATACCTGGGGGAGCAAACAACTGTGCATATCTCTCTATCAGTGTTATAGAGGGTGAACAATTTATGAGTTTACCCTGTATAAGCTTTATACAGGGTAAAACAGATTTATTTGGGTTTAGACCCCATTGGGGGTTGGGCATCTGAGTGCTAAAGGCAAGCACACTTCTGTGAGCTGTTTTCAGGTAAACCTGCAGCTTTGGGGCAGGTAATTCAGACCTTGAGTCTGTGTTGAAGCAGACGGGTTTGTCTGACTTCAGCAAGACAGGGTGCTGGAGCCACTGAGCTGGCAGGGAAAACAGGAATAGAAGTAGTCTTTGCACATCGGGCGGCAGCTCCCAAGGGGGTTTCTGTGATCCAACCCGTCACAAGGTGACTCGATCACTATGTGTAGATATTTACTCACGGAGAAGAGATCTGATGTCAGGGTAGCTTTCAACCTTGCTGACAAAGGAACAACCAGATCCAATGGCTAGAAGTTGAATTTAGACAGGTTCAACCTTGAAATAAGATTCAGTGTCCTACCAGTGAGGGTTATTCAACATTGAAACAGCTCACCTGGGGTGAGTCCTCCATCTCCATCACTTGGAGTCTTTAAAAGGAGATTTGGTGTTTTTCTAAAGGATTTTCTTTAATCCAGCCTCTGGGAGAAATGCTGTGCCCGTCCCCCTCCCCCACATGTGTGCTGGATGTTGGTGGGGGTCTCTTCTGGCCTTGGAATCTGTACATCTATGAATCCTACTGTTCGTTCTCAGCTTTCATGGGCCATGGAGAGAACAGGAAGCTCTGCATTGCCTTTGCCATGCTCATAATAGTTGCAGCTCTACATTATGACAATGATTCTAATAAAATCTCATGCTTCAAGACTTCAGCTGGTTGCCTGCAGGGTTCCAGGAAGGAATATTTTCCCCTGCTGCACAAGTGACCAGATGCTCTGATATGGTACAAAGAATCCTCTTTCCTTGGCTAATCTGTATTGCTCAAGGTCTAACCAATTGCCAGATTTGGAGCCATAAAGACGTTTCCCCCAGATTGATTGGCAGGGACCTTGGGGTTTTTATTTTGTGTTCCTCTGAGCCTGGGATGTGGTTTGCCTGCTGGGACCAGCCAGGCATCTTTCACGCCACCAACTCCCTATCATTAAAGGGGCCTTGGGCACAGGTGGCACCTTGGTCTCTCCTGTTCTCTGCCTGTGGCACACAGCTGTTCGGTCTCCTGAGGACTGAAATGCTTTAATCTAACTCAAGAGGTTGGGCTCAGCGTAGGGGTATCTGATCATGATTTAATGGATTCTGATATATAGGAGACAGTGCTTAATTTGTAATGAAAGAGGGGCCAGGGCTCAAGCAATTATTTTACATTCAGAACGGATGCCAGAAGCCCACATGTGCCAGGGCTATGAACTGCCAAGCCTAGAGGTGCTGGGGCTCAACCCTGGCACAAATTAAGCACTGATAGGAGGTCAGACTAGATGATCTAATGGTCCCTTCTGGCCTCAAAGTCTTTCAGTTCATAGTTTCATGAAGTACTCAGAGGTACTGTGGTCTAGTAGATTGAGCACTAAACTGGCAGTCAAAAGACCTGGGTTCTATTCTAGCATTCCAAATCATCATCTTTACAAGTTATTCATTGGAGATTATAATGTGTAGTCCTATGCATGAATTCTCATGTACTGCAGTCCCTCTGAACAGATAAAGGCCAAACTTCCAAAAAACTCTTGGAATTTGGGAAGTGACTTATGGAGGGACAGAGACATAAAACAGAACAGCAGCAATTGGAAAGATAGGGGATAACTCCCTTGCTCATACTTCTGTGGTTAAAAAACAAAAACAAAAAACTAATAAAAGCCAAACTTTGTACTGTAATAGCTCAGTGTCACTCTAATACAAAACATCATATGCCAGATTTTTTTTAAATATATTTTCGATATGAGATTTTAGCATCCTTGCCAACAAAATCTATGAGCTGTGGTTATTTTCTATGGTCCTGGAAGATTCCCAAGTGATTTAGGAGGCCATTCATCCATGGAGATGGTGACTGGAATGGCCCTCTAATTTTACATTTTTGATCACCATGGTGCTGCACATTCCAATCACTTTCAACAAGACTTTTATGGCGCATTTAGAAGGAAATGTTCCCTGGACAAATCCTCCCTTTTCCAGAGCTACAAAGCCCTGTGCTGAAGAATTCCCATCAATGCTCCTACATGGACTCCTGAAGCATGTCAGAGGCTCTACTTCCCAATACATTCTTGTTTGTTCCACTACGTGTCTTTAAGGAACAATGTTTAGGGCAGCTAAGAAAAGGTTTGTTATTGTTATTTTGGATGCAGTCCTGTATTAGCCTCATCAATTGTTTTGCAAATGTATCCTTACAAGAGTATTTTTGTGAGAGAGAGGGAAAGAAGACTATTTCCCACAAAAATTTTCCTGCCTCTTCAAAATTCCTCATTAGAAAAAAAGCAACATTATTCCATCACTATTCTAAGCAAGATTAGATAAAACATCTGTGTCTTGAACAAGGTCTGTATTCCCAGGCTTCTAATTTAGCTGGGTTGAAGTTTGTTTTTTAAAGATTCTTCTCAGGAACACATCTGAAAATTGCCATACTCTCAGAGCACAGACTGTGGTTTTAAATGAAACTCTTTCATCCATTAGCCTATAGCTAATGGATTTCTACAGTTAAGTTATTTTGGAGTTGGGAGTTAGTTCTCCTGCATGGTGTCTAGCACAACACATTAGACCAAAATGGCTCCTACAAGAGTTGTTACAACATATTGCAAGATTCCATGACCTAAATAGGCCTGATGCAATCACGATCTAGCAGACTAACGTCTCAGTTCAGCAGTTCATTGACTGGCAAACAAAACATTTTCTATAACCCTGTAGACCATAACTACTCCAAAGGACAAGGACAAGAACACACATGCTCATAACTTCCTAAATGCATAGTTGCCTAGTTCAGAAATTAGTAGAAACATATCAAGTTTCTTACATGGGTGCTGGGTAAAAAGGATAAGTTATTAGGTAGATACAGAAGTAGGGATTATATTTTCAGTTCAAAGGACTGATTGATTTGTAAGAAAGATACAGATACTAGACACACTCCTATTTTTCTATTGCTATTAAAACCCCCCACAAAAACTCTATTAATTAGCTTAGACTGATGTAGATCTGAGGCTATGATGTGATACTCCCATCATGCATTCATGCCATCAAATGTTTTTCTCTACAAGAGAAGAGGCCAAAATGGCAGACTGGGGGTTTTGGCCTTATTCCTGGATTTCCTTGTTTTGGCCCAGGAAAGGGGTGAAGAGAGGTGGAAGGGGAATAAATCAGACTTTGTCTAGTCTACGGTTTTGATGGCTACAGGAATGCTGGGCCAAATTGCCTCCTGGCATAACTCCATTGACTTCAGCAATTACTCCAGTTTACTTTGTCCACATGAGAGCTCCCACTGCTACTATGTTACCAGTGGGAAATTCTTGCCAAAGAATCAGCCACATCACCAAGGATACAGCTTCAGGTTATTTGTATGTGCTGATTGTCTGACATTATTTTATCTGTCTCATCAGACAATTAAATTTTTCCCTATAAAATCCATCTGGATGTGCCATCTACCTATTGAGAGCTCATGATCTGTAGAGGTCAACAGCCAATTTGAGGGTTTTCAAATCCACCAACAGGTAACTAATTGCCATGCCAGGTCATGTGCATTTATCTTCCTGAAAGCAGTTTGTTTACTTTGCTTAACTTGCTTCTTCATGTGTTTCTTTAGCAGAGAGACTTACTTACAGTTAATGCATGTATAAAAACATGCAAACAACAGTCTGGGCAATGAAAGGTAGAAGCAGGACTTGTCATGCACCGTAACAATAAGTGGCATATGATTTAGTGATCAGATCTAGAGCTGAGCAAATAATTGATTTTTCACTTCAGTGGCCCAGCCAGAAAACCAAAAAATAAAATAAAAATAGTGGTTTGTTTTGAACTGAAACTGAATGGTTTTGTTTTTTCTCAACAAAACACAAAACCGAAAAAAATTGTTCAGGTCAAATGCAACATTTTAAATGTCAATTAAAAATGGTTTCAAAAATCAAATGTAAATTTTAAGTGACATTTCAAAATGAAATATCAGTTCAAGTCAACATTTAGTTTCAAAAATGTCATTTTGAATTAACATTTCATTTTGAACACATCTAGAAAAAAAAGTCAACATTTTCGTAACAAAAACGGTTGTGACTTTTCCAAAATTTTTGTTTTCAAGGTTTTTTTGGCCAGACTATTCCCAATTCAGGTTAAATTCTCAAATAGTTTCAGTGCCTTGGAAAAATGTCTCTCTCAGTGAATTTGTTTCATTGGGGAAAAAAATGTGCCCAGCTCATAAATATATTCCTTACACAATATAAAGCATAGCTGTTTCCAAATGAATCAGCTGTGCTTTTCAATAGATTCTCCTAGAAAAGCTCAGTGAATGAGCTTCTTTATTTCCATGTGACTCTCCAGCGCACACACATTAAACAAATATCCAGCTATCAAAGTTTTATTGCATGCATATAATTCATGCCATTTCACCTTCAGTGTGGTTAGTAAAAACAACCATGCAAACATGGCTTATAAACCTAATTTTCTGTGAACAGTTGTTCAGCATAGCTGGAAAAAAAAAATCCATATGGAGACATTCCAAAGAGAATGAAGGAACTGTAGGAAATTATTTACTTATACAGACAGTCTTACCTAATGCAAAGTCTCAATGCAGCTGCATGGTCATTGTTTTGAAATATGCTCTTAAAATGATAAAAAGCTTGGAATAAATTTTGTCTTTTGGTTTGTCTGATTTCAAAACTCTCAGCATTGTAAATTAAGTGAAGTAGTATTTGGGGAAAAAAATTCTGCACACTTTATTTGAACCACAAAATTGCCTTTTTTGTTTCAAGGAGGAAAGAAATACACACTTATAGTTATCTTGCAGGAGCTCGTCAACTGGCTAAACTCCACACTCAGATGCCTAACTGCTAAGTGAAACCAATGGGCATTGGACACATATCAGAGGACAAAATCTGATCCATGTCAGTCTTTCCATATATTGCAAAATGAGTATTTATGGGCAGAGATGACAGAAATATGGACATCCATACAAGAAGTCACTATACTGCTTATATTAGCCGTAAGATGATACAGGAATGTAGCAATGGCTGGATGTTAAAATACCAGAGGCCTCCCAGCCTTCCCTCCCACCCCAAAAAATCTTCAATTTAAAAGATGATAAAATGTTTAGGATAGCTGGAGAACATTCTAACTGGACATTTATAATTTCGATCCGTGCGGATACAGCTAATTTCACTGACTCTTCACATTGGGCTTTAAAATAGGTTGTATTACTTCTGGGAACACCCACTTAGGGCTGGTCCACACTAGGGGCGGGATCGAACTAAGGTACTTCGACTTCAGCTACGCGAATAGCGTAGCTGAAGTCGAAGTACCTTAGTTCGAACTAACGCGACTTATCTCGCGTCCGCGCGGCGCCGCGATCGAAGTTCGCGGCTCCCACTTCGACTCCGGTAACTCCGCTCGCCCTGCAGGAGTACCGGAGTTCGAAGTAGCGCGTTCGGGGATCGATTTATCGCGTCCAGACAAGACGCGATAATTCGATCCCCGATACTTCGATGGCTACCCGCCGATTTCGGCGGGTAGTGTAGACGGGGCCTTAGTAAAGAACTGCTATAGTAAGAATAGGTATACTATCCTGATGCCACATTGATAGGTCAAATTCAAGACCAAAATGCAAATTTAAGGAAATTTTAAGATGATGACCTTATATAGCAAACCTCCTACTCCTAGAAGAAATCATTTGTATTTTGCTGTTCAAACAAGCAAATCTTGTGGATTCCGACAGCTGGTACTAATGAGTAAATAATAATTAATTGCACAAGATTTTGTGGTGCCAGGGGCCGGTCAAAGCCAAGTACTACTTATTAGAAGATAGTAGGGTACCTGTTGCTCTTGTAAATAGATTTTACTTACTTGTGTAAGTACTCTTTAAACAAAGATGATTACAACATTTTCCAAAGAGCGTTACTCAAATCAACATGTTCAATAAATCCCCATGACATCAGAAGCTGGAAAGGTTTAAATGACTTGCACACCCTGTCCCTTTGAAAATTTAATATGCTGACAACATAGTGGAAAGTGATCGAAATGACTGGCTATTTCAGCCATTTTTAATACTATGGTGTGGTTTTTGTGTGTGTGAAATACTGTATTTGGTTATCTACTTTCATATAAGATATTATGGACTCTAGTGCAGTTTAAGAAAAATTTGTTTATCTATATCCAAGATCATACTTCATTTATCTGTTCTTATGTGGTCATTAGACTACTGGAAAACATGCTGTCTTATTTAGAGATTACAACTGCCCATAGTTCACCAGAATTTTTGCTATCATTGTATGATAAGTAAAAGATATTCCATGGAAATAGTTGCAGTATATATAATGTAACTGTGAACACATTAACAAGCCTTTATTTATACAGGCTGTCACAGAACATTTCCTGCTTAAGTATATTGCATTATCAACAGTATGGAAACAATATTGGAAAGGTGATCTATTTTATTTCAGTTATAAGACAACAGGTCAAATTCTGACTTAGTTACACTAAGGGGACCAGTCTGACTTTATTGTGTTTCCCTAGTATAATTAAAAGAAAGGATTTGATTCAATGGACCAAATTCAGCCTTGTGCAAGTGGGTGAAACTCAACTGATGTTAATATAATTGTACCTGCTTGTGTGGGCCAAATTAGATTCACTGGACAAAGCTTTCCTAACTTAGGCACCTAACTTCAGGCACTTGAGTGCGCTAAGGTCAATGGGAATGGAGGTGCTTACTTTAGGTACCCAAGTTATGCATGTTTTGGGCATCGAATGTGGCCCCCCAGATAAGCAGGTGCAATTCCACTGGTAACAACCATTCCACAATGATAGACAAAAGGCCATTCTTCCCCGTAAGGGCAATGACTGAATATTTAGTCTCCGTATGTGTGTAAAAGATGGTGTTATGCAAGTGTAATTTGTAAACTACAAGAGATACCTACAAGTCCATTAAAAAGCATCAAGCTTTCCATGTTATTATAAGGTGCCTGCTTCACCAACTACCACTCAGCCATGAAGAAACTCCTGAACATGCTAGAGGACATAGCCACCCCAGCCCTGCCTAATTTCTGACCACCAAACCAGACAAACACTGTCCTGCTCTAGAACACTGTAGAATGTAGCCAACAGGATCTGAGAACTATGAATCACCCTGGTTACACTTGATTGCTCCCTCCCAGAGAGGGGTTTCCTTTCATGGAGGAGACTCATTTATATGAGCTTGTGTATTGCTCTTGAATATTTACAAGACAGGTCACAGTTAGGAGTCAGAATGTTCATTTTCTTAGCTGTAGCACAGTCAGAAGAGCCAAGATTGCAGCTGTCTTCTGAGGTACTGGAATTGCTATCACTTTTCTCCATTTCCACAGGAAGTCTACTTGGGCATGCCTTGGAGCCCAGCCCTATATGGTAGGCTGTTTGCTTGCTATATATCTGTTTGAGTAGCAAGCCCAGAGGGCATTAGAGTCCAACTGCCTTTGTTCTGAGGTTATCTAAAGCCAACAAGTGAGGCCTTTCTCAGAATGTGGATAGTTCTCTAAAGATGTCCACGCAGTGTGCAGAGGCGGTCAAAAAAGCAAACAGGATGTTAGGAATCATTAAAAAGGGGATAGAGAATAAGACCGAGAATATATTATTGCCCTTATATAAATCCATGGTACGCCCACATCTCGAATACTGTGTACAGATGTGGTCTCCTCACCTCAAAAAGGATATTCTAGCACTAGAAAAGGTTCAGAAAAGGGCAACTAAAATGATTAGGGGTTTAGAGAGGGTCCCATACGAGGAGAGATTAGAGAGGCTGGGACTCTTCGGCTTGGAAAAGAGAAGACTAAGGGGGGACATGATAGAGGTATATAAAATCATGAGTGATGTTGAGAAAGTGGATAAGGAAAAGTTATTTACTTATTCCCATAATACAAGAACTAGGGGTCACCAAATGAAATTAATAGGCAGCAGGTTTAAAACAAATAAAAGGAAGTTCTTCTTCACGCAGCGCACAGTCAACTTGTGGAACTCCTTACCTGAGGAGGTTGTGAAGGCTAGGACTATAACAATGTTTAAAAGGGGACTGGATAAATTCATGGTGGCTAAGTCCATAAATGGCTATTAGCCAGGATGGGTAAGAATGGTGTCCCTAGCCTCTGTTCGTCAGAGGATGGAGATGGATGGCAGGAGAGAGATCACTTGATCATTGCCTGTTAGGTTCACTCCCTCTGGGGCACCTGGCATTGGCCACTGTCGGTAGACAGATACTGGGCTAGATGGACCTTTGGTCTGACCCGGTACGGCTTTTCTTATGTTCTTATGTTCTTAATGGGATCTATGTGTTTGTTTAAGCAAAGGAGCCTCTCATGGTTTGTGATGATGGCTGGATTCCAGGTCCCCAGAATTATATAAGGTTGCCTTGTGGAGGCAAAATGGCCTCAATTTATCACCCAGCCTTTGTTTGTTACAAGGAGCCAAACTAGAACTCAAGTGGTATAAGGGAAGCCTTCTCTTATTAGAAGGTCCATTTTCTAAACTTGACCCCTCCAATATTTCTGGAGCCAGAGGCCTCAGAGTCAGGCTGGATATTTTCTTGTGAGCTAAAGAGGTAAGTGGAATGTGGGGCTTATCTGATGTCCCACTCATTATGAAGTAGTTGGATAATTGTAAATATATAAGCATATTCCTTAGGGCACTCATGCCCGTGAACTAATAGACAACAGACCGAGTGGTGTTTTATGTGACTAAGCTATGGGGAACCAGGTCCGCATGGATGGCCAGTCTGAAAAAAAAAAAAGGAAGTTTTTTCATAACAAGAGCTACAGTCTAGATGCATAGCACATTCCGGGCATAAAGAAAGTGATAACTGATGGGCTGTATCAGGGCAAAGGTCCAGGTTCAGAGAGATTTCTTCACCTGTGTCACACAATGTCCAAAGCTGGGCTTGTTCATCAGTTCTGAAACACCCACAATTCTTTAGAAGAAAAATGTGTTCTTGATGCCCTTGACAGGACCCATTGGCTTTCTTACACCACACTCCAAGTAGTGCTGGCAAAATTAATGAAGGATTGGCCAGAGAAGCACCTGAACTTTCCCATTGAACTTCCAGGCCTCCGTTTATCAGTGTTACCATTTTAAAAGACAGACTTCTCTCAAATCATCTGGAAGCTGGATAAAATAACATGCCAACACCACTTTTGTGAATGGTTCTCTGATGATAGTGCCTGCTATCCGGCAATGATTCCTCTCGAACATCTGTGCCCAAGTCCCATGCTTTGCATGGGCAAAGAATGCTTCTGTTTTTTTCCCCCTTTGCTGTTACGTAGACGACAGATTAAAAGACCCTGGTTCTGAGTCTGGATAGCCCAGGAATGCCTATGAAACCCCTACACAGCTGCCTGTACTCAGATTACTCAGGTCAAGAGGGAAAATAAGCTGAGTGGGAGTGCAGTGAAAGAGGGAGGTATTTGCTAAGACATACAGTACTCCCCAATCCCTATGTCCTGCCCATGGCTTCAAGGAACTGTGGATGGTCTATTGAGTGTGAAATCCAAGGTTTTGTGGGGTTGCTGGCAAGTTAGAATTGGGGCACAACAAGCTTCTCATTGATGAGTCGCTATAAGTGACCAACAGAATTTGGATCTACAAGTTAAGTTTCAACTCTAGTACAGTCACTAAGAGACAATACTGGGGCTATTCAGGGAAGATGTTAGAAGGGTAGTTATGTGTGTGTTTATTTCTGTATGATCCAAAACTCCTCTGCATAAGTCACAGGGGACAATGATAGTGTGAAACTTGCTAGGTATGCGGTATGTACATGGTCCTAGAGGGGGTGTCTGAACAGAGGTATGTCTGCATGAAGTGCCGCCTAATAGAGCTGATGGAAGAAAAGATCCGAGGTTTGGAGATGCAGGTAGAAACCCTGGTAGAGTTTAGAAGGGGGTTCAAGCAGCTGATGGAGCTAAGGCAAGGTGTGGCTGAAGGGGAATGCTCAGGGGAACAGGTGAAGCAGGGGCAAAGGCCTGTGAGGGGGGAATGCCGGGTGGAGAACATGGGCAGTGGAAGTATGTGACCGTGAGAAGCAGGCAGAGGAAAAGGAGGGCCAGTGAAGGAGAAATAGAGCTCCGGAACAGGTTTGAGGGTTTGGAGAATGAGGAAGGGGTACAGCAGGTGGTAGCTGAAGGTGGGAGGGTGAGGAAGAAGAGAAGAGCAGCTAGTCACGTAGAAAGAGGGGAGGAGTCGATGGAGACAGCACCGAATCTGGGCCCCGGGAGGATACAGGGGTTTAAGGGGGATTACAAGGGACGATAGGAATGGAAAGGGCTTGCAATCAGAGGGAACGGGGGATAGACTAGCAGATCGCACTGTCACCAGGCAAAGGCAGGTCTATGTGATTGGGGACTCCTTACTGAGAAGGTTAGACAGGCCTGTGACCAGGGCCGATCCAGAGAACAGAAGGGTGTGCTGTCTACCGGGCGCTAAGATACGGGATGTGGACCTGCGGTTGAAAAGGATCCTAAAAGGAGCGGGTAAGAACCCCTTGATCATCCTTCACATAGGAACGAATGACACAGCTAGATTCTCGCTGGAGAGAATCAAGGGAGACTATGCCAGGCTGGGGAAGACGCTTAAGGAAATCGAGGCTCAGGTGATCTTCAGTGGGATTCTGCCTGTTCCTAGGGAAGGGCAACAAAGGGGTGACAGGATTGTGATGATAAATAGTTGGCTCAGGGAGTGGTGCTATAAGGAGGGCTTTGGGATGTATGGCCACTGGGAGGCTTTCGGGGACAGAGAACTGTTCTCACGGGATGGACTTCACCTGAGTAGGGAAGGAAATAGACTTCTAGGAGGGAGGCTGGCTCATCTGATCAAAAGAGCTTTAAACTAGGGATTTGGGGGAGACGGTTGGGAGATGTCCAGATAATCTCCACGCCAGATTTTAACATTGAGAGGGAGGACGACGAGATAAGAATGGATATAGCCGGAGGGAGGAGATTGGACATAAGGAGGGGGGGGGGGGGGGGGGGG
>QXTE01000052.1:4325300-4408535 GCA_003942145.1 Platysternon megacephalum
AGAGAACTCTTTAATGTTTTTAAGGAAGTAAATACTAATAGGAACTGTGTGATCATGGGAGACTTTAACTTCCCAGATATAGATTGGGGAACGAATGCTAGTAACAATAATAGGGCTCAGATTTTCCTAGACGTGATAGCTGATGAATTCCTACATCAAGTAGTTGCTGAACCGACGAGGGGGGATGCCATTTTAGATTTGGTTTTGGTGAGTAGTGAGGACCTCGTTGAGGAAATGGTTGTAGGGGACAACCTTGGCTCGAGTGATCATGAGCTAATTCGGTTCAAACTAAATGGAAGGATAAACAAAATTAAATCTGAGACTAAGGTTTACGATTTCAAAAGGGCTAACTTTAATAAATTAAGGTGACTAGTTAGGGAAGTGGATTGGACTAACATATTTAGGGATCTAAAGGCGGAAGACGCCTGGGATTATTTCAAGTTGAAGTTGCAGGAGCTGTCGGAGGCCTGTATCCCGAGAAAGGGAAAATGGTTTGTAGGCAGGAGTTTTAGACCGAGCTGGATGAGCAAGTGTCTCAGAGGGGTGATTAAGAAAAAACAGAAATCGTACAAGGAGTGGAAGATGGGAGGGATCAGCAAAGAAACCTACTTTATTGAGGTCAGAGCGTGTAGGGATGGAGTGAGAAAGGCCAAAAGCCGTGTAGAGTTGGACCTTGCGAAGGGAATTAAAACCAATAGTAAAAGGTTTTATAGCCATATAAATAGGAAGAAAACCAAGAAAGAAGAAGTGGGACCACTTAAGACTGTAGATGGAGTGGAGTTTAAGGATAATCTAGGCATGGCACAATATCTAAACGAATATTTTGCCTCAGTCTTTAATGAGGCTAATGAAGGGTTTAGGAATAGTGGCAGCGTGACTGATGGGAATAAAGGGGGGGGGGTAGACATTACCGTATCCAAGGTAGAAGCCAAACTTGAACATCTTAACGGGAGTAAATCGGGCGGCCCGGATAATCTTCATCCGAGAATATTAAAAGAACTGGCGCGTGAAATTGCAAGCCCGTTAGCGATAATTTTTAATGAATCTGTAATCTCGGGGGTTGTACCATTTGACTGGAGATTAGCTAATATAGTTCCTATTTTCAAGAAGGGGAAAAAAAGTGACCCGGGTAACTACAGGCCTGTTAGTTTAACATCTGTAGTATGCAAAGTCTTGGAAAAAATATTGAAGGAGAAAGTAGTTAAGGACCTTGAGGTCAATGGCAATTGGGACAAATTACAACATGGTTTTACGAAAGGTAGATCGTGCCAAACCAACCTGATCTCCTTCTTTGAGAAAGTAACAGATTTTTTAGACAAAGGAAATGCGGTGGATCTAATATACCTCGATTTCAGTAAGGCGTTTGATACGGTACCGCATGAGGAATTATTGGTTAAATTGGAAAAGATGGGGATCGATATGAAAATCCAGAGGTGGATAAAGAACTGGTTAAAGGGGAGACTGCAGCGGGTCGTACTGAAAGGTGAACTGTCAGGTTGGAGGGAGGTTACCAGTGGAGTTCCTCAAGGTTCGGTTTTGGGTCCAATTTTATTTAATCTATTTATTACTGACCTCGGAACCAAAAGTAGGAGTGGGCTGATAAAGTTTGCGGATGACACAAAGTTGGGAGGTATTGCCAATTCGGAAAAGGATCGGGATATCCTGCAGGGAGATTTGGATGACCTTGTAAACTGGAGTAATAGTAATAGGATGAAATTTAATAGTGAGAAGTGTAAGGTTATGCATTTAGGGATGACTAACAAGAATTTTAGTTATAAGCTGGGGATGCATCAGTTGGAAGTAACGGAAGAGGAGAAGGACCTCGGAGTCCTGGTTGATCGCAGGATGACTATGAGTCGGCAATGTGACGTGGCCGTAAAAAAAGCTAATGCGGTCTTGGGATGCATTAGGTATCTTGGGATGCATAGAGGTATTTCTAGTAGAGATAAGGAGGTGCTAGTCCCGTTATACAAGGCATTGGTGAGACCTCATTTGGAGTACTGTGTGCAGTTCTGGTCTCCCATGTTTAAGAACGATGAATTCAAACTGGAGCGGGTACAAAGAAGGGCCACTAGGATGATCCGAGGAATGGAAAACCTGTCGTATGAAACGAGACTTGAGGAGCTCGGTTTGTTTACCTTAACCAAAAGAAGGCTGAGGGGAGATATGATTGCTCTCTTTAAATATATCAGAGGGATAAAGACCAGGGAGGGAGAGGAATTATTTCAGCTCAGTACTAATGTGGACACGAGAACAAATGGATATAAATTGGCCGTCGGGAAGTTTAGGCTTGAAATTAGACGAAGGTTTCTAACCATCAGAGGAGTGAAGTTCTGGAACAGCCTTCCGAGGGAAACAGTGGGGGCGAAAGACCTCTCCGGCTTTAAGATTAAGCTTGATAAGTTTATGGAGGGGATGGTTTGATGGGATAACGTGATCTTAGTCAATAGGTCAATAATGTGCCATCACTGGTAATTAGTACCAATAGTCAATGATGGGATATTAAAAGTTACTACAGAGAACTTTTTCCTGAGTGTCTGGCTGGAGAGTCTTGCCCACATGCTCGAGGTTCAGCTGATCGCCATATTTGGGGTCAGGAAGGAATTTTCCTCCAGGGTAGATTGGCAGAGGCCCTGAAGGTTTTTCGCCTTGCTCCGCAGCATGGGACAGGGGGGGCGCTTGCTGGAGGATTCTCTGCAACTTGAAGTCTTTAAATCATGATTTGGGGACTTCAACAGCTGAGTCAAGGGAAAGAATTATTCCAGGAGTGGGTGGGTCAGCTTTTGTGGCCTGCATCATGCGGGAGGTCAGACTAGATGATCACAATGGTCCCTTCTGACCTTAAAGTCTATGAGTCTATTATGCATCAACACCATTCTGATAACACCAATTAATGTGGATGAACCCCCAATTTTTTTTAACAAACATCAAATCTCGGTTTAAAAAAAAAAAAAAGCACCAGATCCTTTTATAATCAATAGACCCACTTGTAGTTTGCATTCAAGATAAGGGCAGTCATATCTCATGCTTCTAGGTATCAAATGACTTCCAGGGATGGAAAGATTCCTACCCCTGTAAAACATTACTCAGCTAAGGCCTGACCCTCTAAGATACTAACTGAACACATCTCCTTAAAAATGCTAAGCACCCTAGCACTTCTCAGGAGTGGCTCAGCAGTTTACAGGAGGCAGCCTTTGTGACATGCATTACAGATTTTTTTTTTTTAAACCTTCCTCTGAATCAGTTGTGGGCCACTACACTTGATGGACTAGAAGTCTGATTGACCAAGAAAAAATACTGTAGACCAAACCTCCAGTCAATGGTAGTTTTGGACTAAGGACTGCAGATACATAGATTTAAAGGCCAGAAGGAATCATTATGATCTACCAGTCTGACCCGGCTGCACAGACCATAACATGTCAGTCAGTAATTTCTGCATCAAGAGTATAACTTGTGGTTCAGCCCTATGTTCTGAAGTGCATTGAGAACAAAAATCAATGGAAAACAAATCAATACTTGCATATTTATAAGTTATAAAAAGCATCATCACCAGCAGCAGCAATTATAAGGCACCACTCAGAGTGGTACAAGTGCATTCTACATGGCTTGGACCAGAGGTACAATGGGTTTTCCCCTAGTACAGGGAGCACTCTATCCAGGACCCCCTGCAGCACTCTATCCGTAATGGCAGATTAGAAAACCCTTTGCCAGTTTTATTACTACTTTTATTTCAGCAGCACTTAGAGACTCCCAAGGCTGTGGCACCCCACTGTGCTAGGCACTGTACTAGCGCACAGTAAGAAACGGTCCTTGCCCCACAAGAACTGACAATTTAAGGGTGGGTTTTTTCCAAAGCTGCTCAGGGATTTAGGCACCCAACTCCCACGGAAAGTCATTTGGACTTCTGCTCCTAAATCCCTCCAGCACTTTGGAAAGCCTCCCCTGAATAAACAAGACAGACCAAGGAAGAATTATAATCACTGTACAGACTTGAAATCAGGGCACAGAGAGATTTAAGCAACTTGCCTAAGATCATGCAGGAAGTCTGTGTCTGAGGTGGGAACAGAACCCAGATTTCCCAAGTCCCAGTCCCAGGCCTTAGCCATTCATAACCATGCCTTAATGATAAGTCTACCTCTCTACAGACTAAATGCACTGGGTGATGGAGCCAAATACATCACGACCAGATAGTTTAGCTGGAGTTTGTCTCAGTTAAAATAAACTAATTGAATAACCAAGCTGGGAAATGGTTTGGACACTATACATACAGCAGGCACATTTGTCTCAGTTCCTCATGTGCAATGTTCTACAATTAATGAATGTAAAGCTCAGGCCCGATTATGTCTGCTGCCCAGCAGTCAAGCTGCAATATCAAGTTCTGTGTATTTTCTATATCTCTCTGTGTGTATAGCATTAGCTTCACTAATTCAGCATCATCATAGGCAGAGCCAAGTCAAACCCTTTATTTGGCTTCAGCCTGACCAGCAGTCCTGTCTGAACAGTCACTGTGACCTCAGTCCAAACAAACGCCACTGCTTAAAGCTGGCAGTATTATCCCCTTAACAATCTGACACCTCCTTAATATGGGAATTAAAAATGTGGAGGCATGATGAGTTTAAATGGCTACGCTTTGTGTGGTTCATTCCCTGTGATGCTAATACTACAATAATTCCGCAAAGTCCCTTGAATGGACGGAGGCTTCTTCCTTAAGAAAGTCAAATGAACAATATTTACTTCAAGGCTGGCTGCATCTGTTAGGAAAGAGAAGGATCAAAGCTAAAACAGTTGTAAACATTTTTATAATAAAAAAAAAAACTTAAAATGTAGAGTTCCGAGTTTATTAACCAAATGAGAAGTTTTCTATTAGCTTTCATGTAAGAAATGACAAACAGCAGAGATGAGAAGGGTGGTCTTGTGTTAGAGGCACTGGACTCAACTCTGGAGATCTAGGTTCTATTCCAGACTCTGCTGAAAATGTCTTACATGACCTTGGAGAAGTCACTTTCTCTCTCTCTGACTCAGCTCCTCATTTGTAAAAAATGGGATGATAATACTTCATCTGTCCATCTTGTCTGTATAGGTGGAAATGCTAAATGTGTGCTTAACTTTGAGGACATTGCTATCAGTGGGGCTACTGAATATTTAGCACAAACGTAAGGATTTGCAGGATCAGGGCCTTGGATTGTAAGATCTTTGGGGCAGGGAACGTTCATACCTGTCTGTACCTAGCACAATTGGCCATTGATCTCAACTGGGGACTCCACACACTATTGTAATACGATAATTAACAGTAGACCATGATCACCAACAGAAAGACATCTAACATGCCATTAACACCAGATTCAAGAAATACACACAAAATAAATGTCCCACAAGACAGTTCATTTTTCAATATTTCATTGACCACTTCAGGCCTTTTTCCATCAGGATATATTTACAGAAAGGTAAAATCTTTGAATCCCATAGATAAGTCAATTCAGTCTTCACCTGTACTGGTGGCACAAGTTCATTCCCAGGGCTGCTCCACTGATTCCAGTGCAGTGACCTCAGCGATCACTTTGGCCCACTAAGAGCTTTAGAAAATATTGAATAACTACAATCACTTTTGTTTTTCTAGGGAACTGGGAAAGGAAAGGGAAAACAAAAAGCATTACCTATAAAGCAGAGCAACAAAATACACAAAGAGGTGAAGCACAACTCCAACTATAGCACCATAAGGAGGCAGAAGGGATCCAGGGGAAGTGATGCCCGCAGCTCCAGCCCTGGGACTGTCCATCACTCGTAAGGAGGAGAAAGGAGCAATCTAGTTCTAAGTCACACAGCAATATTCTCCAACCTTTGCCAGAAAGGATCATAGTCTTCCTCTTCCCTGGAGCAGTCCCTGGGAGTTCTGTTCTTTAAAACCTTGGAGTAGAGAAACTGTGCCGCAAAATTCATAGCAATTCCCAGCGTTAGCCAAAGCGGCGGGACCCCAGGCAACTGACTCACTTGCCTTTGGAACGTACCGCCCCTGTCAAGCCTGGGAGGGATGTGTGCTCTGTAGGCGACTTGCTGTAAGCAGCTCTCCAACGCTAGACAGGGCAAAAGAAATGACTTTGAGAATTGGCTGCTGCTATTTAAAGAGATTATTTCCCAGGCCAACCTGTCCCTGTCAATTTGAGTCAGGGCCTGGATTATACTTAGGTGACATTCAGTTGGCAGAACACGTAAAGCTTTAGATACTTTAGCTACAGAGCATGATCTAGGTTTGTTAAATGGCTCGTGAAGTTAGCAACATTGACTTCTGCAGAAAGAAACCGCAAGGAAAGGCTGCCACTTTCCTGAGGGAGTCACAATGGTTTATGAATTCACAATGGGGCATTTTACTGAGACCTGGGTTTTATACTACTTAACCCACAAGCCTAGGAAGCAGAGTTTTAGCATGCTGGATCCTTGGAAGTCTGGAATCCAAGCCCTGAATTCAGCAGTGTCAGCAGCAGAGTTGCTGAGTGATGGGCTGCTTTGCTCAGGGTCTTCATAGTAGGAGAAAAGTCTACACAGCTCATTCAGGGAAAGTAGGAAGACGAGCCCTTTGAGGTTAGAAGCAGAAGATTGCGGTGACATGTCTCTGAGGTCAATTCGGACCCCTGGTATATGGGTGCCATAAAGGAGCATTACTAAAAATCAGTGGCAGAGGTACAGAGCTGCAAGACGTACATATTATTGGTGGGGAAAGATACGTCAGGAACAGGGAATTTCACTTCTTTCCCAAGAGACAGAGCATAAGATTTAGACTGCTTGGGAACCCCTACATTACTGCAAACTTGTCAATTGTACCACCACAGCCTCAGTCATTTTTTCTCCTTCCTCCACACAACAGGCCTGTAGGCATTCACCCCCTCATCCGTACTCCCCAAGCTGTGACACAGTTGCTGCACTCTCCCTCAACTCTCCATACTTCCCCCACTTCCAGTTCTCCCACTCATCAGCTGTTTCAGGTGGGGAGGTGGCCTTGGCTGGGAACCATGAGAGGCCATGCTACACGTGGTCTCACCTCAGCAGAGTGCCATGGGTGCAGACACACCATGTTCAGGTCAGTGGCTACAGCCAGAGCCCTCAGCCTTGTACATGTGAGCTAAGCCCAGGGCCAGTTTTATTAAGGGGCAAGGAGGAAAGGTGAGTGGACTTTCAAGGAGTCATCAGCTGCTTTACCCAGAGAACATTTGAAGCATGGGGGTGGAGTGGGTAAAGGTTCACACTGCTCCTATTGATATAAACCAGTGCTCTTTATTTCAAATGTTCTGAGAAGGATCCTATTATTATTACAAGCATTTATGAGGCACTCCTAACTAATTGCCAAGTGCACTTCACATGGTTTCGATTAAAGACAAAAACATTTCCCAAGGCATAGGGAGCCCCTGCAGCATTGCTGCTTTCAGAGCAGAGATGGGGAAAACCTGCACTGAATGCTAGGGGGAAGGGAGAGAGAAACGAGGACCATATATTTCAGGTATGAAATATAGAGGGGGGTGAGGGATAGCTCAGTGGTTTGAGCATTGGCCTGCTAAACCCAGGGTTGTGAGTTCAATCCTTGAGGGGGCCACTTAGGGATCTAGGGCAAAATCAGTACTTGGTCCTGCTAGTGAAGGCAGGGGGCTGGACTTGATGACCTTTCAGGGTCCCTTCCAGCTCTATAAGATAGGTATATCTCCATATATAACAAACACTATGAATGCCCCAGGCTGGCCTGGCACCCCCAGGTTGAAAAACACTGTTGTAGATGCTGAAGACTGCTGTCACCATTTTAAAGATGCTACAAGCCAAAAAGTAATACTAATTTTCCATTCTATCACCTCTCACAAACCAGCTTCTCAGGAATTTATTTTACTCTTTTAATACATGGGGAAGCTGAGGCACAGAGAGTGACTGACTGGGAGTCATGCAGTGAGTCAGTGGCAGAGCTGGGAACAGAACCCATGAAGCCAACTTCTGCCAATGACCACATATTTTTAGGTTTGGACAGCACCTAGCACAAAGGGATCCACATTTGTGACCATGATGAGGCCCTACTACTATTGTTTGTATTATGGTAACAGGGAATCCTTAGAACTATTTTGCCTAGCAGCAGCCAGCCAGCTTACCAAGTTGAGGCTATTCTGGGGAGAAACATTCAAAACTAAACTGCCTTCCTGCAAAGACACTCTCCAACTGCTGGGAGAAGACACTTCCACAGTGAGGTTCAAGTCCATGTCAAGTGTCCATATCCCAGACTGAAAGCCTTGCCAATTAAGTTTAGGCTGGAAATGCTGACTGGGCTGTATCTCAGAAGGCGCTACATTACCATAATTGCTCTAAGTTAACAGCCATTTTCCGAGCTGCTATTTCCTTAATGAGAGATAAACGGTTAAACATGCCCTATTATTAGATGTCTCTTCCTCTCATTCTTGCCTGTCAAACTTCATTGTCACTGAAAGCTTCTTATGCTCTGCTGGCTTGTGCTGCCCAGACACATGCTGGCCCTGCTTACACACTACACCACACGCGCACTTCTCACCAGCCTGGCTTTCTCCTCTTTTGAAGCAACCGGATTTTATCACCCTTTGTGGGCACCAATTTTATTTTGAATGTCTATAGTTATTTCCCTGACCTTGACCGCTCTCTATCTCACTTAAATCCTCTTCGTAGCTAGGAAGTTAATCTGGTCTTTCCCTCTCCCTAACACCCCTCTCCAGGGAATTCTGTTTCCTTCCTTTTTGCTACTGCTATTATTGGAAGGAGTCCGATTATCATGGTGCACTTCCCATTGCTGTCCAAAAACCCGAAACATCCAAGCCTGTCTCCAGTACTGAGTATTAAACCCTAGAGTTACTAATGAGGCACACGATTCCCTTTTTTCTTTACGGAGACCAAGGGACCTGTCTCAAACTCTGTGCACCTTTGACTTAACATTAAAAAGGTCATACATATCCATATAAAGATACCTCAAAATAATTCATCTAATGCACATCAAGATTTAACAGAGGTGATCAAAAAAATTTTAATTCAGAAATTGGAATTGCATACAAATGATTTTTTTTCCACAAGAAAATGTTATTGTTGATTTTTTTCCAGTTTCTCTTAACAGGTAAAAACAATTTCCAAAGAGATTTGTTTCAAAATTGTGGGTTTTTCCTCCTGCACACACACACACACACACGCTTTCTTACTCCCCCTCACCCCCCAATAGTAGGTAATGGTAAGAATGTGTGGTAACAGCTGTGAAGAGTTGAAAGTATTACTTTCTGTCTGTTAACAATACTTTCGGACAAAGTCATATTTTCATCTTTCAGAGCAATGCTTCCGAACACTTAACAGTGTTTCCTCACACAGTAAGAAAGTGTGTGTGTGGACACTTTCCCACCTTTTCAAAATTTCCTATGGGAAAATTTCAAAAGGGGATTTTTCCTGCAAATAATTCCATGGGGGGAAAAAGTCATGGTTTTCCATCAAGCTCAAAAATTAAGGGCTTGCCTACATTGCCCAACAGTTTGGATTTCAGGGGTGTGAATAGCAATATACACACACCAAAGTGCAGCACTGTAACTCCCATGTCTGGACATGAACTAAAAAGTTCCTAGTTTGCATTAATGTAGTTCTGTTTGAAGAGGACAAAGTTAACGTGAACTAGGAACCTTTTAGTTCGTGTCCACAGTGTCCACATAGGGCAGTAACAGTGCAGGACGTGGGTGCGCACTGCTATTCACATCCCGGTAGTCCGAACTGTGGAACAGTGCAAACATAGTCTAAGAGACCCCTCCTGTGGGACTTAATTTTAGTAAATCCTGAAGCACCTAAAACCAGGGCAGCTAGACACTAGTTAAGGGATTAAAAGATGGCCCAAAACCCAAATTGCAGATGAAGCTATGAACATCTCGCTCTAACAGATACAACCAAAACCCAGGGTCACATCACTGCAGAACTCCAATGGTTCCAATCTAGACATCTCTCTGGTTTAGGGAGTTTGAATTCAGCCCAGTACAGAGATAGAATGAGCTTCAAACTTTCGATCAAAACTCAGATCCAGGAAGTTGGTGCCATCTTTAATTACAAATTTTATGTATAACCTGCAGCGATTAATTAGTGAGAGCAGAAGAAGAGCTTGAAATGGCCTATTCACAATGGAAATGGAAATTAGTTCATGCTCCTATATCAACAGGGGGGAGGGATAGCTCAGTGGTTTGAGCATTGGCCTGCTAAACCCAGGGTTGTGAGTTCAATCCTTGAGGGGGCCACTTAGGGATCTGGGGCAAAATTGGTCCTGCTAGTGAAGGCAGGGGGCTGGACTCAATGACCCTTCGGGGTCCCTTCCAGCTCTATGAGA
Organism: Platysternon megacephalum; assembly: GCA_003942145.1. Taxonomy (NCBI): domain Eukaryota; kingdom Metazoa; phylum Chordata; order Testudines; family Platysternidae; genus Platysternon; species Platysternon megacephalum. Next base: position 4,335,640 of record QXTE01000052.1, read on the forward strand.
TAGGTATATCTCTATATATAACACTTTGCTACAAATATCCCTAGCCCTGATTCAGCAAAGCATTTAAGCAAATGTTTAACTTTAAGCACATGCTTTGCTTAATAGGGATGGTCTGGTTTTAAGCACATACTTGATGCTTTGCCAAATCAGGGCCTAAATCCAGTACAAAACTATAGTATTTGAACTGTGTTAACCATATCACCATACGCAACAACGACATGGTAGTTTTAACAGTCTTATTCCTCGGTATTTCATTGTCTTTTCAGGCTTCCCCTCCTTCCATTCCCCCCTGCAAAGCCCTGTAATTGCTAGAGGTACTTTATGCTGGTCTGAATGATCAAGTAAATATAGCAAAGAAACCCCAAGGTTAGCCCCTCAGCTGGTCAAGCGGACACTGACAGTTGAAGTCATCACGGTGGGGTCACCACACTAGCTCTCTCACACTGCCACCAAATGCAACTACTGTCAGCTGTGAGGAGGATATCAGTCCACCGGAAGCCGCAGTGAAACATTTCATATAGGCCACCAAACAGCCTTTTGGTCACTACTGGCCAGCGACAGATTTGAACTAATGACCTAGAAGTGAAAGATTCTCTATCCCATTAGCAATCCCCTCAATGAGCCATCCAATTCCCTATAAATCCCTTTTTCCAATATTAGTCCCAGTAAGTCAGTTGTTTGCAAGCTTTAGTAACTATCATAGTTGACTGAGCGACCCACAAGGTGCCTTGTTCCCTGCTTGGTTCTGCAGCAAGCAGCATACTTACGCTTCTACAGTACACCATCTATTTTAAGGATGATCCAGATAACCCTTCACATGTAACCTCACCGTCTGCCTCGTGGATATGAATTACCAGATGTCCCACAATTAGCTCTTGCATAGCACTGGGTAAAGTACGTTGTGTTAGGTTCAATCATTTTGAACCAGTTCTGAAACTGGAAAAGAGCACATCCTTTGAGATATGCCATCTCACTAACCTCTTATCAGCAGAGTGCAAAGGGAAGTCACCTAACTATTTGGGGAGTGGTCTGTGCATGTATTTAAAGAACAGTAATCTAACTTCCAAGTCAGCTTGCTACAATGATTTTGGATGAGTTCAAGGTTCTAGCCAAACTCTTTAAATAGCCCTAAGAGCCCTTGTAATTGCTGACTAAATTTTTTAAAGGATTTGTTAGACTATTAGCCTTAGTAATACCCCGTGGCAGTGAGTTGCCTAGGACACATTGTCCCTTTCAATCTCTTCCTCGTTCATTAACTCCCCACATTGTGTATAAGAAATGTGGGGCTTGGGATTCACACTTTTCTCAGATTCCTTGAATATCTGGTTGCAACAAGCTGAACAGAGGAAGCACGTGAGCCCTAACTTTCAGCCTCCTTCCATGAAGCAGTTTAACTCAGAAACCAATTTACTACTACCACATTTTGCTGATCTTGCATGGACTTTTTGTTCTTTGACTCAGCTTTAAATGCCAAGTATTCCAATTATGATCTCAAAATGCATTTCATAGGAATGCAATTAGTACTGTGATGGTATGGGAAGTAACCACAATTTTGAATCAAAACAATTTGAACAGGGCTGCAGAGTTAGGGCTTTATCCTACAAAGAGTTACTGCTTTGTATATTTCACTCTGTTCAGAGTCCCAGTGACTTCTCCACACAGTAAGAATTGCAGAGCCCATTTCACCCAAAAGGATAGTAAGTACATTATACAATTTAAGTGACATACAGGGTTCCATTTATTCCCCACTGAAATGCAGCCACCTCAAAGCCAGAATGCTGTTGAAGAACATACAATAACCAACACAGGAAGGAAAAACTATCTTTCACAATTAAAATTGTAATGGGAATGTAAATAGACAAGACAATGAACCTGGTGGCCTGGCTAAATTCCAGCCTGAATAACACCCCTATTCAAATACAAAACAATTGCTATGAGATCTTTAAAGACCATAAGGCAGGGGTCGGCAACCGACGGCATGCATGCCAAAGACGGCACGCGCACCAATTTTTAATGGCACGCGCAGCAGCATGCCATTAAAAATCCTGCCCAGCCCGGCCCGCTCTTCTCCGCCCTCCGCCCCCACGCCGGGGCAGGGGGAAAGGGGCAGAAGCTGGGTCCTGACGGCTCCCCTGCCTCTTCCGGCAGCGTGCTGGGTTCCTGCCCTTCCTCCGGCTCTCCATCCCTCCCTCCCTGCGGCCGATCAGCTGATGGCCCTTGCGAGGGAGTGGGTCAGGAAGGAGCAGAGTCAGCCTGCTCTGCTCCCGTCGGAGGCAGAGAAGAAGCGGGGGCTGGGCCTTGGGGAAGGAGGGGGTGGAATGGGGGCATATCCCCTCCAGCCCCTTGCCCTGACCCCCCCTCACACCGCCTCTGCCCTGACACCCCCTCACACACACCCAGCCCTCTGCCCTGAGCCCTGTGCCCTGCACACCCCCAGACCCATCCCCTGAGCCCCCCCTCACACACACCCAGCCCTCTGCCTTGAGCCCTGCACCCTGCACACACCCCAGATTCCTGCCCTGAGCCCTGCACACCCCCTAGGTCCCTGCCCTGAGCCCTGTCCCCCCCTCTCACACACCCAGCCCTCTGCTTGCCTCCTTCCCCCCCCCACCCCAGCCCTGACTCTGGTACCCCCACACATACCCAGGCCCCCCACACCTCATGCCCTGACACCTGCACCCCCCTCGCATGCCCCCAGCCCTCTGCCCTAACCTTGCACCCCTCCACATACCCAGCCCCCCACACCCCATGCACCCCCCACATCCTGACTCTTGCACCCCCCACATCCCCACCCCCACCCTGAGCACCAAATGGGAGCTCCTGCACGCCCCCCCACACACACATTCCCACCTGCACCCCTCGCACCAAATGGGAGCTGCCCAGATAAGTGCCCCACACCTAAACCTCCTGCCCCAACCCTGAGCCCCCTCCCTCATTCTAGCTCCTGGCCAGATCCTACACCCCAACCCCCAGCCTGCTCCTTCACCCCCAGCACTGTGCTCAGTGCACTCCCACCCTCAGCTCAGTGCAAAGAGAGAGGAAGAGAATGGGCCAGAACCAGGGAGAAGGTAGGTCCCCACTATATGTGGGCAGGGCTGGGACCCCAGACCGGCAGCGGGCTGAGCGGGTCCGGCAGCTGGGATCCCGGCTGGCAGGAGCCGGCGGATAGAACCCCTGAGCGGCAGCGGGCTGAGCCGCTCAGCCCACTGCCGGTCTGGGCTCCCGGCCGCCGGCCTGCACAGCCCGCTGCCAGTCTGGGGTCCTGGCTGCCGGCCCTGCACAGCCCACTGCCGGTCTGGGGTCCTGGCTGCCGGCCCTGCACAGCCCACTGACGGTCTGGGGTTCTGGCCGCTGGCCCTGCACAGCCCGCTGCCGGTCTGGGGTTCTGGCTGCCGGACCCTTGCCAGCCAGGGTCCCGGCCACAGGCCCCGCTCAGCCCGCTGCCAGCCTAGGTGAACAGAACCCCAGACCAGCAGCGGGCTGAGCGGGCCGGCGGCGTAAGATCAACATTTTAATTTAATTTTAAATGAAGCTTCTTAAACATTTTGAAAACCTTGTTTATTCTACAATACAACAATAGTTTAGTTATATAATATATAGACATAGAGAGAGACCTTCTAAAAAACATTAAAATGTATTACCGGCACGCGAAACCTTCAATTAAAGTGAATAAATGAAGACTCGGCACACCGCTTCTAAAAGGTTGCCGACCCCTGCCATAAGGGGTCAAGATCTCAAAGCACAGAACTTCCAAAAAAACAGTGTTCTTTAAACACCACACTGTAGCTCAGTACTGACCTAAAAGGGAAGAGAGCCACCATCTCCACACTATGCAGCATTCTAAGAGCCTCTTATACATCCCACACCCACACTTTATTTGGTGCAGGGAGATCGCAAAACCCAGGTAGCATGACTGTAGGCAATCTAGCAAATGGGTCCCAAGTAAAGCCACCATTCTGTCAGAGACCCTTTAATTTTATAAAGAGACAATCTTTTCCATTACTTCACACAATATACCACAGCCCCCATGTGGTTCATATGTTTGCGATATTTCATTCTGGGTCTTTAATTCACTACCAGGGTTACAAGTTTTACCTACTGTAGCATTTTATGCCAAAACCGGAGATGAACTAATCTTCAGGGTGAATGTCACATGGAAATCCTTAATCTTTTGCACCAGCACATGAACACTTTACCTTCAGTGAAACTCAGATCAGGTGAAAAGATCTAGACAGCAATAACTGATCGCAGGACAGAACCCTTAGTCTTTTTATACAAACGTTTGTGCTAACTTTTATGCATCTTGGTGGTACACTCCTGACACACACACAGTCATAAAAACGCTCTACATGCTGTACTGGACTCATTAAGGTACATCTTATTCCCCAAACAGCCTGCTTTGGCACTGACCACTCCCTCCTTCTCATGAAAGACATCCCAAGGCTGTGTAATGCTTTCCACGTGTGAAAGAACAGCTTGCTTGTTTCACTGTAGCCCTTGTTTAGAAGGTTCTGTGCTGTCCTTTTTCCAGATTCAACACAAAAACAAAGTGATCGTGTTGGCTTTTAAAATGGGGGAGGAGGGGAAATTCACTTGCATGAAACCAGAGTGAACTCATTTTGGACAGCACAAGAGGCTATTATCCTAGTAAAGAAAACCTCCCTTGAATTATGTCACTTAAAGGTGGGTTCACAGGATGTAGTTAAGTTTTCCATATCTAAGATGAGTAATATTTCCAACATAAGCATAAAACGGCATGGACGGGAATGGCATCTCTCCAAGGTGGAGGGATCTTTGGGGAATTTGGTTAGCTACAGAAGGAGGGAAAATGGGGCCTATGGCAAAGCCAACACTAAAGTTGTAAAACATGGCAACACAGGAAAACAAAATGATCACTTAGAATTATGCTGTGCAGTGATGCAGCTGACATTTTACAGAACATCATTATATAAAAACTAATGTGGATACACAGATTGTGTGAGGTGAAGAGCCAACAAGAAATACACAAAATATAGAACAAACACTAACTGATGGCAAATTTCTCTTAATCAGTTTCAAGTTCTGTTCTACCTAATGCTCTGTTCAATCTTACAGACCGCATAACTCGGAGTTTAGTGGTGAGTAAGATCAGAATGTGTCCCCATCTGTTCACATTTGTAAAATAGCAGCTGAGGGATGTGGGCATAGTTTCATCTTATTGTTCATTATCTCCAGGGAGCAATTGAATAACCTCCCTCAAAATGATGCAGCAGTATGAAATGAGTGGGAACAGAAACAGCTTTCCTACGCCATGTAAGGTGGGGAAAGGGGAGGAAAACCAATTCAAAGAAAAATGTCTGTTGGTGTAAAACTCTGGAATGGAGTCTGAGACTTTTCTGCAAGACACTTACTGTGTGGGATTGTAAACATCCGGAGTAGGGGCTCGTCCCTCACAGGGGCGAGCGGGAGCCAGGCCCTTCTCACTACACTAGGCCAATAAATCAGTCTCTCGGGGCTCCGGCCCACAGGCAGGGGTGGAGCAAACACACAGTCTTGCAGGGCTCAGGCCCTCAGGCAGGGGCTGAGCAAACACACACAGTCTTGCACTTTGGGGGAGGAGAGAGACTGCCACCCGAGCTTGGGGTGGCAGGGGGGACACAGGCCCACCCACTCCACTGTGTCCCGGCCCGGGGCCCTAACAGCAGCAGTCGGTCTGCTGCTGGGTCAGTGGGGATCCTGACCGCAACACACTGACATAGGCTCGGGGCCTGCTACTGCCAGACCGGGGTTGGCAATCCCCGGGCCACTTCCAATCTCCCCTTCCTCCATGGGTACCTGTCCATCTCCAGCTTCCTCCACTGTGTCCCAGATCATGGGCTCCTCAGGGTAGTGAGCGCTGGGCAGGCTGGGCATCTCCGCAGGCTCCTCAGCGAGGGGATGCGCAAGCCGCTCCGCAGGGTCCCGGACTCGGGGCCGGCTCGGCCAGCCCTCCTCAGGATACCGGGCTCGGGGCCGGCTCGGCCAGCCCTCCGCAGGATACCGGGCCCGGGGCAGGCTTGGTCCCGCAGGAGCTCGGGCACCTGCGTCTGCCCTCTCCCGTGGCCGGCCGGCAACTGAGTGCTGGGGCTGGGCCTTTATACTTCCTGTCCCGCCGCTTGACTTCCGGGGGGCGGGGCCAGGAGGTGGGGACTCCGCCCACTCCGGCGGCTGTTCTGGCTCTTCCCTCACAGGGGCGAGCAGGAGCCAGGCCACCTCACTAAATGGCCCCCCCCCTCAAGGCTGGCTCCCGGGCACCGGGGCCAGACCCTTCCATACCCCCCAGGCGGGACGGGAAGTCAGCGTTCGCATGGTCCCTCCCGGCCCGATGGCGAACGGTGAAGGCATAAGGCTGCAGCGCTAAGTACCACCGCTGCAGCCACATGTTGTGGTCCTTCATGCGGGCCAACCATTGGAGGGCAGAGTGGTCCCCAGGAGGTAGTACCTCAGGGCGTCACAAGCCCACTTCGCGGCGAGGGCCTTCTTTTCCACAACTGCATAGTTGTACTCTCGGGGAAACAGCTTCCGGCTGATATAGAGGACCGGGTGCTCCTCCCCGTCCACCTCCTGGGAAAGGGCCGCCCCGAGTCCCACCTCCAAGGCGTCCGTCTGCAGGACAAAGGTCTGAGTAAAATCGGGGCTATATAAGACTCGCTCCCGGCAGAGGCTTGCTTTGAGTGTCTGGAAGGCCTCGTCACACTCGCGGGTCCAGTTCACTTGCCGCGGGCTGTCTTTAGTCAGGAGCCCCGTTAAGGGGGCTGCAATGGCCGCAAATTGGGGGATGAACCGTCGATAGTATCCTGCCAACCCTAGAAACTGGCGTACCTGGCGTTTCGTGCTGGGCGGGGGGCAGGTTGCAATGGCGTGGACCTTTTCCACCAACGGTTTCACCTGTCCATGTCCGATAGTGTACCCCAGGTACGTGGTTTCCTGTTGGCCAATGCAGCACTTCTTAGGGTTGGCCGTCAACCCGGCCGCCCGCAGGGACCTCAGGACGGCAGCGACCTGCTCTAAATGGTTCCCCCACTGAGGACTGTAAATGACTACGTCATCCAGATAGGCCGCCGTGTAGTCCTGATGGGGTTGGAGGAGTCGGTCCATCAAGCGTTGAAAGGTGGCCGGGGCCCCATGGAGGCCGAAGGGCATGCGGGTAAATTGATAGAGGCCCGTAGGGGTGGTGAAGGCGGTCTTCTCCCTGGAGTTGGGATCCAGGGGGATCTGCCAATACCCCTTACTAAGGTCCAGGGTGGTGATATAGCGGGCCTCTCCCAATCGGGCCAACAGCTCGTCTATCCGGGGCATGGGGTAGGCATCGAACTTGGAGATGGCGTTCACGCGCCTGAAGTCGATGCAAAACCATTGGGAGCCGTCGGGCTTCGGTACCAGCACGACTGGGCTACGCCACTCACTGTGCGATGGTTCAATCACTCCCAGGTCCAGCATCGCCCGTACCTCCTCATTGACGACCTGCCTCCGGTGATATGGCAAGGGCCTGGTCGCGCCCCGAATCACCACCCCCGGCTCCGTTTGAATCCTATGGTATACCAGGGTGGTGGATCCCGGTTGGGCCGTGAAGGTGCGGGAGAAGGCTTGCAGGAGGCACCGGGTCTGCTTGAGTTGGTCCTCCGTCAGGGTCTCCCCGAGGTGGGGCCCCTCCCTGTCCTCGGTATGGTGTACCTGGGGTCCTAGCTCAGGTTCCGGCGGGTAGGGGTTAATCAGGAGCCCTTCTCGTTCCCGCCAGGGCTTGAGGAGGTTGACGTGGTACCGCTGTCTCTTCTTCCTCCGGTCGGGCTGGTCGATCTCGTATGTAACCGGGCCCACCTTCCGGACCACCTCATACGGCCCTTGCCATCGAGCCAGAATCTTCGACTCGCTGGATGGGAGGAGGAGCAAGACCCGGTCTCCGGGTTGAAAGTCCCAGGTTTGTGCGTCCCGGTTATACGTCTGGGCTTGCGTCTGTTGGGCAGCTTTTAAATTCTCTCGCGCCCGGTCCCCGGCCTGCTTCAACCGCTCCTGGAGCTGGATCACATACTTTAAGAGGCCCTGGGCTGGCGATGGAGTTTGTTCCCAAGTTTCCCTCAGTAGGTCCAACAGGCCCCGAGGTCGACGGCCGTACAGTAGTTCGAAGGGTGAGAACTTGGTTGACAACTGGGGGACTTCCCGGACCGCCAGGAGCAGGGGTGGGAGCAGCTGGTCCCACCGGCGAAGGTCCTCCTGGGGGAACTTACGGAGCATCCCCTTCAGGGTCCGATTAAACCTTTCGACCAGCCCATCCGTTTGGGGATGATATATGGACATTCGCAGTTGCTTGACCCCGAGGAGCTGACACACCTGCTGGAGCAGCCGCGACGTGAAGTTGGTCCCCTGATCCGTGAGGATCTCGCGGGGTAGTCCGACGCGGGCGAAAACCTTCACTAGTTCATCGGCGATGGTATGGGCGGTGATGTTCCGGAGGGGGATTGCCTCGGGGAACCAGGTGGCATAGTCCAATATCACGAGGATGTACTGGAACCCCGCACTGCTTTTGGGAAGCGGCCCCACCAGATCCATGGCCACACGCTCGAAGGGGGTCTCAATTAGATGCATTGGGACCAACGGGGCCTTGGGGTTCCGTGCTGGGGCGGCCAACTGACAGTCCAGGCAGGAGTTACAGTAGTTTTTAACCTCCTGGTACACCCCTGGCCAGAAGAAGCGCCCCAGGATCCGGGCCAGCGTCTTCTCGTGCCCGAGGTGTCCCGCCGCGGGGACGTCGTGGGCCAGCTTCATGACGGCCCGCCGATGACACCGAGGAATGAGGAGTTGGGTCCGGGGTTTTCTCGTGTGGGGGTCCCGTTCGACGTGATACAGGCGCTCCTGCCGTAACTCAAAGTGCGGCCACTGGGCTGCTCGACCGGAGTCGAGGACCGTCCCATCCACAGTGGCCAGCTGGTCGTATGCCCCCTGGAGGGTGGGGTCGGCCCGTTGATCCCGGCAGAAGTCCGTGGGGGCCGAGGTGCCCTCCCCTACTCCTGGGTCGCCGTCATCTTCTCCCTCGCTCTCGGGGTCCTCCCCTTCTAAGGCTGACGTGACCCGCGGGCCGCCCCCTGCGTGGCGGCGGAGGACCGCGGGGAACTCCGGCCAGTCTCGACCCAGGATCACTGGGTATGCCAGTCGTGGAGCGAGGCCCACCACGATTGGCCGGGTGACCCCCTCAATTGTCAGTTGGGCCCGGGCACTCCGGTACGGCCGGATGTCCCCGTGGATACACTGCAGCCGAATTTCTACCAGTCAGGCATCAGCCTGGGGCCCTAAGTGTTGGCGGACTAATGTCTGTCCGCAGCCCGAGTCGAGGAGGGCTATTGTCGGACATCCCTCAAGAACTACGGGTACAGTGATCTTCGCGGCTTGCGAAGGACGGGCACGAGCTTCCCCAGAGCAAACCTGGCCAAAGGCACACTCCCGTCCCGGGCACTCCCGCTGGAGATGACCGTGCTCCCCGCAGGAGAAACAGGGGCCCACGGCTGTTCGTCCCATCCGTGGCCGAGTCCCGGGGTTGCCTCCAGGAGGACCCCGGGGTTCCCCTCGCGGCGCGGGGGCCAGGGTCCGAGTGGGTCGCCCGGGTGCCACTGGGGCACAAGTCCACGTCTCGGCCCCCCCGGAGGAACCCCGCAAATCCACTCGGGCGGGCGCCCCCTTCTTCTCGAGGCTAGGGCGCTCCGTCCCTGGTGGGGCTACTCGGACCGCCGGACCTACCGGCGTTTCAGCCGCAAGAAAGTCCTCCATTAAGGTAACGGCGGTGGCCAGGGTCACCGGCTGGTGGCGGAGGACCCAGGCTCTTCCTCGGGGTGGAAGAACGTGGGCGAACTGCTCCAGTACCACCTGGTCCATCAGCTCTTCCGAGGTTCGGCGTTCGGGCTGCAACCACCGCTTGCAGGTCTCCCGGAGCTCCTGGGCCACCCTCCGAGGCCGGGCTCCGGTGGGGTAAGTCAGACCCCTGAACCGCTGCCGGAAAGTCTCAGGACTCACATCCAGAGCGTCCAGAATGGCGGCCTTTACTTGGCTGTAGTCTTGGGCTGCCTCCACCGACAGGCCTCGGTAGACTGTCTGCGCAGTCCCAGTCAAATACGGGGCCAGGATAGAAGCCCATTGGTCCAGGACCCAGCCCGCGACGACCGCCACCTGCTCGAAAGTGACGAGAAAGGCTTCGGGGTCGTCGCTGGGTACCATCTTCGTCAGCCGGATCGGGGGGCTGGGCCGTGGGGTCCCGGCTGGGCCTCCTGGCTGGGCCTCCCCGGGTCACGCCAACGCCGCTGCGAGCTGCTGGAGACATTGTCGCTGGAAGTCTTGGTGCTGGGTCATTAGGTCCTGAACGAGCTGATTTCGTTGGGTGCCTAATTGCTCCAAGAGCTGCTGCTGCTGCAGCTGGGCGGCCTGCTGCTCTTTTTGCTGTCGCTCCTGGGACTCCGTCACCAGGGCTAAGAGCTGGGCCAGATCCGTCTCCCGGGAGGGGGATCTTTCTCCCCCCGCCCCCCTCTCCCCGGAGTCAAGAGTTCGCGCCCACATCCTGGGCAGAACTCCTCAGAGAAGGCACCACGTGTAAACGTCCGGAGTAGGGGCTCGTCCCTCACAGGGGCGAGCGGGAGCCCGGCCCTTCTCACTACACTAGGCCAATAAATCAGTCTCTCGGGGCTCCGGCCCTCAGGCAGGGGCTGGGGAAACACACACAGTCTTGCAGTTTGGGGGAGGAGAGAGACTGTCACCCGAGCTAGGGGTGGCAGGGGGGACACAGGCCCACGCACTCCACTGTGTCCCGGCCCGGGGCCCTAACAGCAGCAGCCGGACTGCTGCTGGGTCAGTGGGGATCCTGACCGCAACACACTGACATAGGCTCGGGGCAGGCTCGGCCAGCACTCCTCAGGATACCGGGCTCGGAGCAGGCACAGCAAGCACTGCTGGGGACTCCGCGCTCCGGGCAGGCTCAGCCAGCCCTCCTGAGGATACCGGGCTCGGGGCCGGCTCGGCCAGTCCTCCTCAGGATACCGGGCTCGGGGCAGGCTCGGCCAGCGCTCCTCAGGATACCGGGCTCGGAGCAGGCTCAGCCAGCCCTCCTCAGGATACCGGGCTCGGGGCAGGCTCGGCCAGCCCTCCTCAGGATACCGGGCTCGGGGCAGGCTCTGCTGAAAGCAAATAAATGTTTCAGCTCAGTGTTAGACAATACATCAGGGCGGATTTGGAAATGGAACACTAAACTCTTTGCTTTCCAGTCAGCACTAGTAGTCTCAAGGTAAAGTACTTAATGGTTCAAAGTCTCTTACCCTGTTCTAGACTCTCATTGATCTAAATCCTCTTTCCTATCCTCCTGATGTGTCTGATTAAAACACTTAGCTTGGATCACAGTTCAAGCTGTGCTTAAAATCAACTCGGTTGGCCCAGTGCCAGGTAGGCCTAATTTTCTGTTGGTGCAATTGTGGCAACACTGAAATAAACCAAATGTCTGAATTTTGTGGGGAGGGGGGAACAGCTGTGCAAAATGTATGCCTATTTGGCACATAGGCCAATAACAATAATGAAGGGACCTTGACAAAAATGTACACAAACAGGAAATAAACCTAAGAAATAGGTAACCTATAAGTACCAGAATCAGACTAAGAAATGAGCGAGATTGGGTAAGTGGACTACCTATGCAAGTTTCCGGATCATAGCCCTTGGGTTCAGAAAAAAAAAAAAAAAGTTTACCTGGGTCCTTCAATCTCATTGCTACCCACTACCCGCCTTGCTTTTTGGTTGGTCTGCTCCCTATAATCATTCCCACTCATGAGTTAACTAGTCTAGGATCAGATCCTGCGGCCTTTGTGCAGTTAGATCTCCTGCTAACTTCATAAAGGCTGAAAGATCAGGCCCCTTATACTGACTATTTCCAGGAAGGAAGTATGACACCCCCCCCCCCCCCCCCCCCCCCCCCCCCCCCCCCCCCCCCCCCCCCCCCCCCNTCTACCACATTTTCTTTTTTTAACTTTGGACCATTGCTTCTTGTCTTACCATCTTTTGAGGTGGAAAAGAGTTCCCTTCCTTAGTTGAGAGACAGTGTGTGTGTATATTCCTTCCTTGAAATTATTCATAGGCTTTGTGACGTTGTGCAGTCTATATGGTTTTGTAAAAACATGATAATAAGTGAATATAATGTAACTGGAATATGCTTCATGCAAAAGGTCTCTTGTAAGGTATCATTACAAAGCTTATAATCTACTGAGTGATCATCCTATTTGTATAAATGTACCACTCTTGTATCTGAAACTAGAAATATAAAATATAACTCTGAGGGCCTATTGTAATTATGTAAAGTGTGGGCCATTAATGGTGGTTTGGAATCTTGATGACTCCCATTAACCAGAGCCATTGTCTGCAGATGGCTGTATTTACCTGTGAGTCTTCCTGTATATGTGTGTGCTGGCAAGTGAGTAATGAAGTCTTGCAGTGACATGTGATCATGTCACCTGAACTGGAATCCATCTTTAACCTGGTGCTTTTCCAGTGAGGGGTGGGGGAACCCAGAGGGACAAAGGATTCCCGCCTTATGCAAAAGATATATAAAGGGGTGGAAGAGAACAGAGGGGGAGAGGAGCCATCATGAAGAATCCCCTAGCTATCACCTGAGCTGGAACAAGAGCTGTACCAGGGGAAAGAATTGTGCCCAGGCCTGGAAGGTGTCCAGTCTGAGAAAAAACTTACTGAAGCATCTCTGAGGGTGAGATTATCTGTATTCAGTTTGATTAGACATAGATTTGCGCATTTTATTTTATTTTGCTGGGTAACTTACTTTGTTCTGTCTGTTACTACTTGGAATCACTTAAATCCTACTTTCTGTATTTAATAAAATCACTTTCTACTTATTAATTAACTCAGAGTATGTATTAATACCTGGGGGAGCAAACAACTGTGCATATCTCTCTATCAATGTTATAGAGGGCGAACAATTTATGAGTTTACCCTGTATAAGTTTTATACAGGGTAAAACAGATTTATCTGGGTTTAGACCCCATTGGGAGGTGGGCAGCTGAGTGCTAAAGACAAGCACACTTCTGTGAGCTGTTTTCAGGTAAACCTGCAGCTTTGGGGCAGGTAATTCAGACCTTGAGTCTGTGTTGGAGCAGACAGGTGTGTCTGGCTTCAGCAAGACAGGGTGCTGAAGCCACTGAGCTGGCAGGGAAAACAGGACAGAGGTAGTCTTTGCACATCGGGCGGCAGCTCCCAAGGGGGTTTCTGTGATCCAACCCATCACAGGCTTATTACAATTCATATCACCTCCTCTTCTCCCATCCCGACTCTTCATTTCTTGAGCATAATCAATTAGCTCCCCGGTTCTCTCCTGTGTATTTTATCTTCCAATCTGTATAATGTTTAGTGCTCTGTGAATTCTCTGTATCAGCTTTCCTCAGTGGCAATGTTAGTAAATGACCTTAGAAGTGCATTAGCTTTCCAAGTAAGCATCACAAACATTTTTAAGAGGTCATAATAAAGTTATGAATGCCCTTGAATTACTATTTGGGTCACAGCAGCGTCCATAGATATTAACGCAAAATAACTACTGATAAATAGGTGAAGCCACAACAAATAGGTCTGTGTGTACCTTCCACTGAATTCCAGTGTGGGGTTCTACATTTAAGAACCACAAAATTAGCCACGAAGGACCATGTGAGGCACACCTGTACATTTAACTTTGTTTTGGCAAAATGCTGCCACACAAATATTTTATCAGCGTATGTACAAAACTAGTGTTATCGTAAAACTATAATTGATGTACCAAAACTTCACATTATAAGCAGCATCTAGCATTCTAAATAATGCAGAGCTTCACATGAAAGCCCTCACTTTATTTCACTTCCTGAATCTTGGTCATTATTTGTTCATTTCAGTTTCAGCATTTATTGGAATTGCCACTGTGTCCCTGGTGTAACCATCTATACTTGAAATTGTACAGAACTGGTGTATATTTCTGTAAGGATTAGTGCATCTTAAGAAATACATTGTCTTTTTTAGAAAGAAACCTCAAGAGAAAAGGACGGAGGGAGGATCATAATTCAGATTATGCATCTGGCTCCTGACAACATGAACCAAAGCCTTGGCTCCTGCTAATTTAGATATTTCATTAGGTAGTTTAGAGTGTGTCAAGTTTTTTTATGCTGTGGACCACATTATAATAGAGAGTTTCATGGCTACATGCATTTCTACTCATGATCACAAACCATCTGTGTGGCAAATGCAGCAATTGTTTCCAAGAAATAAAGTCTTTGGGAAAGTATTTAAGATGCCTTTTCATGTAGGTTTGTAGCTGGAAATAAGGAGAAGCCAGTGCTATATGATCAGCCAGCTCTCATTTGACAATTTTAGGCTTATTCTACATGCCAATGCTGGTCAGGAGCCCTTATGTGATTAACTACGTAACTAAGAAAATATCAGACACTCGCATTCTCTGCTCAGCAAAGTTATGAACTGAAGTTCCCAGGCTTGTCTTTTGAAGGCGTTGTGCAGGTTTCCTTTGAGGACAAAGACTGAGAGGTCAGATATGAAGTGATCACTTTGTGAAAATTTCCCACTTCACTTTACATGGTGTTCTACAGCACACGTGAAGCCCCTGCCTGTACTTAACAATCTGTTGTACCTTGCATTGAGCTTGGACATTCTGGTTACCTTCCCCAGACCTGAAGACGAGCTCTGCAAAGCTCATAAGCTTGTCTCTCTCACTAACAGAAGTTGATCCAATAAAAGATATTACCTCAACCACCTTGTCTCTCTCACATCCTGTGACCACCACAGCTACAACAATATGGCTAACATTTCTCCTACAACCTATTTTAAAGGATTCATGGCTTGCTTCTGCTATATGCCACCTGAAACATGACATGTGCTCGCTGTATGTTATCAGAAGATGGGTAAAAAATTATCCCCTTTTCTGCTGGTTCCTGCCTCTTAAAAATGCCACTGGAACATTACAGGTAACACAGCAGGAACACGGGGGAGCATTGGAGGTGTCTTTTATTCACTATGCATATTTTCATTGAAATGGCTCATTTGGTCCCTCCCTTTGGCAAGACATTCCCTTTTCTGAATCAGTCTGTGTCCTCCTGTAGCTATGGAAAAGGGAGCATAGGCCAATGGTTAGAGCCCAATTTAGGAGTCAGATTCAGGTTCTATTCCCAACTCTGCCTCTGACCTGCTGAATGGCGTTGGATAAGTTTGCTTGATATCCTGCACCTCAGTTTCCCCACTTGTTAAGCGTTACCTATGTCGTGAGGCTTAATACACTCAGGCACCAAGTCACTCATGGCAACAGCTACAAAAATGCAAAGTAATACAGTGCTCAGCCTCATTGGTATTTGACAACACGACTTCCCTTCCTCCACAGCAGGAGAACCTTAACTTGCTGTATGCAAGTCCTACAGCCACCTAAGCCTCTCTCAGCAATCAATTTCTCATTCTTGTGATGAAAGAGGTTCTTCCTCCACTTTCAGTTGTTTTCCACTTTGACAAGTGCAATTTACAAAGCTAACCTGCCAAAGACCCTAGGAATCTAATCCTGATCTCTGGGTTACTCAAATAATTCCCTGACTAGTTTTTCTGCAGTATGATATGCCATGGATCCATTTTACCATTTGGTAACCCTGATATACTCCACGTTAGTGATGGGTTAGTGTATGATCTAAAGTTGTATTATACAGGAACTGTGTAACAAACGGGTGCAGTCTATTTAATAGAAAATATTCTGTATATTTAGGAAGCAGCATGATTAGAATAGGGGACTGGATCTCACAAATTCTACTTCTGCTTCAGTCATTTAGACCTTAGTTAAGTCAATTTCTCCAGACCTAAGTTTACCCCTCTCTGATGTAGGTATAACTAATATTCACTGATACCGATAATATTTCGCAGGGGTGTTCTGCATCCTAATGAGGCTTCATAAAGAGCTGAGATCCTCAGTCCAAGGCTGGTTAAAAATGCAAAGTGACGATATTACTCACTTGTTTTCTACTTGAACCCCCTATTTTCCTGTCAGTTTCCTGCCCCACCTAGTTGATCACTCACAAAACTCTGAAGCAACTGCTGCACACTATATGGAGTCATCATTAGATTCTTAGCCAGTTTTGGCAAATACACTAAGCTAGATTGTATTGGCACCAAGACGACCTAGGAGCAACATTTCCAATTACTGACTCACTGCTGGCTTTCAACACAGTACAAAATGTATTGTTCTGAAGGGGGCTGGCTCCAAAGAGGTCTGCTACATTATCCTAAGGTTTCTCTCTTTCTCCCTGTGACAGTATGTGTGTATACCGTTATGCATGCAGTTATTTTCAGCAATACATTATGTAACCATTTGTTTTTTTGCTTATTTCCACAGTGTCAGCTGTTGGTGTAGTCATGTTGGTCCCAGGCTAGGTGTAGTCATGTTGGTCCCAGGCTATTAGAGACAAGGTGGGTGAGATGGTATCTTTTATTGGACTAACTTCTGTTGGCAAGAGAGACAAGCTTTTGAGCTTACACTGAGCTCTTCTTCAGATTCAAAGAGCTTTGTAAGCACGAAAGCTTGTCTCCTTCCCCAACACAAGTTGGCTCAATAAAAGATATTGCCTCACCCACCTTGTCTCTCTACTATCATCTGCAGAGTTGTACTTCAGTGTCAGAAAATAGAGCCCTTTATTGAAACGATGTAAAGCTTCATGCACAAAGTATAGATAGTAGACAACAACACTAGTTCAGTTCAACTGCTATATTGCTGCTTATGACAGTGATACTGTCTGGCAGGATGTAATGTGAAGGCATTCACAACACAGGCTGTAGCCCACAGAATCTTGCAATGTTGATCAAAGGTAGGGTGACCAGACAGCAAATGTGAAAAATCGGGACAGGGAGTGGTGGTGGTGGTGGTGGGGGAGGTAATAGAAGCCTATATAAGAAAAAGACCCAAAAATCGGGACTGTCCCTATAAAATCGGGACATCTGGTCACCCTAATCAAAGGTGCTCTCATGTATAATATGTCTTCAGTGGAGACTGCAGGTCCTAGGATGCCGCACTCCTGCTGCTTAGAAAACAAATGTGTATGGCTGCCAACATGACCCTTGATTAGGCAAATACTGACTGCCCCTTCGGTGAATTGTAGTCTGTCTTTTTATTCACTCTTTTTCTTTGCAATTAGACTAGAAGTTCTTTAATCTTTTCAGAGGATCTGAACGGTTTTCCCATTCATGTTCATTTCTTAAAGTAAGGACTGAAAAATAAAGTACTTGCTTATATTTCTGTGCTTTGTACCTGGGGGTTTCCCACCCTCTCTTATTGGCCTATTATATGTATTTTCATACAAAAATTAGCAGATAAGAGGAACAGTTTGTGAGACATTCTAAATGTTAAGGTGAGTTTAGTGCTGGTGAAATCTCTTGTCCTCGGACCTTTACTTATTCCCAGAACAGGTTACAGCAGCAGCAATGCAAACTTCCCACACAAAGATCATCCCATGGGCTTCAATGGTGCCCTGGAGGGACCCACCCCTGCAGGCAAAAGGTCAATTTAGTTTCCATGTCTATTCAACCCTCAATCTCTTGCCCGCAGATGCCAACAAAGGGGGACAGGTGTCTAGTGAGACCTATCTAGTGCACATTGGAATGGATCCAGAACAAAACCCCTTGTTTTACATACAAACAGCTTTGATAACTTCTGGTCACTACCAGCCAACCACCATTAGCTAAGTTTAGATGGGGGAGGTGAGACAATTCTCAGAGTACCTATAGGCATGTCTCCTTGGTTTGATCAGCAAAATGATCTCCTCCTAGTGATGAAATGTCTTTTATCCATATCTGCTCAGGAGAAAGCTCATTGTACTTCACCCCCTTCTCTCTAGTGAAGGATGCTTTTCTTTCCCTAGACGTTGCCACAACATTTCTGTTCCTGGGGCAATTTCCCTTTGAAGCCTATCGCTGCATCTCCTTCCCTGGTCATAGTGGACTCCACATCAGACAAAATCCTTGCCCAAGACATGCCCAACCCTAACTTCAGTCAGCCATTTTACAAGAGATCAGACCCAGGAACGCTACTGATGTTTCTCTCATTGCATTACAAAATCTGCCTGCTGATGTCCCCTCTTTACTTCATTCCTCCTCCCTACAACTCAGCAATATAATTGAGCATTTATTTACTTCTTTTATCAAGTATTGGACTTGTTCAAGTGAAAGAGAGAGAGAAAAGGTTTATGCAAACATCATTGGCCAGTGGTATGTTGGAAACATCTCAACAGCTGGATTTTGTACAAACCCATATTCACATCATCTAATTAGTTTCTCATGTTATGCCATTGCCAAAATGAATACACTGGAGAATGCTTTCTCCGATGGTAATTAGTAGCTTACTTTCCAGAGAACTGCATCTGTAACATTCAGTTTCCTCTGTTCCAAAAACTTCCTTCCACTCTTCTGTTGAAGAATTTACTTCATCAGCTTAGTCATGCATGTGCTGTGCTTTTTTATCTAGTAAGTCACTTTGTTGCTAGTTATGTGCTCTTTGCCTGTATTTTTGTTCTAAGGCCTAGATCCATAAAGAGACTTGGGTGCTAGCCAGTTTTAGGGACAACTGCAATCCACAAAATCCCTGCTTGGTGGCCACCTAACCCTGCAGACACCTAAACTCACAGAGTGCCTAAATTTCCGCTGTAAATATTCCTTAAGTGCCTAAATTTCTGCCACTGGGCATGCACACTGCTGCCTCACTTCTAGCTCCCAGATGCCTCTCTTATGTCTAAGACTCCGCACGATTCTCAAGCCAGGTGTAGATAGGTGTTCCTCCCCGCCCTTGCCAGTGGGGCCTGAGCCGGAGCATGCCTAACTCCTCACATAATGGCCAGGGAGGAGCTGGTGGCAGGAGCCTCCCTTATAACCATTAGGCCAGTTGTTAGGTTACTCATCCAGGATGTAGGAGATGCTAGTTCAATTCCCCCCCACACACATACCTGATGAAGAAAATGGATTTGTAAAGGAGTTTCCCACCTCTCAGGGGAGTGCCCTAACCACCGGACTATAAAGTCACTATAATACAAAGTGGAACAGCTTCAACAAGAGAGATCGAGAGAGAGACCACCTATCAATATTGTATAGTTCAGCTGCTCGGTCCCAAGAATTGACCTCAAATACAGCAAATGAGAGAGACCAAACTCTCTGCTGTCTGCAACAGCATCTCTCAAAGGACATCAGCATAACAAAACTAAAAGCAGCATTTCTTCAAAGAGTAAAAATTTGCGTGCATGCTAAGAAAGAGCATTTGTAAGATTATGTACAACAGCACCACCTGGCTTGTACCACATCCAAGTGGGGTAGATTAAAGCAGGCTAGGGAATTTCTAGTGCAAGGCAGCAGGATCCACACAGATTTCCCTTGTGCACTGCAGGTGAGCATGGAGTAGATTCAGGGCTGGTGCAAGGATATTTTGCGCCCTAGGCGAAACTTCCACCTTGCGCCCCCCCCCCCCCTCCCCGAAATTGTGCCCCAGACAATTTTTCTCTATCTGCCATGAGGCTGCATCAGCTGAAAATGGAAAAAAAAAAATTATTCCTATCAGTTCTTTTTCTTGTTCACTATTAGAAGTAAAGGATAGAGAATACATGTCACTTACTAACTATGAGTCACTATTTGAATTTCATCAACTGTTTGACGTAAACATTGATTAAGAGATCAAGATGACTGTTCCTTAAAATTAAGCAATGTTGATTGTAATCGGAAATGCACCCTTTTTAGTCGCATATATGTCCGTCCTTCATTCTTTCATATCAAAATCTACTACATTTTATTCTACCTTTAGGATATCCAATTATTGTTATTAAAATTAGAATGGCGGATACTCCGTCATACAACAACAACTGGACAAGCAGATGCCTGCCTGGGTGCACGTCCAGTCCGGTGAGCTGCTGAGCATCACTTTTCCTTGCACAGCAAAAGTCTCTGCGCCCCGAGCCCTCTGGCAGATCGGATCCCAGGGAGCGCTCCCCGCTGGGTTTGCGGAAAGGAAAGCCCCCCACCCCTGACCTCCAGTGCCATGAAACAAGGCAGATTCGCCAGACCCCTGGCTGAGATGCCGGGGCTGGGGAGGGCTCGCCCAGAGGTCCGAGGTTCTGGTGCCAACTCACAGCCACCCTGATCGGGCATCAAGCGGGAGGGAAGAGGAACTTGGCCTTCCCCCGAGGTGCCCCCGGAGAGAGCCGGGGAGGGACTTGAAGGCCAAAAGGACCCAGCCTGGATGCTGGCAGACCCTTATCTATGGGAGGGAGGGGGAGCACATCCCTGCCAGAACCCACCCGCCCCCGGGTCCCTCCCTCCCTCCCTCCCCTCCAGTGCCATGAACTGTCACCTACCTAGGAGCAGCCCAATGAAGCACCAGGACTGGCCCATGGTGGTATCCAGCCAGCTTCCTTCCCACCTGCCCGCCGAGGAGGAACAGAGCCCGCTGGCTGGCCGGGGCAGATCGCTGGCTCAGATTCTCAGTGGAGTGGGACCCTGCAGGAAAGCCGCAGAGCCATGTGGGGCTAGGAGGAGCCCTTAGAAGTTCATCTGCCCTGGTGGGGCCGGGCGGAGGGAGGAGCTGTCAGCCCCAGCACAGGCTGCTCCGGAGCTCTGCTGTTACTCTGCCTTTGTGCAGCCCACCAGGAGGGACAGTGGGGTAAGGGGACTCATTAACCACCCCCCTGTGTCTCTCTCCAATCCAAGAGGCTCATGCTCAGCCCCTGCTCTGCAGGAATGCCTGCGCTGCTGAGCGCGCCCCCCCGCCCACCTGCCCTCCCTGCGCTGCTGATAGTTTTAATGGAGCTTGGCAGCTACAGGTTCAAGCTGCCAGAAGAGGTGGAGACTTCCTCACCTAACCCCTTTAAAAAAAAATTGGGGGCACCACTTTTTGGCGCCCCCAAATCTTGGCGCCCTAGGCGGCCACCTAGTTCACCTAGTGGTTACACCGGCCCTGAGTAGATTTACACCTCATCTTGCTCCGAACTAAGTGTTCATGTAGACAAGCTGTTAGGGTCAAATCTGTTTTATTGACACAGACAAGCGTTTACTATCACTAGCCCTGAAAGGTTGATACAGCCACAGAATGAAGCAGCTGGATTCTATTCTGCCTCATGCATCAAGGAAAACATAACTGAATTCCAACTGCAGAATCTTTATTAGTGGGGATGACATAAGAGGCAGCAGGGGGACACATGGATTTTACCAATCCCAGTGGAGCTGGTAGGGATTATTTTTAATCCTTTTGGACTGTAAACTAACCAAGGTTGATATGGAGGCTGAATAAAGATTGAATCCCATGAGGTCATGTATAAAAGCTGACTTTAAGCAATTTTATTTTCAAATAACTTGATTGTAACTTTACTAGGAATGTGTCAAACAGAAAATAAGAAAACCTGTTTAACTTAGCAGGTGTTTTCAATAAAGGGGGCCCTGTTGATCCTGGATAGTGGCCTTTAAAAAAAAGAAACAAAGTGCATTAGCTCACCAATATATAGCATCTGGCCCTTTAGATTTGATGGTTTGAGAAAAGGTAAGTCCTGCTCAGCTATCACATGAAGAAAATCAATCTATGGAGACATCTTAGTTGGGCCTCTTGATATCAGTCTCATGAGTGTCTGTTTGAAGCTAGATTATACCCAATAAGACACACTGGGAAGCTCCACTGTCCATTCTGTCTCACAAGTGGGAGGGAAAAAAATCTTAATAGGACCGAATTGTAGGATTTACCAGCCATTTTTCCAGCTCAGGGGTGCTTAAACATTTCCATAGTGCAGACCAGACCTTATTGAATAGGTTGTAGTGTGCATCATCCTCCATCATTAGCCATCGCATGGTTCCTCCCCATCCACAATGATCATGTGAACGGACTGCTACGTTGCAGTCACCTAACATTTTGGCAGTGCATACAACAATTTCTGCCATGGAAAACCATTCTTACGGTCAACATTTTTAGCTGCTTTTGATGAGATAAGCATTTTGTCCTTTAAAAAACAAACAATTACACTATTTACTTTTGCCATTCATTTCATCTCTCCCTCCCCTGGGCTCTATTTTTGGAAATAAGGAGGAACAGATGTAGTACAGGGCCCAGACAGGTTTCACAAGGTACTCCAGCAAATGGGAGTCAGCTAAGGTTGGACACTATGTTTCGTGGTCAAAGACAAAGCTACAAAACCTAGGATCAGGTCCACCCATGACCCCGATCTCTTTGAATAATGAAGCTGTCAAAGCAGTCTCCAGCTTTTGCTATTTGGGTTCTATACTCACCAGTTCCTCCAACTCTCACGTGGAGGTTCTCCACTGGATTGGATAACAGCGTCTGCCGTGGGTCATTTACAACAAATATGGAATCAACATCATCTCAGCATCTATCAGTATCTATTCAAGCTGAATCCTGTCCGTACTGCTGTACAATTGCGAAACGTGGACATTGTGCCACTCAGACTGGGCAATGCTGGAAGCTTTCCACACAAAATGCCAGTGTCGTATATCGGGCATAAAGTGGAATGACTTCATTTATAATGCAGATGTTTATGGTCGCTCCGGTCTACAGACTACTGGGGCCATTGTCCGCAGACAGCATCTTACACTTTTCGGACATGTTGTAAGAATGCCCCAAGACCTTCCGGCGAACACTGTTCTCCGGGTGCTTGTAATATCCAGAATAAAATTCCACCAACCAAGGGGTGGAGCCAGCCCAGAGGCAGACCCCCTATTACAGGGGTGCATCAAGTGTGTTCCAACATTGGACTTTCGGCCTGTCAAGCCCTTGTAGCCACACAGGAACGGACCAAATGGCGAACAATCGCTACAGCCAACCATTCAGCTAAGCATTGAAGGAGGAGGAAGAGATGTACCACTATGTGACCAGCCAGCTCTCCAAAGACCACCAGCAAGTTCTCCATAGGCTACAAACCAGTTTGGAAATCTTTAATTACCCTTTCTTTTAAAAGAGAGAATAATCTGCTAAGCGACATTTTGATTCTTTTGGATTGCTCCCCCCGCAAAGCAACTTGGGACAGGACCTGAGCCAGTGTAAATTGCCATCGCTCCACAAATTTCAGCGGGAGGATGAGCTGCCCCAAGAAGTTCTTCAGGCCCATCCGATTTCCTAAAAGACTTAACACTTCAGAAACTCAGCTGTCAAATTCAGTTTGTCCCTTGAACCAGACTGCAGCATGGAAGTGTTAACATCCAGAAACACCAGCGAGAAGGGAGAATCAGGACAGCTGCCTACTATAACCACACCACCTTTGGCTATTCTAATCAGTGCTATTTACAGGCAGCACACAATGAATACTTAACAAGGGCACATTGTATAGTGTTGCCGTATGAAATTGGGTAGCACCCCTTTAAACAGTTTGGAAACCACTTGCGAGCCACTCTGTCTTCTACTGAAGCCATCGAAACAGCGGCAAAGCATCAGTGTATGTAAGTAGCTTAGTTTTGTATATTGTACATAGTTAATAAATACAGTGATTTGGAATCCAACTGTGCCAGTGTCTTGACGTTGTGTAGACAGCGAAGACAACACCTTCTGAATAGACTCACTTTCATTCTGCTAACAATCCATGTGGCAAAGTGCTGGTTCTGAAGTTTCCAGCAGTTGAATTTCATTTTCCTTTATTGTATGATAATCCCATTAGCTCTGAGAGTTCACATAAGAGGCATAGGAGAATAGTTGTCAATGAGATACAACAGTATTTCCAGCCTCAAGACTTAAACACACACAAATCACAAGTCAGGTCTCCAAAAATCACGAGATTGGCTTAAATGTGAGATTCTTAAAATAAAATTTGGGGGTCTTTATTTGCTCTCTATTTTTGAACATTTAGGGCAGTGTGCACCAAGGTGCACTCCTTCACCATCCAGCACACGGACTGTTACAATAGTATCACCGCGGAAGCATAGGTACTAGAAGAATGCTCCAGTCTCACATCAATGCTTTCCTAGTTTTAGTATTTTTCTAGTCCATCTGATAACCTGAGGTTCCCCCCTTCTTCATTAGGGCCAGTTAGAACTGCAGAGAGTTTTGCAGAGAAAATGGACATCAGGGTTTATTTACCATCTTATCACCTGTGGTTTTTTTCAGTTCTGCAAAACTGTTCTCTCCCAGGTGTAGAACAGTTTGTGAAATCCACTTTTAGGAAATTCTGAGCATAACGCTATCATTACACACCAAACCATCATGCCAGTCATTCCACTGTGAAGTCTCCAGAGGCATGCTCTCCTGCCCCAGCATAACTAACTTATTGGAAAATGGAATTACATTCATTGGTGAAGCACATGTAAAATCAACCACTATCACATTACTCTCAAAGCAATCATCCATGTAACATTCTCACCACCACAAGCACATCTCAAACAAAACTGGGCACATTCAAGAGAAACACCAAGCATTTGTGAACAGAGAAGGTATTTATCAGAGCTGAGTGGGAACTGGAGTTCCCATTCTGTGGAAAATTAAAAAAAAAAAAAAAGATTCGGAATGGGAACCAAAAATCCAAATATTGACATTGTTTGTGAAACAGAATTCCATTCAAGAGAATTCAGGGCAGTTGGGGAACCAGTCAGCCTGCCCATCTACCAGCTGGCTGGAAGGAAACAGCAGGCTGACCAGCCAGCCAGCCTGCCTACCTAGTTTCCAAAAGGAGTTTTGATGGGGTCAACACATTCTTGTGGGAGATTTCAATTCCATCAAATCAGCATTTTCTGATGGGAAAATTTTTTCCTTGAAAATTATTGTTTTTAGCAGTTCTGGTATTTAGGAATAACCTTTAAAAGCAAGTATATTCCAAGCAAAACTAGAGGCTCTGTTCTTAACTTATGTCTTTGTACTGAGAAGATGTGACTGTATCGTGCATTAAATTCAGGCACTACTGGTAATCTCCTCCTGGAAGGGCACAAGACAGAGAGTAAAGACACCAAGTGTTTCATGGAAACACACGGTCATGAAACCTGCTTTGTGCAGGCTCTGTCTGACAGAGCGGCTGAACTAATCTCTTGGTCCACCTCGTAAAAGTCAGACATTTCTGACTGTGGAAGACATGCTGCTGCTTTTGTCCCCCACACTTCAAAGGAGGCACTAAGGATTTGGATCCAAGTTAGGCCTCTGTTAACATTTCTGCTCAGGTCAAAAGATTCACAAAGGTCATCCTGAAAAGCATCCAAGAAAAATACTAACTCTGCAGGCTCAGTAAGACAACAGGATTTTCAGTGGGTCCCACCCAGAACAGAGGTCATGTTATCACAGCCACTCTTTGCTGAAGTGGCTTTTGTAATTTTTTCCCCCCCGTGTGTTCATTTTCCTTCAACAAAGAATAATGCTTTACTTGTACATATCCCCTTTATCCAAGAATCTCAAAGCACTTTACAAACATTAAGTAAGCTTCACAGTCCTGTGAGGTAAAGTAGTATCTTGTTTCCACTTTGCAGTTGGAATCTGAGGGACAGAGGGTGTAAAGTGATGTGCTCAAAGTTACACAGGAATTCTGTGGCAGAGTCCAGATTAGAGCCCAGCTGAACCCAAATTATAGTCCCATACACTAATCACTTGCACAACCAATATAGGCTAGGCCCATTAGACAAAAATATATGTTTGGTAACAGTTAGTTGTGATCCTGTTAAAAGATAACCAAGTCTTCAAGACAAGCCTTCCTTGGCACTGAAATTTTCATGCATGACAGTATCAAAGACAAATATCATGATTTAGGTTAGGATTTAAAATGGCGGCAAAACTGAAAATTCAATGCGGTGAGCCCCAGATTAGGTCCAGCAGTACT
Source organism: Platysternon megacephalum (assembly GCA_003942145.1). Taxonomy (NCBI): domain Eukaryota; kingdom Metazoa; phylum Chordata; order Testudines; family Platysternidae; genus Platysternon; species Platysternon megacephalum. The sequence continues at coordinate 4,361,451 of QXTE01000052.1, forward strand.
TTTAAGACATTAGGCAGAAAGAACTACTAATAGAGGCAGTGTTGGCTAGAGCACTGGTCTGGGATTCAGAAAACCTGGGGTCTATTCCTGATTCTGCCACCGGCCTACCAGGTAATTTTGGGCAAGTCATTTCCCCTCTGTGCCTCTGTACCGGGGTGGAAACCCGCTCCTGCCCTGAGGGGCTTAGAACAGCCCAGCAGAGGGCTGTGGCTGGGGTAAGCAGCTCCCAGGCTGATTAGGGAAGTAGGCCCAGCTGGGAGCCACGCCCCACACAGACCACAGCCGGCCCCTATAAAAAGGCTTTGAGCCAGGAGCATAGTGAGTCTCTCTCTGCCTTCAGAGAGAGAAGGGCCTGGCTGTAGGGAGCTAAGGACAGGGTACCTGAGTGGAGCAGGGCTGGGGAAAGGCAGAGGAGCTGGGGAGCTCTAGCCTGGAAAGCCCCAGGCTGCGGCCTAGCAAAGGCCAACAAGTACTGGGGGTTGCAGAGGGCAACCCAGGGATAGGCCAAGGCAGCAGGTCCAGACCCAACCTGGCCTATGATGAGTGGCTGACACTGCAGTCTGCACGGGGGCTAGTTGGTGACTGGCAGTAGCCTATGACTGAGGCAAGGTGGGGATAGTGGGTGGGGGTTCTCCTGGGAGGGGGAGAGCCAGAGAAAGGGGCACCAGGGTCCTGGGAGGGACATGGGCCAGTGGCAAGCTGGATCACCAGCCTGCAGGGGGTGCTCCAGATGCTGGGAGAGCTAATTCCCTGGACGACCAGCAGGAGGTGCCGCAGGGGTGAGTCCGCTCCTTTACAGCCTCAGTCTGTAAAATGGGGTAATGATAACCTTTGTAAAGTTCTTTGAGATCTATGGATGAAAAGCCCTACACAAGAGCTAGATATTATCACCACCTGTAATCCAATACTATTTAATCCAGTAGAATTTTCAGCTGTCTAAAAGAGATTTAGCTACTAGCCAATATATTTAAAGAGAGAGAATTTGTACTACCAGGGAGATTTGTGGATTTAAAAAAAATAAAACCTGTTAGATCATATGCTGAAAGCCATTATGTTCTTAAATGTTCACCCTCAATATCCCCACCCTAGACTGACTTCTAAAGGAGGAATAAACATGCACACACCCACTTCTGTCTCAGGATCCCAGGCAGAGGAGCCCCCTCTTTTTCTTGCACCATTTGCCTATAGTCAGGATTCGAAGCTCTTCAGCACATTCCATGCATGCTCAATATAAATAAATACAAGAGTTAAAAGTTTGGGAAGCTTGGACTGCAGCCAGCTTGCTTGGTTAACTGGGCCCTTTGTGGAGTTTGAAGGGTGTTTTTAAAAAGAGGAAGGAAAGAGATCAGTTTAAGAATCTTGGCTCAGCCTTGGAGTATTTCCTCCCAGCGCTCTGGCTAAACCTCAGCACAAAAGCCTGGACTGGGAGGCTATGTAAACGGAGGAGGGACTCTGCATTGCTCCTCTCCTCCCGGACTAGGAGAGACATCCCCAGACAGAGCTTGGAGGCTTCGAAACCATGCTTTTCATTTGGGCTTTGGCTTTTATTTTAGTGCTTCAGGAGCAAGATTTTTCAGGTAAGTGATTCCAAGCTTGCAAGGAACAGACTGTAGGATAATTAACTTCTTGAGTGAAGGGTTTGCATGGGGGAAAAAAGTAGATAATTTCTTTGTATAGGTGCTGAAATCAAGTCAACAAGGATTTTACGTGAAGATGACATAGGTAGTGTTTGTAAAGCGCTACATAGGTATTTTTTTATATAGGAGGTTCATATTTTGTGCTATTAAAATGCATGTGAGCATTACAGCTCTAGTTAGAAATGTTACAGAATAGGAGATGTTTCATCACTCGTGAAACATACCATCATTGACCTATTGCAGAAATTTAGAACCACATCCACAGGCTGCTTCTAATGTCCTGCATGTTTATAATTATAGCTGTGGCAGTCTTAAATGTACATACAAAACCATCTTGAACTAACTCCACATGGGCACTGGGAGATCAGTGTCCCAGGAGATCAGAAAGACGTTTCCTCAAAAAAAAAATCAATCTACTTTAATTTTCCATTAGTAATAACAAATTCTGTTTCTGGTGCTTTTGCAATTATTGACTTTTACTTGTTCCTGAGCTGTCTAAGCACATAACTCTAAGCATGCTGAAACCACGGTGATGATGAGCCTAGAATAAGCACGTAGGCAGAAAGCACACTGGTATCTATGTTTAATTTTTATTAGTAGTACATCTAGCTCTGGGCTACCCTCTAACAAAATTGTAGCTGCTTTTATGGTGAGCACTGAAATCTATTCTCAATCAACATTTCCATTTGGCTGGTTCAACGATTTATAGTCCCCATGTAACCACAAACCTTGCATTGCTGAATGTTTGTTTTATGTGTTTTTTAATAACTAGAACCAATCATTATTTTACCTCTTACTTCTTGACAGCACTTAACTTTTTGGATTTTATGACAAGGTAGCAGGTTTTCTTTACAACCAAAACAGTTTCTGAAAAAACGAGTGGTACCTTTCCCCTCCCAAACCTAGGCCAACCTTCACTGTTGTTGTACAAGCCTACCAGGGATTATGCCAGCAGTCAGCCTAGATGGGGCACTGTAACTTTACTTCACTTTATACGAGCTCATTGCCCTTTCCTGCATTTTGTGGCTTTCAAGTAGGACTGGCGGCAAAACAGCGTTTGTGTTTCATGAAAGATTCTGAAATGTTGAAATTTGTTTTCATTCTGATCCAAACAAACATGAGTGAGACCGTCCCAATAGACCAGGGTATTGATTGGGAGCAGCGGCTTGAACCTGGGCCTTACACATCTGAAGTGAGTACCCTAGTCATCAGGTTATGGGTATTCTGGGCCCTCTCTCCCCATCCCAACTTGAGAAAGTCCATCTCTCAAAAATTCTCAACCTGCTCTACTGACAAGTAGTTTGATGAAGACTAGTGGTGGCATGGAGTCTCCTAGGTTAACACACACATGATCCCTACGTAACGGCTGTGCTTCGCTATGGCTTGCTGGGCTATTCGAAGGGGTTCTGCTGCTGCTAAGGTGTACTAGGCAGTCCGGTGCACTGCAACGGCTGCCCCCTCAGAACTGGTTCATTCAACTCATTCAAGTACTCCAGCGTGATACCCCGGGCTGGGCAGCTCTATAAGGTGCTCAGTGGGCTGTTCTGAACTCAGTGCTGAATGACCTTAGATCAGCAACCAGACCTGGATGATCAGCATGCCTGGGTATTTGAGAGAGGAAAAACTGCTTCAGATCAGTCTATTCCTGCCAAGACTGGCTGCATGCATCTTACAATTGCACAGTGATGTGCTTTGCATCCAGGAGTCTACACTCCACTGAATACATTTCTCAGTTGGAGAAGCAAATCCATAGTTAAGATTTTAAGAGCGTTTCCACTGTAAGCTAGATTTTTGTCCTCTATCCCTCATGTCATAAATCAGTTGTGAGTTAGTTCACATCCCCCAGTCACGGACATTTAATCTCCATATGCAAGTCCAGAAGCGCTGATACACACACTTCAACATATGCAGGGGTAACCTTTGGATGGGCTAGAGTTTACTTCACTGCCCTTCTCCTAGTGCCTAAAAAACCCCAATTCCCATAGCAAAGCACATGGAGACCCCGAATTCAGTCAGAGGATTTTCAGCAATGAACGCATAGGGTCAACACCAACTCCAAAAAGCTTAATTAAATTAAGTAGCAACTTTACATAATCTTATAATGATAAAGCAACATAAATAACTTAAGTTTTACAACATAACATGGCTACTTTATAATCCACATATATTATCTTCAGTTATACACAAATTCAATCTAAACAGGTCAGTCTCCACAGAAATGCCATGAGAAGTAACTCAGAGTTCCCAAAAGCAAAGGTTGAGTGCACCCAAGCCTGAGTTAGTCTTTTATCACCAAAATCTGTACAGTCTGCTAAGTCTAAAGCACTGCAACAATATCTTCTTTCCTCTTGCTTGTAGAAACCTTCAACTGAAATCCATGCAGACTCTTCCTCTGCTGAAATCACCCAGTTAGCTAGTCAGCTAACTAATTAACCAACCTCTAACTTTAAGTATGTAGATAAAAGAACCCTGCGGCAAAACCCTTCAGAGTTAGGGGGAAATAGCCTGCTTTCTGCTCCTGGATTCAGCTTCTCCCAGCCCACACAGGGCACATGGCCTTTTGTAAAGCAGCTGCCATGACTGCTTGCCTCATGGAGTCTGAGTCCAGCTACAGGGAACTTATTGAGCATACCCAAAACTACCACACCCAATTCCAGAAACTTCTGGGTGTGGAGAGCTAATTGTGCATCTGCCTAGCAACAATGAACCAGACAACTCATTCCTACCCCCATAGATGATATATCTTCCTATTAAGCACCTAGGTTACATGGACATTGTTATCTGGGAGCTCTTATGGGGGAGGGAAAAGGAAGGTTGGCACAATAGAGGGGATGTGTGTCTGGATACAGGGAGGGCTCTGAGCAGAATAAGATCATAAGAACAGCCATGCTGGGTCAGACCAATGTTCCATCTAGCCCAGTATCCTGTCTTCCAACAGTGGCCAATGCCAAGTGCTTCAGAGGGGATGAACAGAACGGATAACCAAGTGATCCATCCCCTGTCACCCATTCCCAGCTTCTGGCAAACAGAAGGTAGGGCCACTTCAGAGCATCCCTGCCCATCCTGGCTAATTGCCATTGATGGACCTATCCTCCATAAACTTATTCTTTTTTGAACCTTTTTATAGTCTTGGCCTTCACAATGTTCCCTGACAAAGCATTCCACAGGTTGACTGTGCATTGTATGAAGAATCAGAGGTCTGAAGAAGGGGTCCAAGTAGAATTGGGCTCTTTACCAGATTTAATAAGCCCTTCAAAAGTCCATGTTCCAGACTTTACATTCCATTAAGTGGAGTTTAGTTTATTATTAAATTCTGTGGAGTTTATAAACTCCACATGTAACAAACTTAACTCCCAAGAAAGCCAGGGGTCAGGTGGAATTTATAAACCCTGTGCTGCTCAGCTGTATTTATAAACTGTAGTTGATCTGCTCTGACTGAAGGAAGCATTGGGTTTAAATATTGGAATCTTGTACATTGAATATATAAAAATTTTTGGAAGTGGGTGGCTGACAGTGGAAAATCGCATAAAAGTAATAGTGGACTTCATTACTGCAAATAAGGTCTATTATTACTTTTCCACGGCTTGTCTGCAACTCAGCCGCAATATTTTGACAATCATCCTGCAATTCAAGTAGAGCCTTAAATATACCATATTTACACCACATGGAACAATAGGAAAATGTAATCTCTCCCCCATCTACAGCAAGCTCTCAGGAGTAGCTAAGTACTGTCAGGGGAGACAAACAAACAACCACACACACCTTTGCCCCAGACAAAGGTTGCAAAGACATAAATTACTCCCACTGTACTGTCCTATTTCCAGTACAAGCTACCTACTCACACAAACAGCCCATACAAACTACATTCAGTATGGCGCTGACAAGCTAGCCCCAGAGCCTTCTGGCCTGAGGGGCTACAACAGCTTTCACTCTCCTATCTACTAGATACAAATTAAGAAATGTCTCCTTAGGCCGAGAGACAATTTTTGTCTCCTTATCTACTGTAAGAAAGATAGGGTATAAAACAAACCTACTTAAGCAACTGCTTAATGGAGTATGTGTACCACCTTTCTTGGGGTTCTTTTAAATCCAATTGCTTAACACAAGAACAGGATTCAAGAGATTCATTTAGTTTTATTATACATCCTTAACAGCAGCAACTAATAAATAATAATATATGCGATAAGAAGTCAAGAAATGGTATTGGACTATGTTTTGTCTATAACCACAATAGAAAAATAATTCTTATATTCAGTCACTATATTGGTGACTTTTTTAGATTTTATGACTAATTGTTGCTCAGAACAGGACCTCACTTGTGTCAATTGGTTATCAGCTCTGGTGTTGCTAACACAACAGAGGAAAAACAAATCAAAGCTAGATCACAAAACAATTTGGTCAGTTACTCACATGCCAATTCACCAAAGTTTCCCTCGCAATGGATCTATGGTAGTCAACCCTTGTTACCTATCTCCTAATTAACAATATTAATCCTAGGATCTGACTAACACTCCTACAGACGGAGTGCAGTTCAAAAAGCTTGCACTCTTGGTCTCATTTTATGTCTACATACACCTAGGACTTGAAAGGTTGTGTGAAACCATTGACTATGGTAGACACATGTATACTGTTCTATAATCCTAGTTAACAGTACCTTATTCAGTTTTAAAGTTACTTTACAGCAATCTTGATTGCAACCAGTTACAAAACAAGACACCCTGTAACTGACAATCTTTAGAACATATACAGGAGCATATACATTTCCTTACTAATTAGGTACTCTGTTTCAGGAACTGATCAATTAACTGATTTGGGTCATCACTCAAGAAAAAGTCTGTATATTACTTATTAGATCTTTGCTCAGCTCTGTTATTGTATCAGGTGGAGTGAAGGATGGACACAAGTATAGTCTTTTCCCAGTGCGCTACCAGGAAACCCATATTGCTGAAAAATGGGAAGACAGTTGAATGTGCCTCTCCAAGACAGGCACTTGATATCACCAGGAGGGCTCCAAGGTGGCCAGCATTGGACCCCAGTCTTCTCCCTTCAAGTTGTCTTTGGCTTTGTGGAAGCAATGTGCCAAAGGAGAAAGGTAGTTTTATCCTATTTCTGCTGGGTGGCACAACTTGGGTCCTTTTCTTGGAGGTGCTGACATGGGTAAATCAGATGGTTACTCACACTTCTTCCAAAGATTCAAAATCTCCAACCAAAATGAAAGTCTTCCTCTCACCATCCAATCAGGGAACAAGACATCAGACACACACCCCTATCTTAATGTTTTGTAGCAGCACCCATCACTCCAATGACTGAGTGCCTCAAACATCAGACTGGTCTTCTAAAAACTCTAATGTATAGTAGTACAAGTGCCACTACATGCTGCTTATTTTCCTTCCAATGAAGTCATCCATAGGCTGCTATCCACTGACAACTGTCTTGTACAAGTGCCAGATGCAATCTACAGAACACAGTGCCTCAATCTCCAAAACAAAAAATAGATATATTTATAACAAATAAAATAAAGGGGCACCTCTCCAAGGCTCTAGGCACCCATCCCATAAGTTACAAAACCAAATAAAGTTAATCCATTTGCAGAGCACTAAACTCCCCTCCCCTTTCATAAATCTGCTTTCCTCCAAAAGCCCACCTCTGCAACAGTTTGCACAAGTAGATTGGCAGCATGGCCTGGAGGTCAATAGTCTTGGACTATTTTGGACGCATGTTCCAGAATCCAGGGCAGAGGACCCGTCACAGAGAATGTTGTACCACCTGCCCCCTCTCTTTTCAATCACTGTTGTTGTACGGAACAAGGAAAAGGCTAGTCTCTCAAGTACCAACATCCTAGGGCTTGTCTACACAGTAGGTTAATGCACTCTATGGGGGGGGGGTGTGATTTCTAAAGCACACTAATGTGTTGCACATTCATTGGTCTGCATAGACCCTGCTGGTAAGCACTAAAGGTTCCCCTCTGCACTTTAATGTAGAACCATTTAAAACAGCACCATGTTAAAGCACACCAGCAGGGTCTGCATGGACCAGTTAGTGTGCAAACCGTTAGTGCACTTGAGAAACCACACCTCCGTAGAGTGCATTACCCCACTATGTAGGCAAGCCCCTAAGACATTTAGGGCTTTATAGACCAAAGCCAACAGCTTACACTGAACCCAGAAACAAGCAGGCAGCCAGTGCAGATCATGGTGCACCAGTGACAAATACTATCACTGAAGCATGGGCCACTGCATTCTCTATCAGTATAAATCTCCAGATAGAAGCAAGCAGTTGCCCCAGGTAGAGTGCATGGCAGTAATTCCATCATGGGGTGACAAAGGCATGGATCACAACAGCAAGATCTGCATCCAGATTAAATGGTTGCAATCTCCTGGACAGGTGCAGCTAGCAAAAATATCCTTGGACCCTGCTGCTTCTGATTTTGCCTCCAAACAAAATACTTAGAGGCATCAAACAATGTTGTACAACATGTGCACACAATGGCAGAAACGATGCCAAAAAGGAAAACTAAGGACTGGTTTTGTAGTGTGCCTATTTCTTATGTTTTCTTTACCTGTATTATTAACTCATCTGGATACACAATGCATTGGAATTCCTTCTCTTGGTACTTCCCTTTTTCAAGGAAAGGCATTTAGCATTTATAGCAGGTACTGCATCAATAGCCCTGGAGATTGAAGTCCTAAAAATGATCTTAAAACTTTTTACAGTTAATGGGTAAATTCTTCCTCTCCAGTCTGCACTGCAGACCTTTATCTGTAGTTTGGGTCACTTTTGCGTATTCTACACTTGCTCTTTTTAGAATTTGCAACAATGTTCTGCATTGCGAGTTGGAGGAGAATCAAGGTGCATTTGTGCAGATATGCAAATCCTTGCAGCTACCTCTGGAATGGAGCACAGCAGCCTATGCACAATATACCATAAACTCAAAACAATCTTTGCATGTAACTTATTACTCCACTGAGCCTCATCAATATAAATTCCTAAAATCCAATAGCTGAACATTGTATCTTAACTGGAGGTTGGGGGTGTGCGGACAGTAGCAGACCCAGTTAGCGATACAATGAGTTCATCCAATACCTTTAACCCTGGAGATGTGAGCGTAATTGAGACTTGGGATTCATGGAAGCTGAGTGATGCCCCTAGGTAAGACCCTAACCAGCATTGATCCATATCACAAAGTCACCATATATAGTCTACCAAATTAAGCATGGCAAATGGGCTCAGGGCAGAGCAGGATCAACTATCTGAAGCTTGCAGTGGGCCTATTTTACACTAAACCTCCAGTTAGCTAATCACATCAGTCCCCTTTCGTAAAGTGTATAATTTGCTGGGCTAACAAGTTATTTAAAGTGGAGCACAACACTGTACAGGTCTGTCTCATCTTACGCTGGGGTTACGTTCTGCGGTCAGCGCGTAAAGCGAAAACCGCGTATAGTCAAAATTACATTGAGTGTAATGGCGGGCAGAATCGCCCACACTACAGGTACAGTATTTAAATTTGCTATTTTTCTCTTTTTTTTGTTTTTTCTCTTGTTTTTGCCGACTGTGTAAAGCTGAAATCGCACATGTTAAATGCGCTTAAGATGCGACAGACCTGTATTTAGATATGGAATCATTTAAGCAGGGAAGGGCAAAGCCCTTGGGAGGTCAGGGCTTCTAGAAACCTCTCAAACTGTTGTTTTGGTTCACCATGAACTTTTCCTAAACCCACTCTGTCTCCCATGGGGTTGTGGGGAGGCTAGTCATTAAGGGACACTTTTGCTATGTATCAAGACTAGAAGGATCCTTCTATTCAATTGTACCCCCCCAACACACACACACAGAGTGCTGTTATCTGCATCAGTTACACCCTTCTTCTCCCCTGATATATTATTCCCTCTTCCCCTCCACTTCTTGGATATTTTCAGGCTCTCACACTTGCCATCTGGTTCCTGTTTTAGTCTCACTTGTCTGTCATTTAGCTTGCAGTCTGCTCTCTCTTTCATTTGATTTTTTCCCCCCTCCTCCCCACATACACTTTCTTGAGCAGATCACAAACCTGGTAACATTTCAAAGCATCAGGGGTGATGAAATGAAGCATAGCGAGTGTTGCAGATTCATCAATTTGAAGGTCAGAATGGACAATTATGATCCTTTAGCCTGACCTTTACAGGCCACAGAACCCCACCTAGTAATTTCTGCAGCAAGCCCATAACTTCTGTTGAGCTATAGCATATGTTTTTAGAAAGCTATCCAGTTTTCATGTAAAGACTACAAGTAATGGAGAATCCACCACATCCCTAGGTAAATTGTTCCAATCGTTATTTACTCTCACTGTTTAAACAAACTTATTTCTAGTCTGAATTGGTCTAGCTTCATCTTCCAACCATTGGACCATATTATGCCTTCTTTTAGGCTGAAGAGCAAGTTACTATCAGAAATGTCTTCCATGTAGCTACTTGAGGGCTGAGTTTGCTTATCCCTAATACTAAATCAAGTTATAATGAAGTTTGGGTTTTTTGTCAAGTAAATAAAATTATCTGGCAGGGGAGCGATAAGTGACCTCTGTGAATTTGGAATTGAACCTGGGCAAGGCACATTTGGAAGATAATCACTACATGGATCAGAGTGGGCTCTGGATGTCATATTTTTATTGGAGTCAATGACATTACTAATCTTAATCGCTTCATCCCCAGTGGGATTTTTCTTACTTGAACAGCTCCACTCCACCCTTGGCTACAGTCCAACAGTACAACTGTCTGTTATATTTTAAGATAAACCAGAGAAAATTCTGCTTTGACATACATACATATACAGATCTGATTATTAAAGGATTAGATGTTGATTCAAGTGTGCTGTTAACCAACTTGGCTAAATCTACGCCTGGGTGTGGGCAGCTGTTGTGCAAACTCCCCTTCCCACTAGTCTTCTGCAAACAAATAATCAGTCTTGACCTATAACACTGTCATAGGCCTCTGTGTGCTGCAATTTGTGCTTGCGTTAGAACAGGGGTTCTCAAACTAGGGATTGGGACCCCTCAGGGGGTTGCAAGGTTATTACATGGGTGGCCACGAGCTGTCAGCCTCCACCCCAAACCCCACTTTGCCTCCAGCATTTATAATGGTGTTAAATATATACAAAAGTGTTTTTAATGTATAAGGGGGGTCACACTCAGAGGCTTGCTGTGTGAAAGGGGTCACCAGTACAAAAGTCTGAGAACCCCTGCATTAGAATAATGACATATGTTCTCAGGACTAAACTAGGAAGATCTTTTACTTGTGAGTTGAACCAATAACATGATAGCCTAATGGAACACTGATCTTGGGAGTAACACAGGGTTTGTCCTCACTGCAAAGTCAACTCATGATATAACTCAAGTCCCATCCATGCACAAAAACCCATGTGTGGTGATGCTTTTAACTCAAGTTGGCTGAAGTGTCGGTGGTAAAGACTAAAGCTCAGATTAGAACAACTCGTCAGTGCTAACATGAGCACTCTGCAGTGTGGACACAAGCTATCTCCACTTGAGTGGCGGTAGTCCTCCAGTGCCTTTCCACAATTCCCTCCATCTGCCCAGAAAGGACAAACAATGTCTCCCACAGTTCACCAGAAAAGAATTCATAGAGCAGCTCAACTTACTGCCGTGCAAAGAACCATGGGACATGCCCCCAGAAGCCTTAGTGCCACTCATGGGTGAGTGCAGTGCCAGTGGGACACAGCAGCTCGAATGTTATTTCACAGTGTGGCTGTTCTCTCCGGAGCAAGGCTAACTCCAAAGGAATAGCTTGAGTGTAGATAACTCTGCAATGAAGACGTACCCACAGAGTAGTGCAAGTAGATTTTTTTTTTTTTTTTGTTTAGTTTGCTATGTCAGAGCCAACTTTTGAAAGCAATTACAGGAAATTACTGTTACAATTTGGATTAGACTGGCCCATATGGAGATCTACAGCTGAGAGAGCTTCCCTACGTCATCAAGAAAAAAGTTTCAGCTGATGAGCCACGTTATGTCTAAAATCACTATGTAACCCAATATCAAATGTACACATCATCATTTACTGGTACAGCATGGCAAACATTCAACCCATTACTGAAAGTTACAGGCCTGATTCTCTCCGTCACCGTGTGCAGTCATTTACACCAGTTCAGTTCTCATCCAGCTATAGTAACAGGGGGAGTGCTAGTGTAGACAAGGCACATGTGGCTGCTGGCTTTTCAGCAACCACATCAGACAAACCTGGTGCTTCATGTTGACAGCCACCCGGAGTTCTGTCTACATCACTTGTTTCCACCAGTGGTAGCAATAACCAGCAGTGGTAACACTGGGGACATTCGAAAAAACAATCTGGTATATTAGAGCTGGGGGCTGGTCATTTTAACAGCATATGGAAGCTATCTGCAGACAATGACAGAGTGCAACTGTTTGTAAGGGGAGGAAGGAGCCCAAGGTGGGTCAGGTATAACAGCAGCCATGGCCCTAAAAACCTCACCAAGGTTTGCAGTGTTATTTCATATTAGCCTTTTGGCTAAGATCAAATGAATTTACAGTTAATTACTGTAACCATCCCCTATTAAAAGACTAAGTCCTGTCCTCTAGGGATGGAAAAGACCTACACGATCAGAATCCATCCCAAACTACTCCATCTCTTTCCTACATTTCCATGAAAGATTTTTGTTAGCAGTTGATTCAGAGATTTACCAGTTTCCTGGTCCCTCTATGTTACAGACTGTACCACACAAGGAATTTAAAGTTACTCAACTCATTGGCATAGACAATTCAGTACAGACATTTTAATCAAGAGAAAGGGAATGGGGCAAAGGACAGCATAGTGCATGTAGCAGCCTTTTAAAAGTTTCCAACTGCATATACAATGGTCATAGAAACTAAGTAACTCTTGATAACATGTGAACGTAGTTACCGTGTTACTGCAAAAAGACTAAATTTTCTGAAAAATAAGCCCTCTTTCTTAATAGTTAAGCTATATAGCATAGAGTTGTAAAAAACGTTTGAATATTAAGATGTCGACCTCCAGAGTGAGCAGTCTGGGTTTTAAGAGTCTGCTTAGCATTTCGCTTGCAAGAAGTAGGCTGTAGCCCAGGGGTCTTGGACTTTGAGTTTGGAGAGAAATTTGGCCCAAAACTACTGATTTTTCCTCCAGATTGAAACATTATTGCAAAACATCTGAGGGATCTAGTCTGCTAAGTAAATACAACTGCTTGGAAGACAAAATTGTTATGCCAAAGTTTTGTCTCTTGGAGAATAGCCTGACAACTAGAGGTCAATCATACATACATACACACACCCCTAAATTTCCAAGAGTGACTAGTGATTTTGAGTGCCTAATTTGAAACACTGTCCCACCCTCTGAAAACCAGGCCCCTTTAAACTATAAAATTGAGCACCCCCCAAAAAATTCATGTTATTTTTGAAAATGTAGTCATCTATGTAATAGTGTATAAAATCTATGTATTGCAGTACGAAGAGCAGTTGGCCTTCAAGAGTTCTTTATTATAAACTGCCTATCAAGATTTTACTCAGAGTGTGTGTAGATTCTACTGCACTTCTAATCCGAGTTTTCCCACATGACTTTTCTATAATAGCAGAGCATGTGCATGGGAACACCTGAATTGTTCAGGTGGGCTTTGTCTACATGGGTATGATTTGTAGCTGCTGACTTATTCTTGGCCTAGCTCTTGTTATAGTTGCACTCTCACCCACCCATAGTTTATTCCTGAAACAACTCCATAAAAACATACTAAAGGAGTCTAAGTTTCAGAACCACCTTTAGATATAATTCTTACCCAGCTTTCTTGAGACACTCTGACTGTCCTCTTACTTGATCTCCCAATGAAATGTACCTGCCCTACTTTGGAAGGACTGCTGACTCATCCTGGCCCCACCAAGTGCACACCTGCTTAGAGCAGCACTCAGGTCAAGCAGGGTCATGTTGAGGTGCCGCCTACAGAATAGAATCTCACTGGCACCCAGACAGACAAGGCAAAGTAAAGACAAAAGCTGGTTCTTTGAAGAAGGCCTAATTGTACCATCCCTGCTTCTAACTCCCATTTTGCCACATCGTAGTCAGCAGTATTCTCCATGGCTGCTAAGTCAGGGCCAAGATGTAAGGAAATCTAGTTGTTCCAGGCAATGCAGACTCTTGGAGGAGTTAGAAAAGTAGAGAGAACCCCAAGGTCACAGTCGGTGTCCAGCAGCACAAGTAGTTACCTTTCCATTCATGCCAATAGAGCCCTGTGTTTTCTATAACCTACATGAACATTATAAGGATCATAATGAGAGGAGGCAGCATTGGCTAACCACTAACTTCCTTGCATTCTGTTTCCATAAAGTGAGCAAACTCAAATGAATCTGACACTTAAGTTAAAGCTGACCAAAGGCTACTTTAACAAATGTACACAACAGATGCTGGGTCCCTACTCAAACCTTCCCATATCCTCCTGATCCAGCCACCTACCATTAGATTATCCCAGTAATCAACACTAAAGAGAATAATATTCCATTGTGGGATTTTTACAGGGGGTTACCTTCCTGCATTTGCTGTACTAAGCTCGGAAAAAAAGTTCAGTGTACATCAGAGGTTATTATAGATGGCAACATTCCTTTCCATTTGCATGAATTATGTGAATACCACACATTTTACTTTTACAGCATTTACCCATTGTGGTTAAACCTGGGGAAGTTCTCAACAAGCTGAATTAGAAACTGTTTCCGTCACATCTGACCCGCCACTATGCTCTGTTAATAAATCAACTTTGCTGATGAGAACACTGCATATATGAGAATCATACATGTAACTTTTGAAAAGAATAGTAGCAGGCAAGGTACACATGCAATTCTCCTAGACCTAGGTCTTCTAGACAGGAAAGGCTGCAACTCACCATGCTGCTGAATCAGATCAGGCTTAAATCTGTAAATATTAGAGCCGGAGAGAGATTTTATTATCCTCTCTCAGTAGAATGGAGCTTACCCCATTATGATAGTCTTGCATAACTGTCAAGCTCTAAGTACATATGACAAATTACTGTTTCATAATGGATCTATGCAGTCAATTCTGATAGCCAGACTCTGGTTTTACTTTTAGTTAAGATAGCATAAAAATGTTTCCAGAACATCAATAGTAGCAACAAAATATTGATGACTGTAGTGTTCTGTATCCATTTGCAGAATAGTTAGTAGCTATGTACAAGCCAAATTCCAGCAGTCCTTGCTGAGAGTTAAATTGACATATTACTTTAGTAGGATTCAGTCCCAGCAGCACCACCTATTGGTGAATTCACTAAAACAAATCAAAATCTACCTTCAAAGAGAAGAATGGAAATGGTCTTTATTTAAGCACTGACTAGCCCATTTTAAAATAAAGACCAGATCACATTCTAGATTAGAAAAAATTAATCTAGCTTCAGAAAATTTCTTCTATCAGTGACACTCCAGCTAGTGGATAGGGGGGACGCAGTAAATGTGATATATCTGGATTCTAGTAAGGCTTTTTGACACAGGCCTACATGACATTTTTAAGCAAACTAGGGAAATGGGGTCTAGATGAAATTCCTATAAAATGGGTGCACAATTAGTTGAAAGACTGTACTCAGAGTCGTTATTAATGTTTCACTGTCCACCTGGGAGAGAGTATCTAGTGGAGTCTTGCCTGGGTTCAGTCCTGAGTGGTATTAGTCAATATTTTCATTAATGACTTGGATAATGAAGTGGTGAGTATGCTTATAAAATTTGCATATTACACTAAGCTTGGAAAGGTTGCAAGCACTTGAGAGGACAGGATTAGAATTCAAAATTATCTTGACAAATTGGAGAATTGGTCTGAAATCAACAAGACAAAATTCAGTAAAGACAAGTGCAAAGTACTTCACTTAGGAAGAAAAAAAATCAAATGCACCACTACATAATGGAGAATAACTTTTAGGCTGTAGTAGTGCTGAAGAGGATCTCGGGGTTATAGAGGATCACAAGTTGAATGAATAAACAATGTGATGCAGCCACAAAAAAAAATCCATTATTCTGCAGTGGGTTAACAGGGGTGTCATATGGAAGACATGGGACGTAATTGTCCCACTCTAGCTGAGGCCTCACCAGTGTGGAGTAGAGTAATGTGTCCAATTATGGGCACCACACTTTAGGAAACATGTGGACTAATTAAGGAGAGTCCAGAGGGGAGCAATAAAAATGATAAAGATTTATGACCTATGAGGAAAGGTTAAAAAACTGGGCATGTTTAGTCTTGAGAAAAGATAAGAAAAGGGGGGGTGGGATCAGATAACAGTCTTCAAACATGTTAAAGGTGGTACGTATAAAGAGAATAGTATCAGAGGGGTAGCCGTGTTAGTCTGGATCTGTAAAAGCAGCAAAGAATCCTGTGGCACCTTATAGACTAAACAGACGTTTTGCAGCATGAGCTTTCGTGGGTGAATACCCACTTCTTCAGATGCAAGTAGTGGAAATCTCTAGGGGCAGGTATATATATATGCAAGCAAGAAGCAAGCTAGNATAAAGAGAATAGACAATCAATTGTTCTTGTTCTACTTTCACTGGACCTGGAGAAGTAATGGGCTTAATCTGTTGCAAGGGAGATTTAGGTTAGATATTAGGAAAAACTTTCTAACTGTGAAGGTAATTAAGCTCTGGAGTAGGGTTCCCAGGGAGCTCCCATTGGCCGAGAGAAGCGAACCATGGCCAGTGGGAGCCACGATCAGCTGGACCTGAGGACGGGGCAGGTAAACAAAGCGGCCCGCCCCGCCAGGGGCTTTCCCTACACAAGTGGCGACCCCAGTTTGAGAAACACTGTGCTAAATGGTGAACTAGCATTCGGCTGAGCCCTCAAGTTAACACATTGTTGTAGCCTCACACTCCACAAGGCAGCACAAATGGAGGGAGGGGAGACAGCATGGCAGAGACACTCTGTGTGTGTGTGTGTGTGTGTGTGTGTGTGTGTGTGTGTGTGAGTGAGTGAGAGAGAGGGGCACATTGCCCCTTTAAGTACCCTGACCCCACTCTAAGTACCTTGCCTTTTTAAGTAGGTCAGCAAGTTGAGACAGCAGCTGCTGCCAGCAAGCTCCCTTCCTCCTGAGGCCTGTTATGTCCCCCCGCACTCTATAGAGATGGGGTAAGTGGGGGGCAGGAGCAGGGGGGAGGGGGACATCCTGACAGCCCCCCACTTCCCCCGCCCCTGCACAGCAAGCAGGAGGCTCCCAGGAGCAGCTCCAAGGCAGAGGGCAGGAGCAGCACATGGCAGTGGGGGGTGGGACAGCTGAACTGCCTGGCAATTGATAGCCTGCTGGGCAGCTGCTGCACAGGGAACTTAGAGGAGCAGGGAGCTGATGTGGGGGCTGCCAGTCCACCCTGGTTCCAAGCCCCCACCAGCTAGTTCCAACGGGCTGCTCTTCCTGCAAGCAGTGGACAAAGCAGGCGGCTGCCAAACAACATTATAAGGGAGCATTGGACAACTTTAAACGAGCATGTTCCCTAATTGTTCAGCAATGTAACAACGAAACAATGTTAACCGGGACGACTTTAAGTGAGGAGTTACTGAACTCTATATTGTGGAGCAAGAAGACAG
Source organism: Platysternon megacephalum (assembly GCA_003942145.1). Lineage (NCBI taxonomy): Eukaryota > Metazoa > Chordata > Testudines > Platysternidae > Platysternon > Platysternon megacephalum. Next base: position 4,378,657 of record QXTE01000052.1, read on the forward strand.
GCAGAATGGGCTAGTGGATAGGGAGTCAGGAGCCCAATGATTCCCATCCCAGTTCTTCCTGTGACCTTGGATGAGTCATTTCACCTCGCAAGTTCCTAACTTTCCCCTCCCAGCCTTTACCGGTCTTTTCTTTTTGGGTTGCAAGCTCTACAGGGTGGGCCTGTAGGCTCAGATGACACATAAATAATGAAATCTCTTCACTCAACTATAGGAAAGTTACTCAGAGCAACTTTGGCAAACTTTTCTTCTGATTGTACAAACATGGTTTCTAGGAAAGCCTATTCCAAAGAGAAGGTAAATGATAGTGTGGGGAGAGACTAGGGGTGCTCATAGATTTTAGATGTTGTGGGGAACGGAGGCTGCATGTGTCATAGGGAAGAACTTAAACATAAGCTATGACGCACATTGATCAGGACACGCAGGAAAATGAAGACCGACATATGGATGATTTAAGCGGCAGGCTTAACTTTATTAATTTAACAGTGAAGAAGGGCCCTCTCTGCCCCAGCTCTTTCATATTAGGCATTTAAGTGGGTTCAGTGCAGCTTTACAGGAATCTTACCATATAATCCAGGGGTTGTCAATAAGTGGACCCCAGGCCAAATCCGGACCACCAGACACTTTTCAATGGACCCCAGAATCTTTTTATTTACTTATTTTCTTCTCAGGAGACTGGACCTTGACTATGGCTTGATCAAGAAATCTGGACCTTGACAAAATAATTGACTACCCCAATATAACCCATAACTCCCTCTCCCCTGTGATGGGGGACAAAGGGTCCTTAAAGAAGGACCTGTTAACAAGTCTTCAGGACTTGAAATTTGCTCATATGCCAATGGGCTGCCAGTGAGATCCCAGGTCTTTTATTTCTGGGAGCTAACCCCCCCCCCCCCATATGGCTTCAGTTGAGCAATGTAGATATTCTTCTACATTTTGGCCACTCTCTACCTTTCCCTCAGCCCTGTGGGCTGGTGCCAGCAGTAGCCACCAGATATGGGAATTGGCTCAGCCCTTATAGGTATTGATAGAAAAAACTCCCAATTACTTCCATGAGTGTTAGATCAGGCCCTTTTAAATAGCAGAATGTGTCACTGTTACAAGATGTTTCTCCGCTATTTCTTTAGTGTTTGTCAGTCATCTTTTAATAGGAGCTTCTTAGAATTTCCTCATTTTTGTTTAGAATTACATATTTCCTCATATTTGTTTAGAATTACAGAGTTTAAAGCCAGAAGGGACGCCTAGATCATTTACTCTGATCTCCTGCATACCACCAATGCCATCCAGCATTCACACACTAAACCCAACAACGGAAATGAGACCAAAGAAAATGAGACCCACATTGCTCTTGGTTCTGTACAAACACAGAGACAATCCCATCCCAAAGACCTTAGAAGGCTAAATAGACCAGATGTGTGGGGTGAATTAATTTGCTCACAGCAGATCAGTGGCGGAGCTGGAAATAGAACACCCGTCTCCAGCTCACACCCTTTTCCACAGGACTGTCCTGCCTCCTGTCCTTTCACATTCAGCATTCCCAGCTGAAATGCTTGTGTCCTTGGAGGTACCATTAGTTATGAATTTTTTTTAAGAACTCTTATAGGATTTTACACAAATGCTTACAAAACCCTAAAGCAGCAGCGCATAGACACAAAAGAATTATTAAAGGGAATTCATCATGAGATGGCTACATTAATGAATGAATGCTGACAGACTCCTAACCCATACGCAGGGTCCTCTCAGAGGCTACAGACAAAAAAATGAAAAGTGCACTAATATGAAGTGAAAGGAGCTCATTAGTTCCCTCAGTCAAGTCCCTGAGTAAATTAGGAGGAAGAGTAATGCAAACAATCAACAGCACTACTAAGCAAATAAACAAAGATTAACCACATTGTAAACAGCCCCACAGACACACCATTTGTCAACAAAACATCATTTGTACACGTCTTGATTATTTCTCCTCCCTGCTGTGAAACTAGAGCAACAGACACTTGTTCAATGGCAACAGGCATCACCAAACAGATTGTATCCCTTCAAGCAGCATAAGCAAACAGGCATGCCCTTCCAGGCCAGGGCACACCACTTTCCTTAGAGAAAGGATGGTATAGAGTCATGTGGAAGTACAGCTGCACCTCCTTGACCATCAGGATATACATTAGTAGAGATACAGCAATGTTATGGAAAGCACAGAATATGCATATAACAAGGGCTACATGGCATGGAAGAAAATCAATGGTCTCAAAAAGCATACAGCTTGATCCCAACAACCCCAGTGTGTGTACCACAACATAATACCCCAGGGCCTGGCTTAGGGGGCTTAGTTATTAGGACCACAGGTTCAAAAATCCTATGTTGGTGTTTCTTTGCATTCTCTTTAACATCCCAAGAGCCCTTCTGTCATTAGAACTCCAAGCTGAGCTGCCTGATGAAAGGTTATCAACCATTAGCAATAGCAAAGCCCCATCACATCACTGTAATTGTTTCCACAGCTGCTGCAGATCCTGTCAGCGTACCACCTGGAAGTTCAGGGAGGAGCGACTGGTGCAATGAACACAACACAATCCATAGGCGCTTAGATGCGATAGAAGAGGTAAGAACTGCTGCCACCTGGCCCCAAACCTTAGTCTCAATAGGCTGACCAAAATGGTGGGGCAAAAGGCCACATTTTCAGGCAGTTTTCCTTCCCGGATTCAGTTTAGCCAGACCTTCCAGATGGGGCAAGGGCTCTTGCACGATCTGCAGCAGAACTAAATGCTTAAAGGCAGGAGATAAAATCTTGGTGCCTCTGAAGTCAATAGGAATTTTGCCACTGACTTCAGAGGAGCCAGGATTTCACCCACAGGACATCTGTAAGAGCTTCCATGGAGATTAGGCTGGACCTGAGAGAAAAGGGAAGGGACACCTCTTTCCATGCAGTTGTTGAGATAGTTTGGTCATCATGCATTACATCAAGGGTACACTTATAGTACTTAATTCTTCATTAAGTACTACAAACATGTTACAGACTGGAGCAGTATGGGTCATAGATGATTATATGCACCTCAGAAGAAGGTGTTTCAGATAAGTCATTGTAACTGGGGAACCCCCTCCAGAGAACCCCCTCATGGCATGGGGTAGCCCTGCAGCATTCCTACCCCAGGATTTTACATCTCTTCTGGGGATTCACATGGCTTGGCCCTTCAAGTGGGTCACCGTGAGAGTTCAGCCCCATTTCGGTGCACGCAGAGTCCACAATAACCACCACCTTCGCCAGTAGTTCTACGTTAAACCAATTTACACAATTCTTCTATCCCTCCCAGGCTCAACTCAGTTCTTCTCAGCCTTCACCAGAGCACCGATTCCCTGGGCTATTTCCTCCTGGGAATCCAAGCACAACAGAAACCACAATGGGCTTCCATCCCACCTGGGCTGCAGCTAATTTAAATCAAGTCTCTCTTCCTCCTTACCAGAGCACTGACACAAGATTTTTGCCTCACAGAGAGCCTCCAGGACTAGACTACATCTCCCCTGGAACAGAAGTCACTCACCGCTTCTTCCTCTCCTTGGTCCTCTTCAGGAACACTGGCCCCCAGGGCTGCCTTCCTGGAGCCTGGCCTTTGTTTCAGGGCTCACTACAGGAACTTGCCACAGCCCTGTAGCTCTTTCTGATAGGCCCACCTTTGCTGGCTTCATCCCTTCTTAAAAATCCTACAGCCTGCACAGGTGTGGCATGGCAGGGTGTGGCTAATTGAAGAGGGCTAGCCATGGTTAAGGATCATATTGACTTACTACATTCAACGCTTGATTAACTATTTACTAAGACTTCACTCATTCACCCTTTATAAAATTTACCTTCAACATACCAATCCCAGCTTTTTAGTGCTTCATAATATAGACTGCAAATAGAATTTCTTTGAATATTGGATTGTCCCAGGACAGGACTAGTCCACCCTACCCCTAGAATTCAACTTCAAACCCAGAAAGTTTCCACTCTCAACCCCATCCCATCATCCCCATTCTTCCCAAAAAGTCTGCAGTGAAGATAACCTTCCGACCATGCTGCACAAGCTAACAAACCCATTACCTATTTCCAGGTGCTAGACTGGAGAAAAGCCTATGGCAAAAGGGTCTCTGTCCACATCAGTGTTGATGGCTGAGGTGTCAAATTTATGAATGGGTTTATATTGTAGCTCACAGCACTGATATTTAATTACTCCTAGTGCCCATCCAAAGCTGTCACATCATATCAGGGATCGGCAATCTTTAGCACGCGGCTCGCCAGGGTAAGCACCAGGTTCGGCCGATCGCAGCTCCCACTGGCCATGGTTCGCCACTCCAGGCCAATGGGAGTGGCGGGAAGTGGCGGCCAGCACATCCCTCGGCCCGCGCTTACCCTGGCGAGCCGTGTGCCAAAGGTTGCCTATCCCTGCATCAGATTATTAGTTGTGTGAGAACATTAACACCAGTTCCTTGCAGACTTCATGGCTGAAGAAGAAGGCTGGGCTACTGCAGATGCTTAAAACCCAAATAAAGGCAGTGAATGGATTTCTAGTCAAGCCTGGCCCTTTATTGTCTTGCCATAGTGTAGGAAGCACCTGCAATACACAATTTATGTCCAGCACCAAGTATTTTCAATGAGCACACGGGCTGGCACCTAATCTGCCTTTTCTCAGTTCTTAAGAGGTAGTCCATCCACCCAGCACCTCTGACCTAGCTTCTCCATTGGTTGTGTTTTCCTGGGTGCTCTGCTGGCTCAAACAAACACATCCTTTCTAACCCACCCTCCAAAAGCCAACATTACAAACAGCTGTTTGTTTATTGAGCTGCTACATGTAAAAAACAAAAATTCAATGAAAATTCATCTCTCATGGCCACCAGAGGTCAGTATGACACAAAAGTTATTAAACGAACAGGCAGTTCAACTGACTGGATGAGTACAGGATTTATAAACACAGTTGTAGCTATTGTCCTGACCCTCAGTTAGTCCCAGCAGGGTTGATAGTCTTTCCCCTCCTGACTTCCTTGCCTCTGTTTTTATTAGCAGGTAGAGAAAACAGTCGAGTATCTAGAGTCAGAAGTGAAGACATTACTGAAGGACATCAGTGAAACAGCATGGAGTGCCCCAATCGCTCCTGGAACCAACCTCATGGACATTTTTGATGGTCTGTATCTCCTAGGGATAGTATGTAGTAAGGTCAGCAATAATTTTTGTTACGCTAAACCAAAGTATCCGATTTCCCCCCCTAGTTGTAGCCCCACATATAGTCTTTTGAAAAATCACTGGAGAGATTACATTTTTCATAGCCTGAGTTTACTTTTGAAATGCAGAGCTTGAACACCAAATGCATGCATGCAAAAACCAGCAGGCCCAGAGAGGTGAAGTGACTTCCACAAGGTCACACGTCTATACAAAGTATCAGGGGGTAGCCATGTTAGTCTGTATCCACGCCAGGCATCTGAAGAAATGGGTTTTTTACCCACGAAAGCTTATCCCCAAATAAATCTGTTAGTCTTTAAGGTGCCACCTGACTCCTTATTACTTCTATACAAAATCTTTTATTGCACTCATGTTGGGGTTCAACATTAGGAATATAGACACAACACTCATCACCTTAGTAGCTGAGCACCTGCCAGTCATGCATTAAGTGAAGTGACTAATATCTGTCACATGTGGTTTGTTCTCTCTCCCATTCGCTCTCCAAAGGAAAAAAAACCTGTGCGTGAAATATTGGGTTTTGTTTTGGTGAATTTTTTAGTTACTTAATGTACACGCAGCTGGGTGTTTTGAGAAGGCAGGTTGCAGAAGTGTGCCTTGCAAGCATTGGCACATGGAGCCTGAGGTTTATGATGGACCTTGGTTCCTGTGAGAGTTCATTCCAGTGCTTCAGCCCCCTGAGAAATCTGTCTCCAGGTCAGCATCAAGAGCTGGGTTTAGGACCAAGGGCTCCTGCATCCCAGTCCAGTGCCTATTCATTAGACCATGCTGACTCTCCATTAACCACAGTTACTAGTCAGTAATTAATGCTCTCCCCTACATTAACTATAATTTTTTCCAAAAATGAAAAAGTTCGAGGGACTACAGAATGGAAGTCAGATGTAACCTGATTTGTAGAATTAGGAAAGGAGACAGTGTTATTTATATTTTACAAGGTATAGTATATACTATTGTGGGGGGAGGGAAGAAATAGTTAAATGTTCCAAGAATTGCGGAGAGACTGCAGGGGTCTCCCCTCTGTGACCCAATGAATCAGTAGACCCTCTCTCATACTTAAAGCCAGTCTCTTATTTGTTCTTTAAAGTGTCAAAAAACTCACACACGTGAAATATCTATTTGGCCTTCATATCACCAAAAATAATATCAAATCTTCTTCCCACAGATGCCAGCTGAGCACCAGGACAATGGAAGAGAACAGAATTTAATAATATTCCAAAGTATGGCTGTCTTAGACAGTTGCACTTTGTTGCTTTAATAAGCCTTGTCGGATTTCTAGAGATTAAAGAGGGATGAAGAACACTGAGAAGTCAATTACTTTGCATTTGTGCTTTTTAATAAAAAGAATTGCTTTTCAGACATTGTTTTAAAGCTTTATCTTACAAGCAATCCAGACCCCACACTTGACGAAACGTGCATTTGGAGGGTGATATTTTCAAAGATGCCTTGACAGACATCAGCAGTTTTGAAAATTTCAGCCTGATCCTTTCTCCTTATTACGTGGGCCAGATCACACCTGACAAACTCAACTACCACAATCTCAAAGTCCAGGAAGCGGCTGTTACTCCTTTCTACCTAAGAATTCAGCTCTTGTCATCAGTGTGTACTGGTGAAGATATGTATTCAATTATGGTTTCCTTTCAGAATTTTCTTAACACACTGTTAGGCTGTCTGACAGAACAGACAGAACTAGGGGTGTTCTGATTTGGGATACAAGCACATCCGTACCTTTGCCTGAAATGCGAGTGGCACATCCATATCTGAAGCCAGAATGTTGGATACATTGTTACTGCCTAAACTGGAAGTGCAGTCACATTATTATAACAGCGTCACACTGCTTCCCTCGGCCTTTTTGTGGTGAGAACCAAATCTGGAGCTGAACTCATTCCAAGGCCAAAGATGGAGGCATTCACAGCAAATAAAAATCTAAAGGCTGAAGGCCAAGGAGCTTATTAAGTGAAGGTAAATTTATTCTGAGGAAGGTTTTACTAGGTATAGGTTAAGACTAATTGAGCTGTAAAACCACAGTAGGCAAAGCAGGTTTTAAAAAAAGTTTGAAGTCACTTGCCTCCCATCCCATCCCTAGGACTCAGCCAGGCTCCTCTCCCCAGAATAACACCAATAGTTATTTGCTTACATGTTGTTTCAAACCTGAATTTGGAAGGCCTAGGCTTCTCCCAGTGTAAACAATGTAATTTATCCTAGGAACTGGTGGCCGGCTGAGTTTTAGTAGATAAGAGTGGAAGGAATGAAATCAGTTAACAGGGCTTTGCATTTTTCCTAAATCTTTCCCTTTCACAGCTCTAGCTCACCTCCTACTCTCTTGAAAATTTTGACATTTTCCTTCTTTGGGAGTGACAAAATGAAGAGGCATTCATGTTGTGGCAAAAGGTCTGAAAATTCAGAGTTACAGGAGCCAATCATAGAAGAGATGAGTCAGAGTAGAGAGATTTGCATATTTGGTACATGCCTACTGAGAAAAAACAGAGCAGTGATTAAACAAGTCAAACACCCACATCTAATCAGCGTGCGGGAAATTGCATAAGTAAAGAAACACAGAATAGCTATGCACAATTAGCAAGGCACCATCATTTAAATAATCATAGAATATCAGGGTTGGAAGGGACTGAGGTCATCTAGTCCAAACCCCTGCTCAGAGCAGGACCAATCCCCAGACAGATTTTTGCCCCAGATCCCTAAATGGCCCCCTCAAGGATTAAATTTACAACGCTGGGTTTAGCAGGCCAATGCTCAAACCACTGAGCTATCCCTCCCCCCATGTCATTGGCTAAGACCGTTCTGTTTGTGGATAATCCTTAATCAGTTCCAGCAGAATGTTTCCATCTAAATCCCAAGTAACATGGTTTAACTGAGTCACAACACAAAAAATGTAGGATGATATTAAGAACAAAAGGAAGCAGTTCTGGGTGGTTTAAGAGATATATGGCTTTAATTTTACAATCCTTTTAGATATATGCATTGCTTTTAAGGCACAATCCAAAAACCTTAACTGGAGAGGCTGAATTGGTATTGATGCTACATTCTTGTGATATTTGCAGTGAAGCATAAAGAGCAGAGCAGGTCTTCCTGAAAAAAAGTATTTAGTAAAACTTGTTTAAAAAACAATATAATTAGATGCAAAACAAATTGAGGGCGGTTCCATTCATGCACACAAAACCACGTGTGCAACAAATGCAAGAAAATTGGCATGTGAAAAAAAGAGACTCATACAATGTCCATAGAAAAAGCATCCAAAACAAAAAACAAAGTCCCAACCCCCGCCCCCACACACACCACCACCACCTTTAAATCAACAAGAGTGATTTTTGTACCAGGAAACAAAATTATTGTAGCTAAGGATGCAAGCAGAAATAATAATCTGTTATTCATTAACTAGAGAGTGACTTAAAAAATCCTGAGCAGTTTCTACAATAGCTAGATTTTCTTGTGTTTATTATACATTTTTGGATGGAAAGGGGAAGATAGAGAGAGTTAGTTTTACACATACATAGTAGCTTTAGGAAAACAATTCACTGCCTGTTTGTTTTTTTGGAAAACAAAAAGAAACGAAACCCAACATTGATATTTTAATGCAACAACAGAAAAGCAGCTGCTTTTTAAAAAGCTGAAAGCTCCACTTAGTCATTTCCACCACACAACTTGAGCAGGATTTTCCGGTAGTCTCCTGAAGTATCACCCTAGTAACAAATCCAAAGGGAAAAAGTTAGGGAAAGAAAGCCATCCAATTGTTACACTTCTTTTTTGTTTCTGTTTTTTGTGAGGGAGGTGAGAGAAGATGCACTGTACAGATCCCAACATTTAGAACGGCTAAAAATGGACTGAGGGTAGCCTTTAATAAAAAGGAGCCTTCATTATTCTAGACTCCACATTTAAATTCCAGATCCCAGGGCTAATCAAGAGTTGACCCCGTCCACAGTAGGATCTTTAGGATTTATCTAGTAAAAACCCTTCAAGAACATATTTCTTCAGAAGACTGTCCTGGACTCCTAAGTACTGTGTTATGTTCTTCTGTCACGGAGGACACACCAACTTGTCCTCCAGTATTCAAATTCACCTAATTTTCAAGCAGCAGCATAAAAGCATCTCCCCTTAAAAAGCCATAACAATGTGCTATGGAAATGTGATGGAAACTGGAAAATGAGGCCGGTATTTTCTTTCCCTCTGACCTTCCATCCTGCTGTGTTATGGGGACATGCAATGAGAATGACATCCTTATAGTGTCCTACTAGACACCAGTATGGCTGAAATGGGTGACTTCACATTAATGACTCTAGCAGAATGATTTCTCACTCCTAAACACATCTATTGCATTCTATGGCATGGTTTAAAAAAGAAAATGAAAAAAAAAAAAAGCTTCCATTTAGGCCCAAACCAAATGAGAAAGCAAAGAGAGTGTGTATGAGAGGGAGGTGAAAAAGTTACAAGAGACATCTTGCAGCTAACAAATCTCTCATCACAAATGCCATACTGGCTGAAATTCACCAATGGTTCCTTAGGAGCAGAGGCATGCCAGCTACAATCATTTTAAATATCTGTTTCTTAATGACAATGTGTGATAGCTAAACTGGTGCTGTAAAAGGGCTCACACAGTTTCTGTCCAAGAATATTGTGTACTAGCTAAAGCCATGCTACAATCTGGTTTTGGACATGGCTGCTAACTGTTCTGTGTGGATTAACAGTGTCATAGCAGTTCTCAGCTGAGTTTGGAACTTGCTTCAATACACCAGGACAAATCCTAAAAATTTAATAATTTTAATCATCAGATCTATGCCATGGTCAATGGAAGGAGAGGGCTGCTCTGCATTAACAAGGGGAATATGCATTAGGAACCTGATCCTGTTTGCACTGAAGTCAATGGAAGTTTCCACTTTTACTTCAAAGGAAACAGAAATGGGGTCATATATATTATAACTACTTCTTAATTCACATCCACAGTGTCCTGAATAGTCAGAGTCTAAAACTGAATCACCATGGATTCATATCTTTGAACCACAAACTCTGTTTAAACTGATTAGCGCTGGCAATTGCTGCTGCCTGATAAAAGAGCTGATTTTACACAAAACCACACACCCCTTCCCAGCTGACAGCATGTCCAATTTTCAGGCTTTAGTTTACATTCTAGTAGTTATAGTGCAAACGCATCTCCACCCAAAGACAGACTTGTAGTGAGCATTTGCTAAGGGTTGGGGACAGTAGTCCTCTCCCTGTCACCCATGGCCAGGTTACAGAGTTGCTGTGCAGGCAGTCAGTCTCTTTGGCTGCCATTACTGCCTGTTACACTCCAGTAGAGGCTGAGGACCCAGCACATCTCCTCTGCAAGTGAGGTGGAGGCCAGTGAATCTGTAGAGATGCTGATCCTTTGGCCTCTCTCTCTCCAAACCCACATTCCACTGCTGCCATGGAGAGTAGACAGAAGCCACCAGTATGGCCTCTTCCCAGTCTCCTCCACACACAGCTTTTCCATGGCACTTTGGCCCTCCATGCATGAAGAGAGAAGCAGGGAGCATACACTCAGTTATTCAGTGTTGGGAGTGGGGGTTTATGGTACGTACAGGAATCAACGGTAGGAGAAAAATAATTTAAAAAAAAAAAAAAAAAAAGAGTCTTACTGTGATGTCTGCGTAGAGGGATTTGCCATACATCCGCTTGTATTCAGTGCGTATATCCAGCAAGTCAACCTCACTGCGCGACACCATAATTCGAATCAGAGTCCTGTCTTTTGTTCCCGCTCCCTGTGAAGAAACCAATGAAGTGCATGAATACAATCAGCTTGCAAATTCTAGACAATTCAACACAAATTGGAGAGGCCAAGGGCCAATCCTTCTCCATGTTATGCCAGGGCAACCCCACCAAAGTCAATAGGATTGAAACAGTAACACAGGGCAGAACTTAGCCTACAGTGTTTTAGTGAATGAAGCGTGTGCTAACAGGACATTACCACTTTCAGTTCCTTGCACAAAGAGTAACCGAAGAGGATGATGAATTTCCACCACATTCCCATCGTCAACCCTTCCTTGTTCTCAGTCTTTTGCATAAATAAATGCACTGAGTTGCATTTCTGAGGGGATCCCAGTTTTAGACTCATGCTCTGGCTCCAAGAACAAGAAATAGAAGCAAAATACATTTGTAGGAAGGTCAAGGTGTGAAGGCCAGGGATTTGCATTACAACTGTTATTAGTTTAACTTTAATGTCTTTACTTGAATGGGACTTAAGCACACACTTAAGTGCTTTGCTGAATTGAGGCGTTCATAAATAGACAGCAGGTTATGATCATGTGCATTTCTTTAATAAATCCCCTACTGAAGGCCAGATTCCATCAGCCTTACTCCTGGGTGAGCAATACCTCACTCCTGGAGTAATTCCATGAAAACATATGTAGAGCTTATTGAAAAAAGGTGCTTTTCAACATGAACAAGGTGGCAAGATATGGACATTAGTAAGTACAGTAGTGCCTATCCTAATACAGACAGCACACCCCAAGCTCTTCACATCATTTACAGCCCTAACTCTCAGCCTAATTAGCTTTATTCCATGCTCGCACAATAAGTGATCAAATCTTTGCTCAGTCAAAAACTCTCAACACATTTGACCCATTACTAATGAAGTTATGTTTTATCAGTGCCAAGGCACTTATGCAATTATATAAAAATACAGTGATGCACGGAGAGAGCACACACAGCCACAGAGACCTACCTTCATGGCTCTATGGAGTCTTTCTGCAAAGAAAGCTGGTGTATTTTTCATGCACTTAACTGCAAAAGAAATTGTAGTAACAGGTTAGTTACTCACAGCTAAATAAAAATCATTGTACTTTATTGGACTTGCTCTGAATCAGGTCTCTCTCTCTCTCTCCATATACATATACATATACACACATGACCCTGTTCCTGCTCACTTGATTTAGTCACTGAAATTAACTTTTAATTTGCAAGGCAAAGTTTCTAACTTTGCATCAGACTGGTAGTAGTTGTAGTGTCCGAGAAACCTCAGTACTTCCTTGCTAAAAGTGAATCTTTTGGTCAATGGACTGAATCTAGTTATGGGACTGAGGCAGGGGAACAACATTAGGTCTTCGCCACTCTTCCTGATGCGGAGAAGTTCTAGTGCAAATTTTCTACAAGGTGGATTCAATTTCTTGTCCTAAAAGTTCAAGGGAGTGGTTAAGCTGGTCAGATGAGTCCCATTCTCTCAACTTTCCAGCCTCTTGCTGTATAATCAAAAATACTTGTAATTTCCTTCAAATACTTGACAGCTGGTTTCCCTCCAGCTGCCAAGTCTGGGATTTTTAGACAGAGAAATAACCAACAACAGGGATTTAGTACACTGCATGGCACAGCATTAATTCCAGGTGACTTAGACAACTTAATAGCCATTGTAGCACATGCAGAAATAGGTGGCTGTTTAACAGCTACACGGCCACAAAGAATTTGTATTTTAACAGTTCTGAAAACTATAGTCAGCGTAAAATTTGATAAGCTACCAAACTATACTAGCAGTTCAACTTATAGTTGTTGACTGTGGGGAAGATTTTCAAGGGTAGGAGCATAAAATTTAACTTCTAAATCCATTTAGGAGCCTAAATCAGTGGGGTGACTTTCTAAAGTTGCTGAGCACCCAGCACCTTCCACTGACTTCAACTGATTTAGGAGTCTAAATCGGGATTCTAGTTTTGAGTCCAGCAGCTGCCTTCACTGGAAGGCTCACCCTTCACTTCCAGGCAAGTTCTTTGTTCTAGTAACTGCACACAGGTTCACAAGGACTTTTGAAAATCTTGGCATCCCCATGCAAGTGAAATCTAGCTTGAACTGGCTTTCCATAAATCATCAGAAAGGTAAAAAAGCATATTAAAAATATACTGACAAAAATCCCACCCATCATTTCAACAGAATGAAAATCTACAAACTGATCCCATATTTGATATGAATAAACAGTCAGTCAGTCACACAGTGTAAAACAAACGATGCGGTAACCACACCACACATCCGTCCCATTAGGTCAGTTCATAGGGAATTACAAAAGTATGAAAAGCAACCAACTAAAAACAGGGTAAAACGTAAGGAGCAAATCTGAAAAGGAGTGTTTCATAGCAATGCACACTTTATATAGAAAAATGTAGGCTTCTTGGTTTTTAATTGAAATGTAGATGAAAGACAGCAGTCCACATATACACACACAACTGCCAAGGATGTGCACAATTCACTTCAAAACAGAGGATGACAAAACATGAAATGTATGTTTTCCGATTACCATAATCAGCTAAAACAATCCACTTGCACTGAAAGATATTTTGAGTCTATTATTGTAAATTACCATCTGTACAGTCCAGAAAGCTTAAAGAGAGCAAAACCAAAAGGAAACAAATATTTACAATTAGACTTTTGCAGACTAGGTGCAAACAAATAATCATCCCAGGGAAAAGGCTGATTTATGCAATAAAAAACTGGTCAAAACCAGGATGATTTCAAATGTGTTACATAATGATCAAACATTAATGTTACGAAGGTCACATTAAAAAGAGTTATTGCTTTGCTTGCAAACTAGAGTCCGAGTCCTGTAACTGGATCCACATATCCGGCCCCTTGCCCTCTTGCAAAGTCCCACCTAAGTCAGTGAGAGTCCATGTGGGGAAAGGCCACTCCTAAAAGGATCAGCCTGTAGGATCCAAGCTGTGACAATAGAGTTTCTTTGCTGCGGTAAATGGTAGCCTTTTCAAATACATTATCCTCAGTCCTAAATACGATGCCGAAGGGGTACCGGTTTTACTGTGGTAATATGTACTTAATTTGCCATTATTTCTGTTCTGTAGGTTTGACTTTCTAACGTTGGGAAATGATTAATCTGGTATGAATTTATCAATCATGGCAAAAGCCAAAGAAATAAGTCCCACTGAGGGCTTCAAAAAGTCATTGGAATGACAATCTGGCCAAACAGAGAAATATAAGCACAGTTAACTAAGAGAGCAATCAGTCCTAAAACTGCATTTCAAAAACGTTAATTATTAGTAAAGGATGGTTACACAGACACTGTGCACATGAGCTAAGGAGTGAAAAATAAAGGACGTTTACATAAAATTCAACATTTTGAAAAGTTTTGTTTGGAACTTGCATAAAATGAACCCGCAACTTTATCCTAAGGCAGCCAAATGGCCTGTTCTTCCTCCTGTTGCAGTTAGCTGTAGTTTTGCTATTGATTTCAGCAACAGCGGGATCAGGGCCCAAATTTTTATTGTCATGTCCCTGTTCTAGTCACTGTTAAACCATGTTAACCAGTTACTTGTTAATATAATTAAGAAGACGAAGAAAAAGAATTCTGTGGGAGGCAGCACTCAAGTGTCATAGCAAGGCAGCAATGTGCTTTACAGAGAGGACGCACAGCAACTCTAAACTGGTAAAGCTTAACCTAGCTGAGCTGCTGTTTAAGGAATTGGGACCTAATCCAAAGCCCACTGAAGTTAACGGCCTGATTTTCAAAAGGCACTCAACACGCACCATTCTTGTTGACTTCAATGGAAAGTGCTCAGTACTTCTGAAAATGAGGCCAAGTATGCTAAATAATTACCTCTCCTCTGTCTAACAAATTCTAATTTTAAGTCCAGAGGCTGCCTTCAGTGGAAGCCCCACCCTTCCTTTCCAGATAAGTTATGTGTCACGTTTTATTAACCGCGGGCAGGTTCACTAGAAGGCCCAACAAAAATGCGAAAAACTGGAAATACAGGTCAGGTTTCCTCTGGTGGAAAAAAAACAAAAAAAACCCATCTCCAGCTAGAACGAGCAGTGCAAACACCGCAGCTATTCCTGCTGCTATCGTCATTGCTGCAACAGCTTCTATACACTGAACAAAAAGAAAGACGTACCTACTGCCACCATGCCGCTTTCAAGGTCCCCAGACATCTCACGAGATATGCTCTTCTCGATATCACGGTTACACATCCGCTGGTACTCACTGAAAACTAGGGGGTGGGGGGGGGGGAAGAGAGAAAAAAAAAAAAGAGCTTTCAGCAGCCAGTCTTGTAAGATGGGCATTGATTCATGCCTATACTTGTCAGCTTCCTCTGAAGTTATATTATGCTTACAGAGCCTTTACTGTAGCATTTGGTGACGGTGGTTCAAATGCTTTTCAGGCCTAGTTTGCCAGTTTTCAAAATAAAACTGGCAGTTCATCCTTCATGCCTGGCAAGACTTCCCCACACTTAGTACTCCATTTAGAGGCCATGTATTTATAATCTACCCCCTTCTCTTCATGGTAATTGTGAAGGGTGGACGTGGATAAATAGGAAATGCCTTCCTCATATCTCCCTATCTTGATTTCTGCTTCCTCAAGGAGATAGGAGTCATAATCCTGCTATTGGCGACAACCTTTTAGAGCCGCATGAACAGAAAAGGGGTCTGTGGTAAAGAGGCCTTTTTTATATATACACACACACAAATCAAATAAATCCATCTTTAAAAAGATCTAGAACACACCTCTAAATATAATTTTTTTTTAAAAAAAAAAAACCTTTAAATTCAAACAGGATTTAAAAAACCCAAACAAACCACAAAGCCACCACCCTAATGATCAGGCAGCCTAGCTAGTGCATTTAGAGGCTGCGGGTGAGTGGATTGTTCATTCTCCATACTTCTCCATCTTGGCCTCTTTGAGACTGTCAATCATACAACAACTTTCTTGTCATTGCCAACCCGGGCTGGCTTCGAATTAGCAACCCCGCGGTTAAGGTTGGGAGCCTAATTCATTTAGGCTCCTTTGAAAATCTCAGCATAAAGACTTTATAGCCTAGTCACAGTTCCCTAAAGTTAAGCCATTCATTTTAAAAACTTTGACGACAGACTGGAAGGCGACTTTTAAGACCGTCGTACAGTAACAGCTACTCTGTTAATCCGGAATCACAAGGAGGACCAGAGATGAAAAAAAAAGCATCCTCTTCTACTCTGTCACCCTGGGGCACTTCTAAGCCACATCTCTTAGCCATGCTGTGCACGTCGTTACAGAGATCCAAAGGAAAAATGAAGTCTATAAGCAGACTCTCTCTCTCTCTCTCTCTCTGTACCATGAGCATCTTTTAGAGCTGGGTGACTGCAGACTGTGACCATGATGAAACTTCAGTTGTGGGGGAGGTGGACAGAAAAATGCCAACCAAAATCTTCTACAGCTGCAAACTGACATTCTGAACTATTATGGCTGTGTCTGCACTAGACATGTTCCCTAAAATTTCCCTCTGCTGTAGCTCCACAAGTGGGAGCAATGGTGGGAGCACTAGTGCAGAGCAGCTTTTAACCACCATGTTGTCTAGCCCTTAAAAAGCACCTTGTCTACACTACAGCTCCATGCCCCACTGCTAACACCAATGGAGCTGCACTGAGAGTAGCAATGGTGAGACTGTTTAGGGATGATAAAAGACGAGACTAGAGAAGACCCATGTTGAGATCAGAGCACTATAGCATTGGATATAGAGGGAACTAATTGGGCATGGCACTAGATTTAAAGGATGAGATTCAGACCTTTTCCTTTCTCATGCCACCCCAGAGTCCCAATACCCAGCATTTAAAAACGGTGCTAACTGTAGAACAATTACAGTATTTGTGTATAGACTCCAAAAGAGCTACTGATATGACTGTAACGAGGAATATGTGGGACTGGCATGCGGGCATGTGGATGTAAAAATTAAGTAGAGCTCCTTAATTTCTTCTTAAGACACACATTCAGACAAAAGATGAGCCTCTATAATAGTTTCCTCTTTAGGAGAGATATATGCCTACATTTTTCACTGTTACACACACGGCAGGATAAGCTAAAAGCAACATGTATGTGTGTAATCCAAGCTCCTTATGAGACATTTATGTAGCAAGTCAAGACACCATTACCTGCCCTGAGGTGAGCTCTGCTCCTGGTACACAGAATGGCATTGAACTTGGACTCGTCGGTCCCTAGACGGTTCTCTCCAGCAGCATAGAGCTCCTAAACACAAAAAGGAATCCACACTTCATTAATTAGTTTCCCAGTCTGGTGGCTTTTAGACCTGCCTTCTAGGCACTTATACACTTCCCCTCTTCTAACACTGACCACTCGGTCTGAACATTGTTGGAAAATAGGAACAAACAACAAGTGACCTGAGTGGCACTAGCTTGAGCCTTTATGCACATTATGAGCCTTATTTGCACCCATAATTGCCAGTGAAAGATGCATAGATGCTTAACTAAGAGCTCCAGAGTACCCACCTTAAGGGGAAACCCCTGGAAAAAGAAAGATTGGTCACACGGGGTGAGAGTAATTCTTGCCAGTGATAAGGTTCAGTTCTAGTTTTTTTCTCCTTTTTCTCTTAGGATGAAATTCACCATGCAGAAAGCTAATTTTATTGCATATTTAGTGCCCTAGTGTGATATAAATAGTCAGGCATGGTACAGACCCAGAGAAAGACAGTCCTTGGCACAAAGATCTTATTCTCCCCCTTCCCCAGATAGTAAGTGGCTACATGCTATGACAAGGTAAAACATTTCATTAGGATCCAAGTGTCTCCCTGCTGAACAAATCCTGAGTTAATGGGCTTTGAGGAGCAGTAGTTGGGAAGGGGAAGTTTTCCTCTGCTCCAAACATGTATTGTACTTAAAGACACTGGTCTTCAGCCTGTGGCTGCTTCACATACTTCCCTCCCACCCACCACACAAGGGCTTTGGCCAACGGATCCACAAATTTACAGAATCAGAGCCTGATCAAAAGCCCATGAAATCAATGAGAGTCTTTTCCCATTGCCTTCAGTGGGCTTTGGATGAGGCCTTCCATGAGACACACACTACTCCTGGGGGAATTCTGCGCCACTGTGCATGCGCAGAATTTATGTCCCCCCACAGATTTCTTTGCTTCCCCTCAGAAAAATGACTTTCTGACAGGGGAGCAAAGAGAAGCCACAAGCATGGTCATGCAACCCTCCCCAGCAGCATGTTTCAGGTGCCCAGGGCAGCCAGCAGAGAGGTAAACCACTGTGGGGCAGGGGGTGGGACTGGGGAAGACCCAGCTGGTAGCTCCTACCCTGCACCAGGCTCAGCTGCTAGTCCCGGCTGGGCTGGGGAGGACAGGACTTCCTTTTCCCATGCACAGCATCCAGGGCTGTGTCAGACCCACCCCCAGATTTCTCCCCCAGCTGTAGGAAACTCTGCAAACTTCCCCTCCCCGCACTTCCTGCGCCCATCGCTCCTCCGCTGCAGGGGGAGGGGTCACTGTACAGGGAACTGCTCCCATCTGCCTAACCCCCGTGCATCCAGACTCCCTCATACCGAGACCCTCCCACCAAGCCTCGCCCCACCGCGCACTCAGAACCCCCCCCACCCCCACCCCCCACCAACAAGCACCACTCCCACGGCACCTGGACCACCCCGACAAGTCACCCACACCTGGATCCCCACCCTACCAAGCCCCAACCAACCGCACCTGGATCCCCACCCCACTGGGCCTCACTCCCCCTGCATCTGGACCCACACCTCCCTGAGGCCCTCACACCCCTCTGCCGAGCTATATCCCCCCTACACCCAGACTCCCCCCCGCTGAGCCCCAACCACCTTCAACTGGACCCCCCTTCAGAGTCCCATTACCGATGCACCCAGAACTCCCCAACAAGGTCCTGTGCATCCAGATCCCCCACTGAGCCACCCACACCCAGATTGCCCCACACAGAACCCTCTCAACCCACACCTGGATTCCCCCCACACTAAGCCCCTCCACTCTTGGATCCTGCCTTGCTGAGCCTGCCTGCCCACACCTGGTGCACCTGGCATGGAAGAGCAGGGCCCTGGGGTGTTTCTAGGGTAGGCCCTGTCCTTGCACTGTGTCAGGGTTGGGTGCAGCCTCACCGCTGAATCCGTGTCCCGGGTGGGAGCTGCACAGTGATCTCCTATCTCTGTGCAGCCAGTGGCCTGTGCTCCCCAATGCCATGCTGGAGCCTCCCCATTTATTTGACAAATAAAATTTGCAGAATTTTAAAATATGCGCAGAATTTTTCTTTTTTGGCGCAGAATTCCCTCAGGAGCACACTCTTTCACCTTTCCCATCTCATTCCTCAAAATCCACTCACTGGGACATAAGGAGCATCTCACAGAACACAATTCCACAACACAAAAGGGCTGTGTCCTCCTAGCTCAGGATCTCCATTTCCAGCCTCTTGCAGCAGAAACACACAGTTCTATTGCTCTGTCAAGTTTGTCTACAATGCAATTAGACACTCACAACTGGTCCATACCAGCTGACTCGGGCTAAGGGGCTGTTTAAGTGCAGTGTAGATGTTCAGGCTCCCACCCCTGCGAGGTGGGAAGGCCCTAGAGCCTGGACTCCAGCGTGAGCCTGAACATCTACACTGCAATTAAACAGCCCCATAGCCCGATCATCATGAGCCTGAGTCAACTGGCATGGGTCAGCCGTGGGTGTCTAATTGCAATGTAGACATAACCTCAGGGTCCTTCGGGGCTCCTTCTTGGGCTGAAACATTGGCCCTGGGCCAATAAAACACACTTTGTAATCAGAATAAAATAGTCAAGGGCATGCATTGCAAGGAGGTGAGACTTTTAAGCACCAATGTTGCCATGTCATTTTACAATAATAATAAAACAGTTTGACTTGATTTCCATAGCCTGATGCAAGGAGGATGGGGCACACAGAGCTGGATCCGACAAAGGTATACAGAAAACACTGTTCAACTCAACCTTTTTCTTGTTATTAGTGCAATGGCTCACCCAGCAGTATTTAGTCGTAAGCCACCAGATAAACATGAACCTGACAATTCCTGCTTGCCAGCATCAGTAAGCAGAAATATGTTTGGAGGTACCCACATTCTCATGGGGATCTCCAAAGAAATTTCTATCCTCAGCCACAGACGTCATTTGATATTGTTTTGTAGAAACAGGGCAGGGGGGGCAGGAGGGGGCAGTAAGCCACTGAAGTTATTAAAAACCAACCTAAATGAATCATCAACAATCTTTGAACAGTTATTTTTACAAGTAATTTTTTAAAGGGTCAAAAGAAAATATTTGTACAAAACCAACTAAACAAAAGTAGTAACAACGTTTTGAAAGAGAATAACTACAAATAAATCTCTCAGTTCAATGTGCCCAGTTTGAGTAGACCAAATCCTATTGGATTTAATGGGAATTGTGCTACTAAACTCCCACATACTGAGATGAGATATACACTTGTAAACAAGGAAGCATTTCTTACTAACCTGAACATCCCTTTGGACAAGGGACATGTCTACATTGGTACTTTCATCTCTGTTTCCCTGAAAGAATTACAAATAGTAGCGATTAATATACACATTTTCAGTTAACAAAACAGCCCCTTCCACTCAAGCTCCCACACACCCAAAAAAAGCCACTAAGCCTTTACACTTTAATGTTTATAACCTGGGACAAAGAAAACCATTTTTGCTTTGTTACTATGGGGATTTTGGTTCTGAAGGTACAGGAAACTGCAGACCCTTTCACCTTGGGGCAAATAAAATTCCTATTCATAGAAGTAACAGATAAAAATATAGGATTCACTTGTAATCAAGTAAAGAAAAACATAGTTGTGTGCAAGTAATAGTGTTCACCTGAATTCAGGAGAGAGTGTTTGCCTTACTGTTGCAATGAACTGGTGCAAGCATAAGGACAATGGAAAGAATGACATTGTTACCATCTTCATTTATCCAAAACCCACCAGAAGATGTTATGAACCAATTTGTACTTAAATGGATGCCAGCCCAAACATTACAGCAACACAATTTATTGTGTTTACCTAAACCTAAGTAAAACAAACACTGTCCTCTATCATAATCCTATATGCTAAATCAGGGGTTTCAAACATGCGGCCCGCGGAGTTATTTGCTGCAACCCGCCAAGCTCCCCTCACCTGCCGCCCTCCCCCTCCCCCTCAGCACGCCGTGTCCCCACTCCTCTGCCTACCTCCAGGCGCTTCCCACTGCCAAACAGCTGTTTGACGGTGCTTAGCGCTTTCCAGGAGGGAGGGGGAGGAGCGAGGAGCCACACATTCAGGGGAGGAGGCAGAGAAGAGGCGGGGCAGGGGCGGGGATTTGGGGAAGGGGTTGGAATGGGGGCGGGGAAGGAGTGGGAAGAAGCGAGGTAGGGGTGGGGGTGTCAGTGATGCGGCCCTCGGGCCAATGTACTAGTCCTCATGTGGCCCTTGTGGTCATTTGAGTTTGAGATCCCTGTGCTACATACAACCTTGGACTGTTCATTTATATTATCAAGAGGGAAGCCTAGATTCTAGACTGGAATATATCTACTGTTATTCCATTTAATAGACAGACATTACAATATAAAATGTTTTTCAGAATAATTACTGGGTAGAATATCCTGCTAATCCTTGTACAGGGACAGGGAATTAAAATAAATCCATGAAGAAGGGGACATGAGGATTTATGTATGGTAGTTACAGGATACCCATATTATCGTATTTTTATTTCTTAAAGTTAAGCTTATTTTTTCCCCCTCCTTTCACTCATCTCTGAAGACCCACCAGCACTAACACAGACAATCATTTTCCTGACTGGGGATCGGTTTCTGAAATCATACACGGATTTCAAGTTTTGCATGAGTGAAGTTTGCAGTACTTGCCCCTTTTATCACTGCACATAGGTAAGTAGAAACCAGTATTAGAAAAGACAGGAAACAAATTTCAAAAATTTCTTCCTCTATTTTGCATCAAAACAAAAACAAAACAAAACAGGCCAAGTGCGTGCGCGTGTGGGTGCGTGCGCGCAACAATAAAATTACTTTCCAAACAAGTTTAGTTTAAGCGCTTTGCTTCTTTATTTTAATGCAGGTTATGTGATTCCTGGAGAAACAGCGAACTGTGTTAGCCACAACTGAGTTCAAAACTAAGGCCCCAGGTTCTGCAAACACTTATGAACATGTTCCATTGCAGACCTTCAATACAATTGTCATGTGGTTTAAAAATTAAGTTGTGTGTCACCTACTACATATTACCCTTTCTTATAAGACAAGACAAGAAACAGGGGGAAAGTGGAGAAATATTTAGAACCTTGAGACCTGGCCATATGATAATTTTAAGTCTTTTCTATCCTTTTATTCTCCTCTTAGCCAGAATAATTCAACCTGCGTTGCTAAAGGATATAGCAACTTTCAAGATGGACTTTCACCATCTTATACCACATGGCACAGTAAGGACCATGTACTGCTGTGGTGGCCATATTCAAGAGTTCCTTACAAAAAACAGCACACTTCAATTTTAGAGGCTAAAAACACAAGAGAGCAGTGTGACAGTGTACCCCATAAAGGGGCTCATAAATGTATGTATAATATAACTGGAATAGGGTTTTGCTACATAGGCCATGTAACACATCTATGTAAAGGTTGTGATCTACTGGTTATGTTCACCCTAGTTGTATGCAGGCACCATTTGTGTGTTCAAAGTTATGAACATTGGCTGTATGATTGCTTGATTTCTAAGGGGCCTCAGTTAGAACATTTGGTGACTTCTTGGGAAAGGAATGTGCAAATTAGGTGTTCAGTCAGGGGGCACTTAACAGACAAAAGAGCTTGGAAGATTCCAATCCACATTAGAAGTCTACCTGAGGACGTTCAAGGCAGCATGTGGGTAATGGCTGCTACCTGCAGTCCTGAGTCATGCATGGGCATGTGACCTGCCCATGTGATTCCGAATCTCCATTCTGTGACTGGATTCTACAGAGGGAGAGGAGGGGGTCTCCACCCACAAGAGACAGTCTATTTAAACCTGTGGGAGACCCCTCCATTTTGTCTTCAGCTGGCTAAAGAAGGA
The DNA here is from genome assembly GCA_003942145.1 of Platysternon megacephalum. Lineage (NCBI taxonomy): Eukaryota > Metazoa > Chordata > Testudines > Platysternidae > Platysternon > Platysternon megacephalum. The sequence continues at coordinate 4,401,648 of QXTE01000052.1, forward strand.
GCCTCTCCACCCCCACAGGACACTTGAAGGAAACTGAAAACTACAGGGGGTGTGAGTGATTGCTGGACCCAGGCTAAAAGAAGATTAGCCTGTAAAAGGGAACATTTTGGAACTGGTGAGGATCTTATCTGTATTTAGTGCAATTAGACATAGATTTGCGTATTTTATTTTATTTTGCTTGGTAACTTCTTTTGTTCTGTCTGTTACTACTTGAAATCACTTAAATCCTACTATCTGTATTTAATAAAATCACTTTCTACTTATTAATTAACTCAGAGTATGTATTAATACCTGGGGGAGCAAACAGCTGTGCATATCTCTCTATCAGTGTTATAGAGGGCGAACAATTTATGAGTTTACTCTGTATAAAGCTTATACAGGGTAAAACAGATTTATCTGGGTTTAGACCCCATTGGGAATTGGGCATCTGAGTGTTAAAGGCAAGCAGACTTCTGTGAGCTGTTCTCAGGTAAACCCTGCAGCTTTGGGACAGGTGGTTCAGACTCTGGTCTGTGTCTGGAGCAGATAGGCGTGTCTGGCTATCAGCAAGGCCATTGTGCTGGAACCACCAGTAGCTGGCAGGGGGAGAATAGAAACAGAGGTAGCCTTTGCACATCAGCTGGCAGCTCCCAAGTGGGTTTCTGTGAACCAACCCATCACAAGCAGATCCTCAGCAGCTGTAAATTGGCACAGTTCCACTGATGACAATGAGGGATGCCAGTTTATATCAGATGAAGAGCTGGATATGCATCTTTCTCTCACCCCATTATGTCCACTAATTTTCAGGAAGGATTGTACAGAAGTATTACTTGAGTGTTGAAGTACCTGAGAAAGTGAGATTAAAAGCCTCTGGAAGTGTCCAGATGTATCACTTCGTATAGCTTCCTCCAGAGTTTTCTTAAATTCTGCAAGACCAAAAGTCATTGTGCATATCTGCTCATTTCATTAGTGCTTGTACACAATTTTACTACAAATCCATGATTAAAACCTCCAATGCCTGGTGGAGGCCTCTGATTTTTTTCAATTACTGTTATGAAAATGTACTCTGAGGGGTGATCAAAAAAGGTACAGTTACTGGGACTATGTCAAGCCTAACCTGTTTTGTGGGTCCTGCTGATTTCTCGAATGTGCTCATTACTGCGAGAAGACATTATTTCAATGAGACAGGCTTCATCTGTGCCAGCACCCTATATGCAAAGAAGAGGAGAGAAAAAAAATATACACACACATATCTTGGACACTCATTTTTTTGGTATGATAGTACATTACAGCAGTGAGCTCTCTCACTATCTCCGGGTCAGAATTAAAACTAGGCAATTCAGAAGTCATTATTTTGTGTAAGAAATATTCCAGCTGAATAGTTCACACGTTGCTCATAATACAAACTTCCAGAACACAAAAATACACATTAACAGGCTCTTTTTTCCCTGAGAAAACACAAGAGCCATGTTAAGGGCATTAATTAAGTACTTACAAAGTATTTTAAGTGATATCATTTCTATCTGATTTTATACAGCAAATTTTACACAGTTAATATTTCTTATAATGAACAATACTTGAGAAAGACTGATTTGATCTAATGCTGTTTCTGAGGGCAACTAATGTTATTAACTGTTGTTTCAACCCCCTGGCTACTTTGCTTATACCCTGCAACTGAAAACTTCTATGTAAACCTCGGTGCTGTGATTCAGGGATTTACATGTTTATTTCAGCTCATTTTTGTAAGGTTATCAAAAAAGTTCAAGAATTAACATGTTTAAAAACAGAACTATCTTGAGAATAAAGATTGTAAAACAGTCTGGAAAGTTTCAATAATAATAAATACCCATCATTTCTATAATGCTTTGCATCATTTAAAGCATTCTATGTGAAGTCCTAGGTGAGATAGGAAAATATATCCCCATTTTACTGATGGGGGAAACCAAGGCCGAGGTTACAGCCAAAGTTTTCGCCCAATAATTTTTGGAGCCCAAGTGACATATATAAGGACCTGATTTTCAGAAGCACTGGGCACCCCAACCCAAAGGAAACCGATGGGAGGTGTGGGTGTTCAGCACCTCTGATAATCAAGCCCATCATGCCTCAACCTGGGCATCCAAGAATGGAAGAACCTCAAATTAGCAGCCAATCTGGAAAATTTTGGTCTAAATAACTTGCCTCCACCCACACTGCATGTTAGTGGCAGAATCAGGATTAGAACTCAGTTCTCGAGTCTCACCAACACAGATCCTCTGCATAATATTGTTTTTTTGTTTGTTTGTTTTTTAAAAAAAGAGAAAGAACCTCAAATCTATTTCACAGTTACACTTGGTCGTTATCTACTTGAGAGGTGGGGCATAAACAATCATTTAAGAGAGACAATCCAAAGACAAGTTTATGGGGGAATTTAAGCACCCAACATGATTAACAAAAACTACATAATCTTAAAGGCTTAATTTCCCTAAACAAACCTTTATAGCCTCCTTTATTTCACAAACATCATACATGACGGGTGTCTTCAGCATTGCCAAGATTGTCTTCTCAAAGTTGCCTGACAGCTCAGATTTAAGATCTTTGATCAAATCCTGATTGGAAATAATAATTTTTTAAAAAGGATCAGAATCAGAGATATTGACAAATACTAGCACTAGATTCTTGCAGCTTACTGGGACTTTTTCACATTTAAGAATAAGTAGCACATACACAATATAAAATTGTTCCACTTAACGGTACTAATGGTAGCAACTGGCAACAACTTTAAAAAAAAAAAAAAAGAACTTTAAATATCGTGTACCGAACAAAGGGTCAAAATGAACAGTTAGCAAAGAGGACTGGCGCCTTGCAACCAAACTGGATTACAGGCTGGAGGTCAGGGAGGGTGGAGCCATACCTGCATGGTCTATGGTGGCTGCCCACAAATACCAGCATTCCTTTAGGAGTGATATCAACATTGGTTAATTCTCAGTGTTTTTTTCAAGCACTGGGACTGGTTGGCCTGTTGATAAAAGGCATAGCAGCAGGTGGTGGTTGGCTCTTAATGGTCTGCTGTGAAATACTTGCCTTTCCATAAGCTGTTTTGAAGGACAGGATGATCTGCTGCCTTTGCTTGTTTGAGCGACTTCCAAGACAATCTATAATCGCCTGCTCATCAGTTCCTGTGAACACAAAGGGTGCATAACGTATGACATTTTAACGCTATCATATTCTATTAGGGTCTGTCAGTACTTATGTCAGTACTTAGTACTTATGTCAGTAGCTAAATTATTTACCTTCTTGACTTTACTAGGAGCTGAATTGAACCCTTACTGCACAGCATCCCCAACGTATCAGATGGGACATTACATCAAATATTCTAGTTATATGCTATGATTGTCAAATTAATTCCAGCACTAATCTCAACTGCAAATACAACGGAAAGAAACACACCAGACTCATAACACTGGTTATTCTTGTGGTCTCTCCCAGTTGATTACCTCAGATTAAGGTTTCGTTTGTTACAGGAAGGATAATAGTTCTGGAACTATTCCACCCTTCACAAGTGTAACAATGAAGAATGGCAGTGGTGGAGCAATGCTACAATACCACTTTCAACAGAAACTAAGCCCATGGACCACTCACCAAATCCTTTCATAGCTTTTCTCAAGACTTCTGCATCCCGCAGGGGGTCAAATCCTGGTGCATCAGTGATTGTGCCTCGGTTTCCAGACTAAGTCATGCCAATAAAAAGGATAACTGTTAGATACTGGATTAGCTAGAAAACTGGATTTCACATTATTACTAATTTGCCCCAGTCACAGCCCATGTCAGAGAAGAAATGAAGAAAATTACAATGGAATTTAAATGGTTTATTCATTTTATATTCAAACTATGTGGGCATGTGGAAAAGAAAACGCCTCACAGCGTCTCATTAATTAAGGTTTCATAAAGTGGTATAGGCAAATGGAAATATTTTGTTAGGAAAGGCAGATTCAATAAAAAGGATTTAAAACTTGCCATAAGAATTTCATTTAGGATATTTTACTAAAATGAGATTTAATGTCATCCAGTCTGTATTTATATTGTTGCTATCTGAATAAGAGCTCTCTCTGGCCAAACCTCCTCCTTTGTCCATGATTTTATTGAGCTTAGTTTGCTTCTGGTTCACGCAAAGGAAACATGCAGCAATTAAAGATTAAACACACTGAAATGCAACTTACTGTTCCAGGTGTGATTGTGGGCATCACAGACCCTGAATAAGCAGGCACAGAGGGATTCACAGCTGGACCTGATGGATAACTTGGCACTGGCTGTTGCCCAGGCGGTGGCATTGGCTGCTGCCCTGGGTAGGTCATTGGCTGCTGCCCTGGGTAGGTCATTGGCTGCTGCCCTGGGTAGGTCGTTGGCTGCTGCCCTGGGTAGGTCATTGGCTGCTGCCCTGGGTAGGTCATTGGCTGCTGCCCTGGGTAGGTCATTGGCTGCTGCCCTGGTGGTGGCATGTGGCTGCCTGGGTATCCTGGATAAGCTGGCATTCCTGCTTGTGGATTTCCTCCAGGTGGGGGGTACATTCCGTAAGAGGCTTGCTGTCCTGATGGAGGTTGCCCAAAGCCCCCAGGAGGGACAGGAGGATAGCCTCCAGGTGCAGAAGGATATATGCTTTGTGGTACATTGGCACCTCCAAAGGTTCCTGACAAATTAGAAGCCTGCAATGACAGACAATTAAAGCAATATAGATTAAGATGGATCAGGTGTTGACTTTCAACTGTATACTTGGCACTGTTAAAAAAAAAAAAAAAAGAAGTAGAGTCTCCTCCCCCCAGTCAGGAAAGGGAAGTGTATATCCATGTGTGAAAATCTCCTTCCCCAAAGGAAAGGGATTGACCAGCAACCATGGAGAAAATGAACCGTACTCCATGCATATCTGCTACCGTCTCTTCTTAAGTTTCTCTACCTCAGCCATCAGAACTACAGTCTCATAACCACAGCCTCCAGCATTATAGACCACGTGCTCATAGAAGCAGCACTAGTAACCACGCCATCCTTACAGCTAAAAAGGTTATCAGATTAACACCAATACCAAAAAGCCAAACAAGGTACAGGTCAACTCCTTCTCTGATCATGGTTGTCTTACTGTATCAGCTGGGATTTACTCTCAGATACTGTGAGTAAAACGCATTTGCCCTCCTCCCTGGGTTATTTTATGTGGCAGACAGATGTGCTAATAGCTTATAATTTATAAAAAGCCTCTGCAGCACACTTGGGCATCTAGGTAGAATCCCACAGAACCACCCTTCAGTGATCGCACCATGCTCTTGCAAAGTACTCCTTTTCCAGTAACATAAATGAGGCCTGGTCCACACTAGGGGGAGCTATCGAAATAAGATACGCGACTTCAGCTACAGGAATAGCGTAGCTGAAGTCGAAGTATCTTATTTCGAATTACCTGCAGTAACTTCGCGTCCTTGCAACGCGGGATCGATGGCCGCGGCTCCCCCGTCGACTCCGCTACCTCCGCTCGCCCTGCTGGAGTTCCGGAGTCGATGGGAGCGCGTTCGGGGATCGATCTATCGCGTCCAGACAAGACGCGATAGATCGATCCCCGATAATTCGATTGCTACCCGCCGATCCGGGCGGGTAGTCTGGACGTAGCCTGAGACTAGAACAGGATGGTTCTAGTCAGTTTCATGCTGCTGGTGCTGCCACTTACACTACTGAGAACACGCTGCTAATTTTAATTTGTAGCTACCAAATATCTCCACATAATAAACACTCAGGAATGCACTTTGTGGTGCAAATGTTCACAATTTGCCCAAGTCCGTTGTATAAACAGAGAGACCAGGTGGGTGAGGTAATATCTTTTATTGGGCCAACTTCTGTTGGTGAGAGAGAAGCTTTCGAGCCACACAGAGCTCTTCCTCAGGTCTAGGAAAGGTACTGCCAGCCTCCCAGCAAAATGCAAGGTGGAACAGATTGTTTAGCATAAGTAGTTTGCACATTAGGGACCATTCAAGATAGAGTGGCTCCTTAATACCTCTGCAGTCTTAGGACAAAAAAAAGAGGGGTTTGTGAGTTACAGATTTTTGTAATAAATCATAAATCCGGTGGCTCCTTTCAGTCCACAATTTTTAGTGTCTAGCCAAGTAATGAATTTAAGCACCCAGGCTTGTCTTTTGAAAGAGTGTAGGTTTCCTTTGAGGACGAGGATTGATAGGTCAGATTTACATTGATCACTTTGTGTATAAACAGCATACAGTGAAAGGAGTTTTATCAACCGTTTCAGCCTTCCTGCAGCTTCTACTTTGAGCACAAGAATAAAATAAAAATAAAGAGATAAACCACTTCTGCTTTTTCCTAGGGCTACAAAAGTTACTTTCACCTTAATCTATTATAAGGAGATGCATCCGGTCTTGGAGAAGGAGTGTGGGAGACAAGGGATGAGACACTGTCTCACACTATGTAACTTCAGCTAAGGGCTTGGCTACACTGGCAGATGTACAGCGCTGTGAGTTAAACCTGCCTTCGTACAGCTGAATAGGGAGAGCGCTGCAGTCTGTCCACACTGACAGCTGACAGCGCACTGTCGTGGCCACATTGGCGGCACTTGCAGCGGCATTGGGAGCAGCGCATTATGGACAGCTATCCCACAGAGCACCTCTTCCCATTTTCGCGCCAGTTTGGCGCGTTGGCTTGTGGGAAGGGGACGGTGGGCGCGGGGCATTCTGGGTCCTGTCCCAACGCCCCGTGATGCATCGCTTCACATCCCAGCAATCCCTGTTTCCGTCCACATTGGCGCCATCTTTTAACGGCTTTTGTGCAGCGCGATCTGTGTGCTCCGTTTCGGTCTGCGGGAAATGGAGCCCGAACTGCTGAGGAGTATGCTGACGAGTCTCGCCTTCGCGTCACGTTTAGCAGTCGAGCTGTTCCTTAAGATCC
>QXTE01000052.1:4416292-4474123 GCA_003942145.1 Platysternon megacephalum
ACAAGGACCACGGCGGCTCTCCCAAGAAACCTGCGCAAGCGCATTGCCCACATTCTGGATGAGACTTTCGAAGAGATTACCGCGGCCGATTACCGCGAAGTGATAGACCACATCAATGCGCTATTCCACATCTAGGCATGCATGCAGCCCTAACCCTCCTCTCCCGAAAAACTTCCTTCCCAAAAGAAATAAAGCGCTTACCGGGAACACGCTCTTCAGTTTGTCCTCCACCAGTTTGTCCTCCACCAAGTGCCGGCTGCTGTGACTGGCTAGCTTCCTCCGGGCTCGAGAAGAGCTCCTGGCTGCATGGACCCAGGTAGTCCGGGGTGTCTCCAACCTCCCCAGCACCCTGACTCCCGGTTTCCTCCTCGTCCTCCTCCTCCTCCACCACCCGCTCTGAAGTGTCCATGGTGGTGCTCGGCATGGAGGAGGGGTCACCCCCAAGTATCTCATCTAGCTCTCTATAGAATCTGCAGGTCGTGGGGGGAGCACCCGAGCGGCTGTTTGCATCGCGGGCTTTGCGGTAGGCATTCCGCAGCTCCTTCACCTTAATCCTGCACTGCAGAGCGTCCCGGTCATGGCCCCTTTCAATCATGGCCCTTGATATCTGCCCGTAGGTATCGTAATTCCTACGGCTGGAGCGCAGCTGAGACTGGACAGCTTCCTCCCCCCAAACACTGATGAGGTCCAGCAACTCGCCATTGCTCCATGCTGGGGCTCGCCTGGCGCGTGGAGGCATGGTCACCTGGAAAGATTCGCTGATAGCACTCCACACCTGGCTGGCTGAGCAAACAGGAAGGGGATTTTTAAAATTCCCGGGGAATTTAAAGGGTGGGTCTGACGGTTGGTCACCTGAGGCCAGGGCAGTAGAGTTCGAACTGATGACCAGAGTGGCTAGAACAGGCATTGTGGGATACTGCCGAATAGTTCTGGAGGCCAATCAGTGCGCATTGGGCGGCTACACTGGCGCCGCAGCGCTGCAGCAGCAGCGCAATTCTCCTTATTCCTCTGGCGGAGGAGGAGTACAAGCAGCGCTGTATCTCTGGAGATACAGCGCTGTACGTGCCTTGCCAGTGTGGACGGGTAGTGAGTTACAGCGCTGTGCGCGGCTTTAGTGCGCTGTAACTTGCCAGTGTAGCCAAGCCCTTAGTCACTTATTCACAGCCTTGCTCACTCAAACTGGCTGAAGAGTTAGGTAAAAAGCAGAACTTGGACTGAGTTTTCCAGTGTGAACCAATTAGCCAAATACCAGCATTATTAGTTCTTCCCCTTCCTCTTTGAACTGCAAGAGCCACAATACCAAGCCAAGATTTAAAAAAAAAAAAAAAACACAACTCCCTAAAGTTAGGCTCCTAAACCCGTATTTAATTGACTAAATTAGTGGCCTGATTTTCTTAAATGCTGAACTCCCAGCAGCACACATTAGCCTCAATGGAAGTTATTGTATGCTCAGTACTTTTAAAAATCAGACCATGAATTCAGCTGCTACATTCTTCCCATTTCCCCCCCTTTCTGGAAATCTTACCTCCAGAATGTATGGAGCTTTGGGCTACTCCTGTATGTTCCTAGGCAAAAACACACAAACTGAAAACATACCCAACCCTCTCGCTGCTATGGTAGAAATACAGCTTGACATTGAAGTAAAACATATTTAAAATATGTTAAATGGAAATATACTCACCATCCCTGACATATAGTCTGGATTAAATTGATTGGCATAGTTGGCAACATTTTCCAGTCCAATTGGAGGTGGATTTGTAGGAGGATAGCCAGAACCACCCCAAGGATTACTACCTGAAATAATCAAACAGTCACCTTGAACCACAAAACTTAAATGATTTTCTACCCTATTCATTACTACTTGCATTTTTTACTGTAATATCTATTAAACATAGGCAGTTTGGACAAGAGGAAACTAAACTAAACTAAAAGGTCTGCAAGGTTCAAATGAGCAGATCTCACACCTAACCAAGGTGATAACATGACCATAATAGGAAAAGAAACCTGATCAGAAACGTGCAATAATGTGTGAAGTATTCTCGGACCATTATGTTCTCTATTAAGAAAAGCAAACTTGATACAGTTATATAATAGAATATAGCTGAAGACCCTTCAATCCTCACGTGTAAGGACTTGATCTATTTTGGGATGGCAGCAGTTGACACTGGATATTCAGCAGGCTGAGCGTTCCAATAGGATGGACATTCTCAGGTACTTCATAGTTCTGGTAACGTAGCGATCTCTTTTTATCCCTTCACTATCAAATAGCGTCAAAGTTCAAACGCTGTTCTAAAACAGTAGCTACAGAGGTTTTAGTTCCAGCACTGTTGGGAGCCCTCTAGCAGCCCTGTCGGTTTGATATGCATTTGGCTGTGTTCACTGCTTCATCATATTATGTAGTGCACTGGGGATAATTACGACCAAGGCCCATGTTCCATGTGGCTTATTGGTCTCAAATTACACAACAGATCCTCACTAAGCATGCAGCCAGACCCTCTAGTTCTTTCCCCAATCCAGTGCCATCAGGGCATTTTTTCTTGCTATTTATTTATACTGGCCAAAATTTTCAGAAGCGACTACTGATGTTGGGTGCATCGGTTTTTGGGTGCTCAACATGAGACACTCTAAGGGGGCCTGATGTCCAGAAAGTGCCGAGCCCCTTCCATCTGGAAATCAGGCTCCTTTAAGGCAGCACAAGTTGGGTACCCGGAATCACTCATCACGTTTGGAAATCATGGTCTCCAGTATCAAAATCAATTTATTTTCTACTGACCCCAGTGTTGAGTGTGCTGCAAGTACCTGTACATCAGGAGCAAGGCTGAAAGTACTCAATTCATTTCATAAGAGGCTACATAACCACCAGCCATAACAACGCTCATTCACTCCTGTCCTGAATTTTAACTGATGACTTAGAGACAAAAGGCTCTGTGTTCGAATCCCCAATTCCTGAAGCCATTCAGACCCCTCTTTTTTGTGCTCTGTCTCCACTTGAACTGGGTTGTTTGGATAAGTTACCTGGAGCTGCTGGGGGGTACCCGCCTGCCGGAGGATAGCCTGGGTAACTCATTGCTAAGATCTGAAAAGAAAAAAAGAGAAGTATTTTATGAAGTTGTTTTTAAAAATATTCTGTGTTTCATATACCACGTACATTTATTGTATAGATGGTGGGCTAACATCAAACTTTAGATCTCTCTGCGCTACCCTTCTTGTGTAAACCACAGAGGTTTTTTCTGATACAAAAAAAGACATGAACAGAGGTCCCCTGTTCCCGGCTCCTGGTGCTGGAACAAGGGATATGATGTGTGTGACAGTATGGCAATACTTCATATTAAGAATAAAGTAACAGTGTGAGTGCACATACTCAAATGACACAAAGAACAACAGCGACTGACAGCATTCAAATGTTATATAATTAACCCTTATACCTGTAAACTCTGCCATTTGTGTTAATCATACCTGCCTCTCCATCTATTAACTAACCTGCCTAACCCCCAGTTAATCATTAACAACGTGGGGGCTAGTTAGTTATAACAATGATTATCTCCCTCCCCCAGTAATCACCTAAGCCTCGATCCAACAAGATGCTTAAGTATCTTGATGATTCTACTCATAATTAGCTAACCAATCTTTCCCGTTCTTTCAGTAGATTGTTGACTAGCCACTGTTCAATCATATACAGTAACTCCTCACTTAAAGTCGTCCCAGTTAACGTTGTTACATTGCTGATCAATTAGAGAACATGCTCGTTTAAAGTTGCGCAATGCTCCCTTATAACCTCGTTTGGCAGCTGCCTGCTTTGTCCACTGCTTGCAGGAAGAGCAGCCGTTGCAGCTAGCTGGTGGGGGCTTGGAACCAGGGTGGACCGGTAGCCCCTCTATCAGCTCCCCGCTCCCCTAAGTTCCCTGTGCAGCAGCTGCCCAGCAGGCTATCAATCGCCGGCAGTTCAGCTGTCCCTCCCCCCACTGACATGTGCTGCTCCTGCCCTCTGGCTTGGAGCTGCTCCTGGGGGCCTCTGCTTGCTGGGCAGGGAGAAGAGGAGGGGCTGTCAGGGTGTGTCTCCCCCCCCCCCCCATGGAAATGGGGTGAGGACACAAAAGGGCTCAGGACGGAGGGACAGCAGCTGCTGTCTCAACTTCCTGGTCTACTTAAAAAGGCAATGTACTTAGAGTGGTTCACCGTATTTAAAGGGGCAATGCGCATCTCTCTCTCTCTCACTCACACAGGGTGTGTCTCTCTGTCTCCCCTCCCTCCATTCGTGCTACCTTGTAGAGTATGAGGCTACATTAACAATGTGTTAACCCTTGAGGGCTCAGCCGAGTTCTAGTTCATCATTTAGCAGTAAGGCATTTCCTGGGAAATATCCCACCCTCTGACTCCACCACCGCAACCAAGCTTCACAATCATCATTGCTGTGTACAGTATTAAATTGTTTGTTTAAAACTTATACTGTATATGTATTATATATATAGTCTTTTGTCTGGTGAAAAAAATTTCCCTGGAACCTAACCCCCTCTCCCCCCAATTTACATTAATTCTTATGGGGAAATGGGATTCGCTTAACATCGTTTCACGTAAAGTCGCATTTTTCAGGAACATAACTACAACGTTAAGCGAGGAGTTACTGTAGTTAAGTCGGCATTGCCCCTAACCACTTGTAATCCTTACTGTACTATTAACCATCATAGTTCGCCTTATTAGCAGAGAGTATGAGTGTTAGTTCACTAATATTCCCCTAGCCTTGCGCTGCCCTACTCTAGCAGCCCATGCATAGTAACTGCACTTAGGGGTTTAGAGCTTTCACTGTCTTCAGTCTAATTTTGGTCCGGGTTTGGCGTGCGGGTGTTTGCGTGGGTGGCCTGTGTTATACAGGAGATTAGACTAAGTGATCTGGTGGGCCCTTCTGGCCTCAAACTCTATGACTATGTTTATACGTAAAATGCTAGAGCAGCACCGGTGCAGTGGTGCCACGGTAGTGCTTTAAGCATAGGCACTCTCTACAGCGACAAAAGGGGTTCTCCCATCGGCACAGGTAACCCGCCTCCCCGAGAGGTGGTAGCTAGGTTGACAGAAGAATTCTTCCGTCAACCTAGCACTCTCGACACCAGGGGATAGGTCGATTTCTCAGGGTACACACAGACTCAAAAAAGCTCCTGATAATGGTAAACTAACACTTTGCTAGTGATCCTACTGAAACATTGATTCTGGATTTGAGCATCCTAGTAAGTAATGAGGAAAACCTTTGAGAAGCTATCACATATACAATGGGATTCACACACTCGCCCCTTGTTGTATATTTATCTTTCCACATCGGGGTGGGCAAACTGGCCCGGGAGGCTAGCCCCCAGCCCCTCCCCTGCTGTCCCCCCTCCCCCACAGCCTCAGCTTGCTCGCTTCGCAGCTGGCGTAATGCTCTGGGCGGCAGGGCTGTGAGCTCCTGGGGCAGCGCAGCTGCAGAGCCCGGCCTGACCTGGTGCTCTGTGCTGCACGGTGGGCAGCGCGGCTGTAGCACCGCCAGCCACCGGTGCTCCAGGCAGCATGGTAAAGGGGCAGGAAGCATGGGGGGTTGGATAGAGGGCAGGAGAGTTCGGGGTGGTGGTCAGGGGGTGGTGGTGTAGATGGTGGTCGGGGGGGGGAACAGGGGATTGAATGGGGGCAGGGGTCCCGGGGGGGCAGTCAGGAAGGAGGGGGGGTTGGATGGGGCGGGGGTCCTGGGGGGGGGTCATCGGGAATGAGAGGAGGGATTGGATGGGGCGGTGGGGGTCCAGGGGCACTCAGGGGACAGGGAGCGGCGAGGTGTGGATGGGACAGAGGTCCCAGAGGGGCTGTCAGGGAACACGGGGGGTTGGATGGGGCAGGAGTCCCGCGGGGGGGGGGGGGGGAGAGGGGGGGGGGGGGGGGGGCCAGGCCCNATAGGAGGTGGGGGTTGGGCCACGACCTCCTCCCCTAACCGGCCCTCAATACAATTTATGAAACCCGATGTGGCCCTCAGGCCAAAAAGTTTGCCCACCCCGTTCCACAGGTTTTGCGAACTATTTTAAAGTGTATATTTCAGACTGCAATACAGTCAGTCAGTCTGTTCTTTAACCTTTTTGGTTGCAGAAGCAGGATCTCCAGGCATTAGCAAGCAGTGTAGTGAAAGCAGTATAGGAATTCAAGATTGACAAATGTCCAGTGAATCTTCACTCCTAGGTTTTCCAGGTTATTTTTAGTGATAAGAAAATACCACAGTCTATTTTAAAAAATACTGTGCAGAGTATTTCACTCATGAAACGTAGTATACATTTGGATATGCAGAGCACTGACTGGAATACAGCATCATCTCTCATTACCACTTACTGAAGTGCACATCACATGCTATTGTCACTCAACAGAACTTGAAATGCTTGATAAAGCCACAGATTTAACTGTGGATAAATGAACCAGGAGTCTTCTTTAGAAACACATTGTGACTGTTTCAGTGAAATTGTTTTATTAGAGAATGAAAAAGGTTCAAGACTTCAACAGTTTGTGATAAATACTTGTGGTTGCAAACCCACCAACCTTTCACTTTTTCTTGCTCATCATCAGCAGAAATAAAGGAAGGGAGATCAATGACTTAAAAATATCATACCCCCTCTCAAAATTTTACGTTCTCTTATTGCTAGTATCTCCTATAATGACTCAGAGATTAGTGAGAAAAGTATTGCTTTATTTTGTAGTTTGTTCACATTGGGCATGTGACAGCATTGTGTGTCTAGTCAGTTTCGCTATTTCTTCTGCATAGTTGGATTCATTTCCCTCTTCAGTTTGAATGGATCTTTCACACAGCAAACAGTGTAGAAAAACTATTTTAAAGAAGGGACAGGGTGATCAGGAAAGGCCACAGAAAGTGGCAGGTGTAAGCGTTGTACCTAAAATGCCTATAACCTCATTCTAAAAGACTGATTGGGTTTCAAATTGCTGGTGCTCATTTAACTTACAAGACAAAATTTGAAGAATTGCAATACAGATTACACTAAGCAGGGCAGACTAACAAAAGTCCAAAGAAATAGGTTGGATATACAAGAAAAATCTATTAGACTGGGTACATGAGAACATACTTTCCTGGTGTGGAGTTCAGCATTAGAAAGGCAGAGTATTGTCTCACTTCCAGTATAGCCAGAATGGGATGTCTGCTCACATACCTGTTCCCTGAAATAAGGATTTCCCCGCAACTAATTTAGGCTGGAAAAAGCCTGGGTATTTACCAAATCAGTCATCCCCTGTAGCTACTGCAATGGAAGCTTCATATTGCTGCACCCAGGAAGAATAAGTGGCTCCTTCAATTAACTGTTCCTGTGTCAGGCAGGGAGCATTGAGGAATAACAAGGGCTACACTCTACAGCTGCAAAAGTATCTGTGAATGCTGTAATGTCCATCCTCTACAGTTGGTGTTAACAAGGTTAATTATTTAACCAACTCCACCCGTCAGGAGAGTGAGCAGGAGGAATCTCAGCACAAGGTGCGGATGTTTGTGCGAACTGATCCTAGGGTGACCAGACGTCCCGATATTCATCGGGACCGTCCCGATATTCCGGTGTCTGTCCCGCGTCCCGACTGATCTTTGGTCGGGACGCATTTTGTCCCGATATCCGCTGGCAGCACTGTGGGGTTTTTTTTGTTTTGTTTTTTTCTCAGCCGGGGCAGGACTCGCTCGGCTTTTTTTTTTTCCCCCTCCTCAGCCAGGGCAGGACTCACTCGGCTTTTTTTTTTTCCCCCTCCTCAGCCGGGGCAGGACTCACTCGGCTTTTTCCCCCCCTCCTCCTCAGCCGAGGCAGGACTCACTCGGCTTTTCTTTTCTTTTCTTTTTTTTCCCCCTCCTCAGCCGGGGCAGGACTCGCTCAGCTTTTTTTTCCTCCTCAGCCCCCCCGCCCATGTGTCCCGATATTTTCTTCCCATCATCTGGTCACCCTAACTGATCCTCACAAGCAGACCTTCATACCCATAAAAATCCCCACTAAAGTCAATGAAGCTGCCTTCTGGTGCTGGGATCCATCTGTACAGATCTGATTGCAAGACCACGGCCATCGTTTGGCTTCTAATGCACAGTGCATGGGCAAACTACATTTAAAAGAAAGGGGAATTTAAAAAGGAAAATCCTGTACACCGTATGAGGGGCCCCCTCAATATTCTACTGAAAGCAGTAAACATTTCCCACATTTCCTCCCACCATTTCGCACTGTCCCTGGTTACTTACATAAGCACTTACTGACATGGTAATATCTAAGTTCACTGAAAGCATTTATAAATGCACAGTTGTTGCTAGCAATTAGTTTGCCACTCACATAGAGACGAAATATTTAGCTGCAGGGCCACACTAAAGAAAAACCAGATCAATCAGATGCATCTTGCACTCATGCTAAGAACCACCAAGTTAGGATCTGGCAAATGTAGTAAATATGATCCACTAGAGTTAGCAATGGGCCAGGCAAAATACTAAAATCTGGTCTCCCCAAATTTTTCAGATCTGAAACCAAAACTTTACAACTCACCCTGATCCCCATGTCTCACGCCAAAACCCCGTATCCAAAAGACATCTAGACTTTGAGGAAGGATTGGCTCAAGATCCAAATTTTGTGGCTAAGGCCTATTTCTATTTTGAATAGATTTTTCATCAGAATTATGAAAGAGAGGGTAGGCAAATGAATCTAACTCCAATTCTCTTAGCTATCCAGACTGCTGTCAAAATCCTATTGCTTACTTCTCTCATCACATTCTCACAGCTTCCCTCTCCTGCTCTCAGGGTCTTAGGCCATGTGGGCACACAGTATGACCTAGTAGATAGAGCACTGGACTAGGACTCAGGAGACCTGGGTTGTATTCCTGGCTCTGCCATTGGCCTGCTGGGTGACTATGGGAAAGTTACTTTCCCTTCTGTGCTTCAGTTTTCCCATTTGCAAAATGGGGATAATGGGTCTGACCTCTTTTATAAAGTGCTTTGAGATCTATAGATGAAAAACAGTATATAAGAGCTAGGCAGAGAAGCCTAGAGTATGCTAATGCACATAAGCTTAAGAAACAACAATAGCCTGAAAGTTATTCCGTAAACGATAATCCTTGAATCAGGGTGAACAAGGCAGCAGGTATGCAAGGTGCCCCTTCTTTCATGACTGCCATTTCTCAAAGAGTTAAGGATTTAAGAACATGGGGGGGGGGGGGGGGGGGGGGGGATTTGAAGTTTCTCTAAGTGCAACAGAGGAAAGAGTTTGTGTTTTATACTATAGTATTTACAAACCAGGAAAACAGACACCTTCACCCACCAAGAACCATCTTCACAGTACAAATATCACAACTTTAAGAGCTATATTCCCTTGCACAGACTTGGGAGATTGAGCTTCTTGCTGCCAGATCCCTGGTTTGAATTTGGCCTGGGTTCAACAGCGACCTAAAATTGGTGCCAGCAGATGTGTGACTGATCAGAGGCCTATATAAAATCAGCTAGTGGCCTCACTAGCAGGCCAGAATCAACTTTGGTAGTATGTCTTTGCTGCTCAAAATGCTCCTGAGCTGAGCTGCAGGCAAAGGCAAATGCAATAGGCAAAAAGAGTGAGGGAGCGCATTGCCCCACTCCTCAAAGACTCTGTCTACACTCTCCTCCAAATATACATCCATCCTTCCCTTTGAGCATCCTGCTTACTAGTATTGCCTTGGCTGGATTTCCCACTACAGCCTCCACAATGCCAGAGCCACTTTCTTTATTGCCCCAGTAGCTTCCTTCTATTTTTGGGAGGGGGACATATGGACCATCAACCCTCTCCCCCTACCTTCTTGCAGCACACCCATTTGTCCTTCTGCTCCTACACGCCAGCCCATTAGCCAAGAAGTCCTCAAACATCTCTTACAAGGCCCAATCCTAAACAGGGACTTCTTTATGTGACAAACAGAATTTATGGGTTCTGAAATGCCTGGTGTGACTCATTCGTTCCCAGTCTTAGCGGAGACGTGATGAAGCAATTCAGACAAACCCTTATATTGTCATGGACCTAAGATAGGAAAAATACCTGTGAACAAAACTCGCTCTTCAGAGATTTGTTTATGATTCATCCAGATGGTGGAGATGTGCAACTCTCCCCCTTTAGCTAAGGAATTAACATGGTGAGTCTCATGCAATCATCCAAATCTTGCCCTCTGATATGCTCATGCAATTCTCTGACTTCCCTGTTGATCGAATGCACCCCAGTGTTTGTACAGCCTACCTAAATTCAGATGGTCTCTACCGTACTTCCCCCAAGTAGGACACAATCTTGCAGAGTGCTAGAACCCCCCACAGCTCCCACTGTAATGAGTGGTACCCGAGCATGCTAAGCACCTGGCAAGATTTGGCTCTTTAGAGCTGTTTCATAGGAATGGTTACTGCTTTGTGAGATTTTTAATTTTTAAATTATTCTTGCAGTATTTTTGGTCTTTTTTAAAGCATTTCACTTTAAGAAACAAAAAGAAAGCAGAAAAGAAAGAACAACATGACAAGGATTAAAGAACAAGAATTTGCTTACACCTATTTTTCCCTAAAAGTGAGTTAGGATCAATGCTCCAAATGAATTTGTTATGAATTATTCCTTAAGGGAAACAAACAAAAAAAACCCCACACAATCTCTAGGTAAAATAGATTGAGCAAGTTTTATGCAGTTGTTACACACTCATCACATCTGCCACTTCAACACACAAGTCAATCAAGCTGTACTTGGTACCTCAAGTTCTTCCAAACTGGGGATTTAAAAAAAAAAAAAAAAAAAAATTCAAATCAACTACAATTTGACAATTAATACCTAGCAGCCCTATGGGGGTCACTGAAATAAGAGGCTTTAAGAAACGAAGCGATCTAAAGTATTTTGGAGTCAGTGGCAAAAAATCAGCTTTATTTGTTTGGCTACTGAAGTGTTGTATTTGTTCTACAAGCCAGGTAAACTGCAATCATCTCATGTAAAACTTCCCAACCCTTGCTTGGATTCTGCAACTTCATTATCATTTTAAGGACAGATTATGATCTTGCTTACACCTGCATAAATCAGGAGTGACTCTGCTGAGGTTATAAATAGAGCTGGTAGAAAAACAATTTTTGTCAGAATTTTCAAACAAAAATTGGGTTTTCAACTAAAGAAAGTTTGTTGTGGACAGTGCCAGCTTTCCATAAAAATTTTGAGTTTTCATTGAAAAAGTGAAAGTCTTTGGTTTTCAGGTGAAAATTTTCTGTTTTTTTTTTAAACTATGTAAACTCAAAATTTTCTGTGGAACTTGTTTTGGATTTATTTCCCTTCGTTTTAATCAAAATTTTCTGCAGGAGGGGAAAAAACAACATTTCTAACCAGTTCTAGTTATAAACTGGCAGAATCCAAATTAGGCTCACAAAGTGTATCTAGTTCTGTGCCACATGCAGGGCCAGTGCAACCCATTAGGCGACCTAGGCGGTTGCCTAGGGCACTAGCATTTGGGGGGCAGCATTTCGGGTCCTTCGGCGGCAACCGCGGCGGACGGATCTTCGGCCGCCCTGGTCGTCATCGGCATTTAGGCGGAGGGAGCTGGGGCAGAGGAAGGGGAGGGCTGCCTGCAGCAAATAAGGGGGGGGGAGCGGCACACAGGGGAACCACTCCCCGCCCCAGCTCACCTCTGCTCCGCCTCCTCCCCTGAGCACACCGCCCCACTCTGCTTCTCTCTCTCCCAGGCTTGCGGCGCCAAACAGCTGATTGGCGCCACAAGCCTGGAGGCGGGAGAAGTGGAGCGGCGACGGCGTGCTCGGGGAGGAGGCGGAGCAGAGGTGAGTTAGGGCAGGGAGCTGCCGCACGGCTCCCCGGGCCGGGGGGAGCTGCCACGGGTGGGGGGGCGCCTCAGGGAGGGGGGGGGCGGAGAGCTGCCACAGGGCTGGGGGGGGCCGCAAGGTGGAAGTTTCGCCTAGGGCACGAAACATCCTTGCACCCGCCCTGGCCACATGGGACCACAAACTGAAGCACAGGCTGATGAACCTGGGAGGTAACAATAGCAAGAGCTGACAGAGTCAAATCACCCAGGGAACACATTCAAAGAAGAGCTGGAAACTGTATCAGTGGCTGTGTTCATGACAGAACAGAGATGTGCAACAGTATTGTGACATTCTCTTTCCTTGAGGACTATGGAAACCCCCTCCAAAAGTCTGCAGTTTTGTGGTCTTTCTCCACAGCATCACCTCCCTTAGAACTCAGGTATTTTCCACACAAGAAACCTCTGCACACTGAAAATGGTAGGGAAGGGAAGAAGTTTCGTTCAGCCAGAAGGTTCACTGATTCAAAGCCCAATGAAGCCAATGGGAGTCCTTGTATTCATTTCAGTAGGCTTCAGGTTGATCCTTGAGGTGCTCCTCTCCCACCTCCCTTCTAGCGTCAGTTGGTTTCCAGATACTGTGACCGTGACTCTCTCAATACCAACAATGGCCTTGTGAGCATACATTTCCACCCTGATCTCAGGTAGGAGGTAGCAAGGGATGAAGTGACAGGGAAACCAGGCCCCACCAACAGGATGCCGTAGTGGAATTTTGTACCTGAGAGAGTTTCCAGTCCCACAGAAGGAATGAGTCCCACCCTGACCAGCTGGGACGATTGGAGGGAAACTCCATGAGTCAAAATTGCCATGTTTTCTTCCCCCCAAACAGATTTTTCCAGTATAAACAACCACCTAGCCCAATATTTGTTCAGTGTTTTGGCATAATCCAGAGAAGTGCTGGAGCAGTGTGAAATATTTAATAGTAACGGACACAGTCAAGAGCCCTCTGCCCTCATATTTCCTATCATTCTCCCACTGCTATTGCTCAAAATCAGATCTTAAATCAGATCAAAATCAGATCTCTGGAATTGAAATTGCTCTGCTTAGTAGTATTTTCCCCTCCAAGTACCCATGATGGGTGTGGGGGAGGGGAGGGGGTGGAAATACAGGAATTGAAGCATTTGTTTTGAGACTAACTATAAAACATTAACACATGAGGAAAAACAGGGAGGTCATATTTTTGACCTCCGGTCTCGATAATGTCCTTTTCACACTGGTAAACAAGTTTCAAAGTAGATCCACAAAAGATTTAAAATAATCAAGAGACAGGGTGGGTGAGGTAATATCTTTTATTGGACCAACTTCTGTTGGTGAAAGAGACAAGCTTTCGAGCCATACAGAGTTTCCGGCCTGAAAACCACCTCTTTCACTAACAGAAGTTGGTCCAATAAAAGATATTACTTCACCCGCCTTGTCTCTCTAATATCCTGGGATCAACATGGCTATAACAGGGGAAACAAAATAATAAAAAGTTAATCACGAATGCACCATTCTCCATTTTTCATTTCACCAGCAAGTGCATTATATAAAACTTAAAGTATCAAATCAGGACTAAAAGCACACACATATACCCCACACTAAATGAGCAATAAGGACCAAATTCCATGCATCGATATTAACCCATAGATCCCATTGACTTTACTGGGAGTGCCATGTGTGCATCCAAGGACAGAATTTGGCTCCATAGGTGCGCTAGCGGTAACAGAGCATAAAATCTCAAACTTGGGAAAAGGCCTCCGGTGCTCAGAATATATCACTCTATTGTCCAATAAGTTACTAAATCCCCCCCCCCATTTTTACTGATAAGAAATGCCAAGACAAATACTGTAAAGTTATGGTGGAAACTGTGTGTGTCCCCTTTTGAAGGATATAAAGAGACAACATTCCAGCCTGAAGGTTATTCACTGCGACTTCTTTGTTTTCCTTGGAAAGCCATTGTAACTCTCCACAATTCAATGGAACATAAGAAAGCTGAGCTTCATTAAAAGAGGCTCAAATCCACGTCATACTAAACATCCAAATGCCTTTTTCAAAACTGTCTTATCCCAAAGGATAGCTCATTACTGGAGTTAGTTCCAAACTAAAAGACCCTGTAAGCATTTCCCATATAAAGGACATTGTGATTCCCAGTGATAATGGCACCGCCTACAAAGCAAAGTATTATTTAAGACTTCTAACCAAGGCTGAAGGCAGAACTGTTTTTTCCTGTGCCTGGAGAAGGTACAAAGGACCTCTTCCTTCTTGCCCATCTTGTGTGTTCATACAGGAAGACAGAGAGGTCAACAACTGAGGATGCTCCCCCTAAAGTAGTAACGTTCAATTGATTTGGAGATGTAGCCAGGACCATGCCCCAGCATGAGCTCGTTATCACCACCAAGCAGGCATGGGAAACTACATGCTACACCTTAATGCAGAGGCAGTGAACCCTGTGTACAGCCTTTCCTTTCTATCAGCTGTACTGCATGGGCAGAATGCCTTGGGAAGCTTGTTTGTCCATTACAGCTGCTAATGCCACTACAGCTATTTGTACTTGAAAGGACAATTTAGCCCAAGTATGGGGGGGGGGGGGGGGGGGAAAGNTACCCGAAAATTGTTTGGCAGCTCAAGTTGTTACATATTAACTTGCTCTTTGCAATAAAATCTGACCTCTTCCAAATGCCTTTATAGAAAGAGATGCCATTAGTTTTTTTATTTTGTTCTCTCTCCCTCCCCACCCCCTTCATCTTTGGAAAATGGAACAGGCCTATTAACATACAGAGTTTTCTGGCAATAAAGTAAACCCTGCCCTTTGAAACACATGAACCAGAGAAAATACAATATTTTTTAAAACCCTATACTATTTCCTCATTAAGCAAGTTCTATTTATTAGTACTGTGTAGTACAATATAGCACAGCTTCTTACAAAGCGTTACAAAAGGGAGAAACTCTTGTTAAGGAAACCTGGGTATATATACACACTTGGTGGATTAAGACTGTGACCAGAATGATGGTACCTCCTTTTAAGTTTAAAAAACAAAAAACAGCCAAAACACTGGCCCTGCTCCAGAAAACCCTATTGAGCCAGACACCTATCCTTGGTTTAATGACTCTGAATGCTGTTTCGCCCAGTTTATATTTTTCACAGCCAAACTATTTCAGCATCCAAATACAACGTTGCTGCCTCCAGGTTTAAAATAAATATAGAGCCAGCAGGACATTCTGAAACTCTCAAGATTTTCATTATAGAACTCCAGAAATAAAATCAAGTGTGTGTGTGCGCACGCGGGGGAGAACACAACAGATCAGACCTTAACAACAGATTACAGAAGTACCACCACAAATTTCATACAGGTTAGTCAATCACAACTTGCCCTTCCATTTTATCTTCCAGCTGAAACCTTTAAATATTAAGATGAAAGTTAAAAAAAAAAAAAAAAAAAAAGCCCATATAGACGGTCTTGTCGAATTATAGAGAAATTTAGAAACATCCTTAGACTCAAAAAGCAAGACTACTACTGAAGACATGTTATTTTCAACTAGAAAGGCCAGGATTCCTCAATATGCAAAGTATGTTATATAAAATCCTCTAATCCTTTTTGGTAAATACATTTTTTGTGTGCTATTATCATAGATTTTTTTCAACATCACTTTGATTTCAGTCAAGTCCCGTCCAGCAGAATCCAAACTTCTCACTCTCAACAGCTGATTTGTCCACAGCTTCTTGCCTGCTCTGTCAATTTTTCTTGAGCCATTTCTCCATCTCTGTGGTCAGCCACCTCTCCAGGTTACTTTCCCCAAGCACTGCCATAACCCTCTGTCCCCCTCTTCCTAACATTTCCCCAGCCTGGTGCATGCAGTGAGTGACATGTCCAATGAGGAGAAAATGCTTAAGTATCTCATTTCAATACTCATTGTGCCGGAACCAGCTATTTCAACATTCTAAAGCTGAGCAGTTGAAACTGGATTTAGAATACACCCCACTGTGTAAACACAGTGAGCATGTGGCACATGAGTTACAATGTCTACATTTCCTCAAGCCACTGATGAAAAGCACAGAAGTGCCAGATATTCCTTCCAAACCCCACATAAACAAGAGGGAGTGTCCTCAAAAAACAAAAACAACAACACACCACACCTACATGCACCATCTCTCTCCTTGACGTCAATCCCACATCCCTTCATAGTGTTCGCCCTTGGTCACAGCCTGAAACTCTGAAAAGCTGTACAAGGTTCTTCCCCAGCAATACAAGCTACCTGACCTGACTCAAAATTCAAACAGAAGGACTCCTTAGCTATCCAGGCCAAAAAGGGAAGTGCCTAAGACTAAACAAACAGATCTATCTGTAAGAGACATAGCTGGTAACATGGTTTTGAGAAGTTTATGGGGGGCTTACTCTTCAGTAAACTCCAAAAGTAAACCCCCCATATAAACCAACGTGGTTGAAAAAAAAAAATCACAAGAGACAGTATTTGTTTTACAATATGCATAAGACCAAAATGCAAAAAGGTAAATAAAATTATACAGAAAAGGCATTTTACTGCACTACTAGAGAATTGGTTGGTAATGCTGGCAGAAAGCTTGTTACAAAGGGCAGCAAGAAAAAGCTTCACAAAATTTTAATAGGATGCCCAGAGTTAGAACTCACTGGGCATAGGTGCCATGCTCAAGAACATGAGAGAAGGAATGTCATGGTCTATTTTTGTTGTAAAACCCCTTTTAATCTAATTAGCATTATATGCATCACAGTAGTGCTTAAACCAGGGGCCCCTTTGTGTCCTGTACCAAATATATAGTACAGAGACCTTGTAGTTTAAATAAGACAAGACAAAGGATGGAGGGGAAAAACATGCACACAGGTGAAGTGATCTGGCTAAAGGCTCATAGTAGGCCTGGGAACAGAATCTAGATCTCCTGAGTCCAGCCCAGCGCCATAATTCTCGAGACCATGCTGCCTCAGCTCCTCTCTCTCTCTCGTTGGGAAATTCTATCCAAGTGTGGTGTCAATTCTGTCACACTTTACTAATGGCTAATCAAATTAGGCTATAATGCCGAACCCATTTATCAGTCAGTGTAGATGAGGAAAAGCCACATTCAGCATCCTATCAGCTAACTGTGATTAAACCCAGGGCTGAGCAAGATATAACCATTCTCATCATTAAGTCAGATTTGTCCTGGTCCACACTGAATTAGGGTGACCAGATGTCCCAATACTATTGGGACAGCCTCAAATATTCAAGACTTGGTCTTCTATAGGCACTTATTACCCCCCCAAAAAACAACAAACAAAAAACCCTTGTCCTGATTTTTCACCCTACACTGAATGTAAATCATGTTCATCATTATGTCAGATAAGAGCTATTTAATATCTCCCCCCCCCCCCAAAAAAAGGGAGGTGTGTGTGTTTATTTTATACAATTTCAAATACTTGTCTAGACTTCCTCCATTTTAAACTGTAGATATAACCTAATTCAATAAAATATTTTAAACCCATTTCAGTAAGTGTAAACATTGACTCAATTTGTGATTTGACATAAGCCCTATCTAATGTGCAGAAAGTGCCATTCATGGTTTCTCTTTGGGAACCTTTCTGGTTTCCATCCAAGAAACATGTTACTGAGAACCATGTATAATCATCCTTAAAAAGCACTACAGTCTCATTCACCGAGCCTGTGATTCCCTACACAAAAGGTGCTTTCAACAACCCATGAGACGATGGTAAGTGAGGAAAACAAAAAATGAATTCACCTAAAAAAAAAACCCTCACATTTTAAATGTGTTTAAAATTGCCTCCTGGAGCAGAATTAGGAGAAAAACATTACTGAAGTTTGCTAATTTTATAACACACCATAATATTACTTCCTTGGAAAACATCCCAACATTTTCTGTCCTGGCTGTTGGGGGGAGGGGAGGGGGGAAATAAAATAAAATAAAATAAATCACAGAAGCCGCAGTTACAAACCCTGGTCAAAACAAGGTCAAAGCAGGGGAAAAGAAGCTGTTTCCACCACACAGCAGCTCAGTTTGAAGGTTCCTCAATAAAAGCAGCTCTATTAACAAAAGCATACTAATTATTTTTTTAATTAGTATTTATATTCAGCAATACAGAACCATACCACAGTAGGATCAGAAGCAACGCTAGTCAATAACTACAAATTTCACATCATTCAGAAAATACTCTGGTGTCAGACATTTCCTAACATTTGATTCTGGTATTTAGAGCCTGTTTACTTTCACTTTCAGCCATATTAATTATTTAAGCCATTTTGTTTCACTTCAGCCTGTACACAGCAACTCAGTTCAACTGCAATCAAACAAGATACACTAGTATCAATATGATTCCCTCCAACAGAGACTGTGTACGACCATTACAGCCTGGAAAACTGAAAGCAATCCGTTGATTTCCCCCCATAGTTTTCAGGAATTTTGACAGCTGTCACGAGTACCCTTAAACAGACTTCAAACTATTAGAAAAACTTAGTCATTAACACTAAGTAACTAAGGATACATCTAGTGCCATAAAGCCCTGCACAGTGCGTGTGATAAAACAATTTTGTGAAACAAAAACATTCGAACAGGAAAATAAACTAAGCTCACATTAAAGCAGATGTTTTCTGGTCCTGCAATCTAACAGGAACACTAGCCCACAGGAACAGTAGCCCACAAGTTACCTGAATGTAGTGCTACTCTGTTATTTGGATATCAGAGAGGGACTTCATAGGGGATAGATAATTAGAAGAGCATTATTGCCATGACAGAAAAGAGCTATATGTGAGGGTGAGAAAAAGGCTAGACTGGTGGTCTGGTTTAGGAAGGTAAGGAAGTAAAACAATCTTGATGTCACTGGACAAATAAATACACTTTATGTGAAACACTAATCCTCCTCCCTCACCCTCCCCTCCCGCCCCCCACCTCCATGGATATGGAGCTCTTTTCCTCACACACCTGAATATGGGGTCTCAGTGGGGGGAAAAGAGCTACTAGGCAAATGCTTAACTTTGCACCCTGTGAGCAGTTCCATTCATGTCAATGGACTGCTCACAGTGTGTATATTTAAGCATGTGCGCTTAAGTCTTTGTAGGATCAGGTAGTCAAAAGTTAATGCAGGAGCCAAATGGAGGTGGTGGGGAAAAACAGTGGTGCAAGGTTTGGGAACCAGGAGAAAGGTGCCACATGGTAAAATCGAGGACAATCTAGGGAGAAATATGCTAATTCATTCCTACATAACGTGGACACTGCAGCAGAGTCCTTCTAAAGACTACCAACTCCACGGGGACTTGAATTACTGACACACTAAGCCCTTTGTCTAAAGTGAAGGTATTTTCCTGTTCAGGGAACGTTTGTTAAACTGGAGTCAGGATTATACCCATTTATAGAGTGTTTCCCACAACTGCACATGTAGTATCTGAGCATCCTTTATCTGCTCAGAAAAAGAACTTTCCTCCCTTCCTCTTAAATCAAGTTCTACATTGATTGGTTGCCAATGGTTGTTTGTCTCAGCCAAATGTTTTCTGGACATCCTTGTTTGGGAAAATACTGGCTTAAACTTGTGCATCCAATTACACACTCAAAGACTGTACATAAGAATAAGGGGTAAAAAAAAATTCTTAAGAAACTACTACATTTTTCTCAAGCAAGACGAATATTAAAAACCCTGGAAATTCAAGGTTAACTTAAAAAAAAAAAAATCAACAAAGCATGGATAACATTGACCAAACAGCTGCAACTCCGCTCCTGCTCTGCTTTCAGTCTGCAGGATTACCAGAACAAACAGAAACAAAAACAGAAAACAATCATCTTTGCTATCAATATAGATCTTCAGCACGCCAGCAACTCTGAAAACTGAGAGGATCTAACTGAATAATCTTAGAATAGATTTTAGACACTGGGTACTACAGCACTTAAACCAAAGTGCACCCAGTATCATGATGCTACAGTAAATTACTCCTGCCTTCTTTAAGTCACCAGAAGACCACCAGCTTTTCTCTCTCTTGCTCAAAAATTACCACATTTCAGACAACTTCTAATGTACACGGGGTTTCAAGTGGTGTCACACTGTAAGACTCAGTATGAATAGGTAATAATCATATCTGGATATAGCAATATCTTAAAGGCCAAACCAAAATTTATATAGTTTGCACACCAAGTAGTATGGTGACTGCAAAGTTACTTTTAATATCATACTGCTATGAGCTGGGTGAAATGTGGTTATGCTCCTTAGGGGGTCAGGGCTGTCACACTACCTCCCGTTAGTGTTAAACTCTTGTTTATGAGCTGCCTGAGATGAACAACCTCTGGCCACATAAGCACTGTCTTCCAGGTCTCCGCAGGCCTTGCTCTCTCTGTGCAGACAAGCAATAGGCATATACCAACCTCCTCCACCCCCCAACCCCCTTGACACATCTCTGTCACTGGACACTCACAGAAATTAACAGGTTTGCAGGCCCCAAAGGGCTAGTATGCACACAACTAGACTGGTACAATTCAGGATCAGGTCCTTGATAACTTCACAGCACGGAGATATATTTATAGTGAAAACAATCGTAAGTTTAATAAAGATTAAGATCTAAGAGACAGCAAGCAAGGATAACAAGTGGGAACAGAAATGGTTACATAGAAAACAAGAAGGTATAACATGCTTCTTAGAGTCTCAGCTTACCTTTTACAGGCAAACCATCTGTCTAAAAGCAGTCTTGTCTCACCCAAAGCTTTCTCGCAGCATTTCCAACCAAGACAAGTTGGGATCCCATTTTCATGAATGTAATTGCACTGATCAATTACTCCCAAGGTGCAGGATAACTGGGTGCTGTCCCTTATCCCCCAGTTACAATGCAGTAAACTTTTGAAGTATACTTCCCACACACCAATGTTTTGTTCTCCAGTGTGCTCTTTACTGTTGATTTCACATCCCCCAGTTGGTTCCGTATGCAAACTGGGTTCCCATTGTGTTGGCTTACAGTGCTTGATTTAATCATGAACATAGGCAGACTGGAGAGTCTACATCCCTTTGTCTGACAAAACTTTTTTGACAAATCTGCCTGGGACACAAACTCTAAGACACATTTTTGCACCTATACGTAACTCCTTAAAATCATCATACATACATCTCACAATGATTATGAGTATCAATAGGACATAAGCTTTTATTAGTCACCTCCCACAACCCTTTTTAGACAAATACTATGAAAGCAGCACATTAGGAGTTGCTGTTACAGAAGAGTGAACCCTTTGCCAGTTGGCATTGCAGGGTTCTTAGGGTCACAATGGGTTCAGACAGACACCATGCAGCATAGGGATTTCCATTTGGTTATTCTGTATTCATGTTTCCCGAAAGTGTCTGAGATAAAATACACCAAATAAGTCATGAGGTAAACAGACAGCCACAATCTAAACACGACATAATTTTGATCCCTGCAAATACAGGGTCCCTGCATCCCTTACTCCCATAAGTAGTTCCGCTGTGCCTGTGCAGTGGTTGACTAATCACCCTTGAAGAACACCCACATAATAAAAGGCAGTAATTCCAGGGCAAGTTTGGTGTCATCACTGAAAAACACTATGCACTTAAGCCTCAATCTTGCAAACTTTAATCCACATGTGTAACTTCATTCACAAAGTTATGGATGTGCTATGCAGAGCGGCACCCATAACTCATAGTCCTTCCACCATGGGGATTTACAGTGCACCCAAGAGAGTGACTAGTGAACCAATTCCTGTTGTGTTATGTCTTGTTTAAGTGACAGGACAAGAAAAGGAGATGGCATTTTGTAAAGTAAGTTGACAGCTATGGGAACAGCTACTTTCACTGTCAAAGCAAGGCCAGTATAAGATAGGACAGTGCTTTCCCATTGATTTAAAAAAAAAAAAAAAAAAAAAAAGAGCATTCTATTCCATGTAAAATCCCAAACAGCTTGAATCTACCATTAGCAGGAGCGAGTCAGGCCTGCAACAACCAAAGATTTGACCTGTGCAATAGTAGTAGAATGTCATGTAACAAGTTATTGGCTTTTTATTCTTATATTGGTTCAAGCCATTTTAAAACCTTCTCTATATTAAAGGGAGGATGGGGGGGAAGAACACAGACACACACACTCACTCAAACCAGGCTCAGTGAAGACAACTACTTTCCCAAGCAGGAAGTGATCCCAATTAAACCATCTCACCAGTTCCACGAAGAACGCAGGCATAAGAAGAGCAGGGTTTACATTCCATAAGAAATCTGTGGTGAAACAGGCACCCACCTGTTTGGAAGGGACCCCATAAGGGAGACAGAGAGGCAAACTTGCTCCTCAGTCCTTCTCCAGAAGGCACAAGAAGTGAACATCCATGAATGGTGGAGAAATGTGGCTGCCCCAGATCCAGTTTCTGTATGCCAGCCTACATCCCTGGAGGCGGCCTACTGACATTTCTGTCTAGGGTGACCAGATGTCCTGATTTTATAGGGACAGTCCCGATTTTTGGAGCTTTTTCTTACATAGGCACTATTACCCCCCACTCCCATCCTGATTTTTTCACACTTGCTATCTGGTCACCCTATTTCTGTCCTCCACTGAAAGCAGAGGAATCACGGTCACTCTTACTTGCTAGCTGCACTCCTTACCAGGGGCTACTCTAGAGCCCCAGTGACTGTGGCCTGGCAGTTGCTTCTGCCTCATACTAGAGTTGCATCTAGGGTGATCAGACATCCCGATAAAATCGGGACTGTCCCGATTTTGAGGAGTTTGTCCTGTGTCCCGACCGAAGTACGGTCAGGACGCCATTTGTCCCAATATTTTGTTTCGGGCGCTTTTTTTTGTGGTTGTTTTTTGGGGTGTTTTTTTTGTTTGTTTGTTTTGTTTTGTTTTTTTTTTACACTCACCCGTCCGGGTTTTCAGCGGCAATTCGGCGGCGGGTCCTTCAGTAGCTGACGGTCTTCGGCAGCATGTACTAAACCTTGCCGCCAAAGGAAGCACCCGCCGCCGAAAGACCGCCGAAGACCGTCAGCGACTGAAGGACTTTGCGCCGAATTGCCGAAGACCTGGACGGGTGAGTGTAACAATTAAAAAGGCTCCCTCCCTGCGGCGGTCCCAATATTTTCCACTTAGCATCTGGTCACCCTAGTTGCATCAGATCGACCACCAACTGCTGCCCCTAACGGGAGTGATTTCAAACCCTTTCTTCCCCCAACAACTGCTTCAGGATCCTCTCCAGCACCACTGCTACAGCCACTACCCCCAACAAAGCTTGCTTAAGGTCTCCTTAGCCGTAGCCACAGCCTGGATGCTGCCTTCTACCTTTGCCCCACACTCTTTGGGTCTGCTGCTCCTCTCTGTTTTAATCAGAATGGTGGGGTGACAGAAATGAATGGTCTTCAGGAGCCCTCCCAGATCTGCTGGAATTGCCTTTGGACGTGAGTAAAGCTAGAGAAGGTACCATGCTATTTTGAAAGAGCAGGGTGTGCTCAACTTACTGGAGTTCTACTCTCAGTCTTCAGTTGTTACAACTGAATCAAGTGTATCACCAATCCAGGGTGGAGATAAAGACAGACAGAAAGGAAAGAAAAGAAAAGAGTTCTACCATATTTAAGAACAGTAACAAACTGTTGCCTTTCTATTCTATTTCCTTGAAGTAGCAAAGGTTTCTTTTACCAGTGGTTAGTGAGAATTCTGCATTTCCCACAAGGGACTTGACAAATCACTGTTCTTCTGAATTACTACCTATACCTTGCGAATCACCACGTGCCTGGGAAAAAATGCACGATATGTTCAAGGGAGACCTCAATGGGACTACTGTGGAGTTTCAAAGGCTGATTTGATGAAGTGAGCAATTCAGCAGCTCCACACCAAGACTCTTTAAAGGTGATTCACAGTAGGTCCCACCTATGTTAGCACAGTTGGTAGTGACTGAAAGTTGTAATTTGATGGCTGTTTGGCAATCTATATGAAATAAATGGGTAAGGTAAGCCCATGTTCTCATCAATATCATACCACCGGGACACCCACATTCTCAGGAAAGGTCATGGACTGAATGAGCTTGGAGACTGAACTGGTTTCTCAGCCATGGATGTAGTTCCTCCAAATCAGCCCAGCGGTAGGACGGAGGAGCAATACAAAAACATCCGCACCTATGCCACTGCACATTTTGTGACATATGCAGGACCACGGTCCTAGCATCATTCACCAGCATTAAGTCAGAGGAAATCACAGGCAAAAGAAAGAAAATATCTGTATGCTTATTTTTAAGGGGAACTTTGCATTAGGATTCCAGATGAGTAGGGGAAGGGATAATATGTTAAATAGCATGATATGGAGCAGCCAATCATCATCAGCTCTTGATTGCTATATCCACAGAAAAGTCCAGCTTTTAACTCCAAAAATCCTGTATTATTTGTATCATTATTATGCAGCTGAACATTTGTTTCCCAATCATTCTGTTCTGTGCTCTTTGGGATAGTTCAGTGCCTGTGGGTTTGGGGGATTATATTAAATGCTCATTAGAGAACTTTTAGTGAATACCAGCATAGTCCACGAGAGCCAGTAGTTGTGCAACACACTGGAGTGCCCTAAAATTTAGACTCCTCAAGTACGGACTAAAGCACCACGTAGACAAGCTCTTGGTTTATTAAAAAGTCTCTAAATACATACTGGGGGACAACAAACACCAAAGCCTTTAACTGTGTCTGTACAAGCTTCTAACTTCCCCACCCAGTGTCAAAAGGTCAATTAATTCCATCTCTCAGTTTACAAGCAGCCCTGATTGATCATTTTCCTTTTGTAGCACCACCATGGTAGTTCATTTTGAAATGCTTCTTATACTTTCAGTCAAAAAACATTTTTGACAATACACACATTATGACACTTGCTTTGAGACATACTGTAAGAACAAGATGTTTGCATAAGGAAAACATCTTCAACTGACAACAAATTAGGTCTGTGAGCTCTTGGAATATATGATTCAATTGAACGGTTATGATTTAATCATAATATTTTCTATAAAGTCATTTGGAGAATAGATAAAACAGCCTCCATACAAATATCATGGATGTTTTTCAGAGTTCAATTACTCCTCAGAGGTTTAGAATATTCTATTTTAAAAGGGCATATGTCCAACACAGCCCAAACCTTGCAAAATTTCAGCCTTTAATATTTAGCCTTTTTGTCTTAATTACTCTGAGTAGGTTTTTTCAAAGAGTCAAACAGCACTAAAATAACCTTGCCCTTTTCTTTGATATGAAAACACAAACACAGGAAAAGCAGTGTAATATTTAAGTGGTCTAAAAAAGAACAAACATTCCTAACCATGATGGCAATTTGTATTACAAACCCCCGCCTTGTTTACTGTTTGTTGCATAACAAACTTTATAAGGTGGGGCCTTAGAGAATGTAGCAGCCACCCTCTGTGGCCTAAGGGTTCAGGAATTCTCTCCACCTAGCTCCGGGAAATAAAAAAAGAAATACAGAAGCCTTTCGAAACCTCTATTGCAAATACTTGTATTTCTGTTCCAGAGACTGCAAAAGAAGGGGAAAAATACCTAGCTCTTAAGGAGACAATCTCATACACACTAGGATGGAAAACCCCAGTGGCTCTCAATCTTTCCAGACTATTGTACCCCTTTCAGGAGTCTGATTTGACTTGTGTGCCCTCAAGCTACACCTCACTTAAAAACTACTTGCTTACAAAATCAGACATAAAAATACAAAAGTGTCACAGCATACTATTACTGAAACATTGCTTACTTACTCATTTTACCACAATATTATAAAATAAATCAACTGGAATACAAACATTGTACTTGTATTTCACTGTATAGTATACAAAGCAGTATAAACAAGTCTCTATGAATTTTAGTTTATACTGACTTCGCTACGGCTTTTTATTTAGCCTGTTGTAAAACTAGGCAAATATCTAGATGAGTTGGTGTGCCCCCTGGAAGACCTCTGCATACCCCTGGTTGAGAAATACTGGCTGGAAGAGACCTTTGTAGAAGCTGTATTTGTGAAACCTATGCAGTACAAATATATGAATGTGCTCTGTAAGTAGGGTGACCAGATCACCACACTAAAATATCACCACACTGGGGTGCCATCAGCCCTGCCCACAGTCCACCTCTGCTC
This sequence comes from Platysternon megacephalum, assembly GCA_003942145.1. Lineage (NCBI taxonomy): Eukaryota > Metazoa > Chordata > Testudines > Platysternidae > Platysternon > Platysternon megacephalum. Next base: position 4,442,171 of record QXTE01000052.1, read on the forward strand.
CTCCCAGGCTCTGCCCCCACTCTGCCCCAGGTCCCGCTCCCTCCCCGCTCGGCCTCCCCACCGCGCCCTTCCTCATCCCCCGGCCTGCCGCTGGCTTGCTGTGTCCCTCCTCAGTCCCCCACCCACCGCCCACCTCCTCGCCCGCCCACCGTTCACCTCTTCACCCTCCCCGCCTGCCACTCACCCCTACGGCACCGACTTCCCCTCTGCCGGGTGGATGCTCGCCCACCTCCCCCCTCTTCCCGCCCAAGCATCTGCCCTCGCTCTGCCCCCATTCCACCCCCTTCCCCACCTCTTCTCCACCTCCTCCCCTGAGCACGCTGCATACCCGCTCCTCCCCCCCTCCCTCCCGGAAAGCACTAAGCGCCGCCAAACAGCTATTAGGTGGCGGTAAGCGCTGGGGGGGGGGGGGGGGGGGGGGGGGGGGGGGGGGGGGGGGGGGGGGGGGGGGGGGNGGGGAGAAGGAGGCGAGGAGAGAGGAGCTTGGCTGCAATTTTTCCCCGTGGGTGCTCCAGCCCCGGAGCACCCACGGCGTCAGCACCTCCCTCCCACTCGCCTCCTTACCCGAATATCGGGACAAATGGCATCCCGATCGTACATTGATCGGGACACGGGACAAAGGGTTAAATATCGGGACATCTGGTCACCCTATCTGTAAGAAGCTAGCTAGATTTGGCAAGGCCAAGCTCAAAACACAGTTAAATATCAATCTGCATATAATCAGTCAATAGTTTTTTATGGAGACTAGTGTAACAACATTCACTACATTACTTAACTCCCTCAGGTGCTGAATTGTCCAGGAAGTCAATATGCAAAGTACCGTATTCAGTAGTCATACTTTGACTATGTGCTTTGTTCATTAATGACGGCAAAGAGTTACTGCTGTGCCTCAACTAATTCCTCACAGGCACCAAGTTAACTGTATTTAAATCAGAAATCTATGTGTTCCACAGTAATTAAAATTTTACTAAAATAGTCAAAAGGTAGTTAAAAGAAAGTAACGCTTTGTCTACACTAGAAAATTAAGTCAGATTAACTACGTCACTCAGAGGTGAGAAAAAAAAAACCATTGTAGACAGCGCTACACTATAGGGGAGGTAGATTATTTACACCGCCTGGAAAACCCCTCCTGCTACTGTAGCTTGTGTCTACACTGAAGTGCTACAACCCTTACAATAAGTGACCCTTTCATCACCTCAACCCCAGCACATGTTGAATCAACAAAACAATTTTGAAAAGAACATGGTCAATTTACATCTTTAACATAAAAACACTGGGCAGAATTCAATTTTTTAAAATAATTTTAACAGATATTGATGTTCATTTTAAGCTTTTTTATTTTATCAATTTAAATTTTAACCGTTGTATGAAATTATGCCTGGGAGACAGCTATTGATGACAGACATTGAGATTCAAAAAGTTAAAGTTTTATTAACCATTAAAACAAATTATCAACATCATGTGCCAGAATATATATATTATATCCTTAAGTCAACAAATCATATCTGTTTTCACTATTCATTTGCTTGTCCATTTGTAAAAAGCCTAATTTAAAAATCTAAATTATTGGATTTTGACCCTATCAAGCTCCCAAGCAATATTTTTCTTACTTTGCTATCTGCTATCAGTTTGTGTGTATATGGTGAAATCAACATTTACTGACATTTACCAATACAATCCTTTTAAGCCTAAACATACCATTTTTGAGACAGTCTCCTTTCTATATCATCTCCAGATTTTTATCATTACTATTAAAAAAAAAATTGTTCCATCAATTTTACAAGTCTTTTCAGCAATGGAGAAACTGGCTGACTTTACAGGGGTCCAGCCTGATTATATCCAAAGTTTCGTCAAATGTAGCAGGTACTTGTAACTTGGTACTTGTAACTATCCCAGGTACAATATTTTCAGACAAAATGTGATTTTCAGGCTGGAAGTGTCCCTTTATAAATAACACTGTGCAGGCTGAACAATATTATTGAAGATCGGCCCAAACCAAAACCCGCTTCCCGCCCATTGGCCGGGAACGGCGAACTGCGGCCACTGGGAGCTGCGGGCGGCCATGCAAAAGTAAACAAACTGTCTCACGGCCCACCAGCAGATTACCCTGATAGGCTGCGTGCAGCCTATGGGCCGCAGGTTGCCCACCACTGCTCTAATGGAACAAACTAAAACTGTGCCTCAGAACTCCCTGGACTCTGTATCCAAGGACCATCTTCCATTGTTCCCATATGATGGCTGTTCAGTGGCTTCAGTGAGACAATGTGGTATCACAATCCAATGCCTAGCTGAGAAGACAAAATCTGAATGTTTTGGATTTTTTTATTAATCAAAAAAGTCTGTTTTGGGTCTGTTCCACAGCGGGAGATTCAAACCTCCGTCTACTAGACCCCAAGCAAGAACTCCCAACCACCGGGCTAACACCAACACACCACCACCCCCTCCCTCTGTGGTATTAAAAAAAGTCAACAGTTTCGGATCCACTGGGACTTCATTTTTCAGTCTAAAACTATTTGCCTGAAAATTTTTGCCAAGCTCTAGATAGGCACTGGTGTAGACAGGGCTCTAGTATTATTACCACCATGAAACAAAAGCCTGTTCAGACCAAGTTCTCATGACAGAATACCCTGAGCCCCATCTACACCAATTGTTTAGCACTAGTGCAGCTGCCGCATGGCTGGCTTCTGCAGTAATAAGGATACAAATTCTCTTAGGGTAGATGCACCAGAGACCAGTTCCCCAGCTTGTAGCAGATATCTACTGCTTGGATACCCGAATCACATGTGATTCCTCCCTTTAAAAAGGCAGATAAATTGTTGACAGAACTAGCTCTATATCAATGGTCAGAGGAAGCTTTATAAAATCAGAGGGCAGAATCCGGAATTAAGACTGGGATGGAAAAACAGTGGAAGCAATACATTGTAAATATTTACTGCTGCCCTTTTCACTACCTATATACCTGCAGCACGGCAGGATATTTCACCCTGGCAGCTACAAGAAGGGAAATACAGTATTTGCATAATATCAGAAGCTGAAAAATACAATAAGGTCTCTGTTGTTCAGGTCAACAGCAAACCATTTAGCTGAGATGCTGGGGTCAATAGTCGTGTTTTACCATAATTAAAAAGGACTACCTCCATCAACGCTATTCATTATAAAAGGTGTGTGAAGGCAATCACCTAAGCATCAGTACACTACTTATTAGTTCTACCTGTGCATTCTAGCCCTATATAATTTCTGTATATTGTAGAAAATCTAGCAGGCTCTGTTTTGAGAACCCTGGTGTTTTAGTATCAAACTTCAGATATTTGCCTGTATATCTGAATCATCATCGTTATTCTGATGACACGAGCTCCAATCTTCTCTTTCACGGGTTCTCTCTGTGCTATTGTGTCTTACCCAAGTCCAGACCCAGATGTCAGATCGTTTTCTTCAGCTGAGCAATGACAACGCTGAGTTTATTGCAGGTGACCTCCTTGCATATTTGTGGTGCCATTGCCTCTAGGTAGGCCCCATGAATAAGGCTACATTTTAGCCACGGGTATTTTTAATAAAAGTCATGGAAAAATTCACGGGCCCATGACCTGTCCATGACTTACTAAAAATACCTGACTAAAACTGGGGGGTGGGGGGGTGCTTGGGGCACCACGGGTGCTGGGGAGGGGAGCACGGGTGCTGGGGAGGGGAGTTGCTGCCTAGGGGGTGGGTGGCAGATGCACAGGTGCTCAGGGGGAGGGCTCGGCCTTGCTCCTTACCCAGCTCCTGGGAAGCTGCGGCCCCAGCTCCCTAGCTTCATGTGCTGCCTCCGCTCTGCCCCATGCCCCGGTTCTTCAACTCCCATTCACTGGGAACCGCGGCCAATGGGAACTGCGGGGGCGGTGCCTGGTTGCCAGCAGAGGCAGCACGTGGAGCTAGGGGAGCTGAGGGAGAGGAGCCTCCCTCCAAGGTAAGCAGCGGCTCCAACCCCAAGCCCCCCCACACCCAAACTCCTGCTGCTGGGGGGCAGGGGGCCCCCCCAAGACTGCCCCAGCAGCAGCCAGTGCGACTGACCCAGGGGCTGTCCGAGCTGCTCAGGCGGCTCCTGGTCCAGCCGCATGGGGCTGCTGCAGAAGTCACAGAAAGTAACGGAATTCGTGACTTCCATGACAAACACGGAGCCTTACCCATGAACCCTAAATGACTCCTTTGCCTCCAGATTTGCCACAGGATTGTGTTCCACCGCCTAAATTTAAATTTTTTTAAAAACTACATTTCTAGTGCTTATGGTTGTGCTGAAAAACCTTCCCAGTGTATTCTATCTTCAAACAGCTTAGAGCAATAACTGAAAGAGGGGCAAACTACTACCCCACTTGTTACAGGGGACATTAACTCTGAAATGTAAGCGACAAGAAGTGACAAAATGTTTAAACTGCTTCTTTTCTTACCTTAACATCTAACTTTTATGCTTACAAGCCCAAGTTGCCTTTCGAGGCACCCAAAGCCAAAGGTGTCCCTAACCAGTGGTCAAGACTCCATCTTTTCCCCACATAGCTCATATAACGCAGTTAAACGCTTATAGCATTACATTGGGTGTATAAAGTGGCACAGTGAGAAATAAAGGTCTAGGAGTAGTGTAAAACTAATGTGATTTGATATGAAAATAAATAACAGAAGGGAAAGAACACTGGTTGTATTACTCACTTTCAGATTTAATTCAGGATAAGCCTCCATCTGTGAATTTACCTGGAGCTGACACAGGACTTCCTATATGCAGCACCAAGGAGCCATACTAAAGAGTACACGGGGCCTTGCCCTTAGAGTCAGCAGCCCTAATATCACAGCTACTGTCACATCTGGCCAACATCTTTGGTCATATCTGTACTCTGACCAGAGCTTCCCTCTTGCCATCTCTGGATCATAATTACATTTCATCCCATGCTACCTTTTTCCCATGTTACCAGATAGTAAATGGTCCTCCAGAGGCTGCATTTACAGTAACTGACTGATTTATGAACTAGTAAATAAAATATTCTGTAGGCTTGAGCTCAGGCAAAGAATCACTGCGTGGATTTTTAAGCTAATGCCGCTCTCCCCTCCCCCCCCCCCCCAACTATTTTTCTAACAACACAGTCATTACACTGGCTTCCCCTTAAATATCATATTACATACAGAGCTGCTTTGATTACTTTAAATGCTCTCCACAGATGTGGTTTCAAAAAATCATTTTGATAGTTTTGACACCATGATGCTGGCAGACCAGGTAACTCACACCAAGGTCCCCATGTCTCAAATGAACACTAACAAATACATAGCTGGAATCCATCTGACTCACCTGTGTGTTAATATTATTAAAATAGGTATTAGAATTCTAAGCACATGTTTAGTGTTCAGATGTTATGAAATGCTTGTAAATTGCTGCATGCATTAATGTCATAATATCTGTATCTCATGTTATAAGTAGGGCTGTCGATTAATCGCAGTTAACTCACGCAGTTAACTCAAAAATCGTAATTAATCGCAGTTTTAATCACACTGTTAAACAATAATAGAATACCAATTGAAATTTATTAAATATTTGTGGATGTTTTTCTACATTTTCAAATATATTGATTTCAATTACAACATAGACTACAAAGTGTACAGTGCTCACTTTATATTATTTTTATTACAAATATTTGCACTGTAAAACTGATAAAAGAACTAGTATATTTCAATTCACCTCATACAAATACTGTAATGCAATCTCTTTATGGTGAAAGTGCAACTTACAAATTTTTGTTTTGTTACGTAACTGCACTCAAACACAAATCAATGTAAAGCTTTAGAGCCTATGAGTCTACTCAGTTCTACTTCTTGTTCAGCCAATTGCAAAGACAAACAAGTTTGTTTACATTTGCAGGAGATAATGCTGCCCACTTCTTATTTACCATGTCACCTGAAAGTGAGAACAGGCATTTGCATGGCACTTTTGTAGCCAGCATTTCAAGGTATTTACGTGCCAGATATGGTAAACATTCATATGCCCCTTCATGCTTCAACCACCATTCCAGAGGACATGCTTCCATGCTAATGCCGCTCGTTAAAAAAAAAAATTCTTTAATTAAATTTGTGACTCAACTCCTTGGGGAAGAACTGTATGTCTCCTGCTCTGTTTTACCTGCATTCTGCCATATATTTCATGTTATAGCAGTCTCGGATGATGACCTAGCATCTTTCATTGCAGATTTGACAAAATGCAAAGATTGCTACAGCACTCAACCCAAAGTTTAAGAATCTGAAGTGCCTTCCAAAATCTGAGAGGGACGAGGGGTGGAGCATGCTTTCAGAAGTCTTAAAAGAACAACACTCCGATGCAAAAACTAGAGAACCCAAACCACCAAAAAAGAAAAATCAACCTTCTGCTGGTGGCATCTGACTGCTTTGGATCGTTATCGAGCAGAACCCGTTATCAGCATGGACACGTCCTCTGGCATGGTGGTTGAAGCACGTAAATATCCTGCGACACTGGCTACAACAGTGCCTTGCGAATGCCTGTTCTCACTTTCAGGTGACATTGTAAATAAGTGGGCACCATTATCTCCCATAAATGTAAACAATCTTGTTTGCAGAAGGCGGGAAGGAATCAAAAGCCCTAGCAAGGAGGAACTGTATCTTTTATGCTGCTTGAACTTTGAAGGGCAAAGATTATTAAGCATAAACAAAAGAATACCAGTGCTTAGTCTAGGTTAGTGCTAAAGAACATAGAAAGTTTGATTTTTATAGAAATTTCTATTACTTTTGGAAACTTAAGATCGGAACCCATTTGTGTTTATCTACGTTTACCTGCTTTAACCTTGTAAATAACACTTATTTCCTTTTCCTAGTTAGTAACTCTTTAGACAGTTTATTACAAGTTTGGCTACAAGCACTGTTTTGGTGAGAGATCTAAGGTGCAATTGAACTGGGGTAAGGGACTGGTCCTTTGGGACTGGGAGTAATCTGAATATTGTTAAAAGAATAGGAGTACTTGTGGCACCTTAGAGACTAACAAATTTATTGTAGCATAAGCTTTCATGGGCTACAGCATGTACATGCATCCGATGAAGTGGGCTGTAGCCCACGAAAGCTTATGCTACAATAAATTTGTTAGTCTCTAAGGTGCCACAAGTACTCCTATTCTTTTTGCGGATACAGACTAACACGGCTGCTACTCTGAAACCTGAATATTGTTGTGATTTTTGGTGTAAGGGACCATCTATCGCAAGATAGATCAGAGTACCCCAGGGGACTATGACTCCATGTTAAGGCTAGTACAGTGCTTGAGGAATTTACACTTGATAATTCGCTAGTGAAATCTAAGTATAGAACTCAGAACCAATTTGGGGTTTGTGCCCCGGTTCTTAACAGTCTTCCCTGAGGTTGGTACCCAAGCTCTTGAGCCACTGCAGGACAGCAGGACAGGCTCTCATGATGCAGGACTTCTGGTGACTACTAGGTATAGGATTAGCAGGTAGGATTTCCACAAGAACCTCAGTGAGTCTGGGAACTCTGCCTTGCTCAATAAGGAGATAGATATGAGGCCAAGTTCTCTGCTGGCATAACTCCACTGTAAACAGAGAAAACAGCCTTATATGTATTTTAAGGCTTGGTCTAGGACATTTATTTCTGATGGCTTACCCAATGGAAGCTGTATTTATATATTTTATGGGTTGAGGGAAAGAGCCGCCATGCACACTCCCATGTCTTTTTTTCCCAGTGTAGTTTCACCTCACTTCCTGAAGCATCACTTGCAATTTCCCCTTGAGACACTAGATCCATCCCCTATATCAGAGGTGGGCAAACTACGGCCCGCGGGCCACATCCAGCCTGCGGGACCGTCCTGCCCGGCCCCTGAGCTCCCGGACGGGGAGGCTAGTCCCCGGCCCCTCTCCCGCTGCCCCCTTCCCGCCACCCGAGCAGTGCGGCTTGCTCCCGCCCACCTCCCAGGCTTTTCAATAAACCGGTCCTGCTGCCGGCATGGTAAGGGGGCGGAGGGAGAGGGGGGTTGGATAACAGGCAGGAGGTCCCGGGGGGGCAGTCAGGGGACAGGGGGCGGTTGGATGGGGCAGAGGTTCGGGGGGGGGCGGTCAGGAGACAGGGAGCAGGAGGATTGGATGGGGGGGTCCCTGAGGGTCAGGGGGTCCCAGGAGGGGGGGGGGACAGGAAGGAGGGGGGATTGGATAGGGGTGAGGTCCTGGGGGGGCAGTTAGAGATGGGGGTCCCAGGAGGGGGCGGTCAGGAGACAAGGAGTGGGGGGGTTGGATGGGGCGGGGGTCCCGGGAGGCCTGTCAGGGGGCGGGGGTGTGGATAGGGGGCGGGGCTGTCGGGGACAGGGAGCGGGGAGGGTTGGATGGGGGTGGGGTCCCGGGGGGGCGGTTAGGGTTGGAGGGCGGGAAGTGGGAGGAGGCGGATAGGGGGCGGGGGCCAGGCTGTTTGCGGAGGCACAGCCTTCCCTACCCGGCTTTCCATACAGTTTTGCAGCCCCGATGTGGCCCTCGAGCCAAAAAGTTTGACCACCTCTGCCCTATATGCTCTACCTCATGGCAGGGATTCCCATTCATCTGACAGTTCGTTTCTCAGGCTATGTCTACATTTGAGCTGGGAGACATGTCTCCCAGCTCACACAGAGGTACCCACGTTAGTACCTAAAGATAGCAGCGTGTCCATAGTGGCATGGATGACAGCTTAGGCTTGCCACCCCAGTACATAGCCAGGGGGTCGGGAAGGATTGTATTCCAGGCCAAGTGGCCGCCTGTGCCACCATGGACACACCGCTATGTTTAGGTGCTAGCTCAAGCAGAGCTAGCGCAGGCACATCTACACAAACTGCTAATCGCACCTCCCCGCATGAATAAGAATATATAACACAAGAATGGCCATACTGGGTCAGACCAATGGTCCATCTAGCCCAATATTCTGTCTTCCAACAGTGGCCAATTCCAGGTGCCCCAGAGGAAATGAACAGAACAGGCAATCAACAAGTGATCCATCTCCCAGCTTCTGGCAAACAGAGGCTAGGGACACTCATAGCATGGCACTGCATCCCTGCTCATCCTGGCAGGCCCATCAATGGCTATCAATCCTCCATGAACTTATCTAGTTCTTTTTTGAACCCTGTTATAATTGTGGCATTCACAACATCCCTGGCAATGAGTTCTAGAGATTGACTATATGTTGTGTGAAGAAGTACTTCCTTTTGTTTTAAACCTGCTGCCTATTAATTTCATCGGGTGACACCTAGTTCCTGTGTTATGTGAAGGAATAAATAACATTTCCTTGCTCACTTTCTCCACACCAGTCAAGATTTTATAGACCTCTATCACATCCCCCTTTAGTCGTCTCTTTTCCAAGCTGAAACGTCCCAGTCTTATTAATCTCTCTTCATATGGAAACTGTTCCATATCCCTAATCATTTGTGTTGCCATTCTCTGTACCTTTTCCAATTCCAATATATCTTTTTTGAGGTGGGGTGACCAGATCTGCGCAGTGTTCAAGGTGTGGTCATACCATGGATTTATATACAGTAACTCCCCACTTAATGTCCTCTCGTTTAATGTTGTTTTGATCTTACGTCCCTGCTCAATTACAGAACATGCTCCGTTTAAAGTTGTGCAATATGAGATTTTCTGTCATATTGTCTATCCATTTCTTAATGATTCCCAACATTGTTCACTTTTTTGACTGCCGCTGCACATTGAGTGGATGTTTTCAGAGAACTATCCACAATGACTCCAAGATCTCTTTGTTGAGTGGTAACAGCTAATTTAAACCCCATCATTTCATACATATAGTTGGGATTATGTTTTCCAATGTGCATTACTTTGCATTTATCAACATTGAATTTCATCTGCCATTTTGTTGCCCAGTCACTCAGTTTTGAGATCCTTTTGTAGTTCTTGGCAGTCTGCCTAGGACTTAACTATCTTGAGTAGTTTTGTACCATCTGAAAATTTTGCCACCTCACTGTTTACCCCCTTTTACAGATCATTTATGAATATGTTTAATAGAACTGGGCCCAGTACAGACCCCTGGGGAACACCACTATTTACCTCTCTCCATTCTGAAAACTGACCATATATTCCTACCCTTTGCTTCCTATCTTTTAACCAGTTACCAATCCATGAGAGAATCTTCCCTCTTATGCCATGACTGCTTACTTTGCTCAATAGCCTTTGGTGAGGGACCTTGTCAAAGGTCTCAAAATCTTTCTGAAAATCTAAATACACTATATCCACCCCTTGTCCACATGTTTGTTGGTCCTCTCCAAGAATCCTAGTAGATTGGTGAGGCATGATTTCCCTTTACAAAAACCGTGTTGACTATTCCCCAACAAATTATGTTCATCTATGTGTCTGACAATTTTGTTCTTTGCTATAGTTTCAATCAGTTTGCCCGGTACTGAAGGCAGGCTTACCGGCCTGTAATTGCCAGTCACCTCTGGAGCCCTTTTTAAAAATTAGCTTTACATTAGCTATCCTCCAGTCATTTGGTACAGAAGCTGATTTAAATGATAGGTTACATACCACAGTTAGTAGTCCTGCAATTTCACATTTGAGTTCCTTCAGAACCCTTGGGTGAATACTATCTGGTCCTGGTGACTTATTACTGTTTAGTTTATCAATTTGTTCCATACCCTCCTCTAATGACACCTCAATCTGTGGCAGTTCCTCAGATTTGTCACCTAAAAAGAATGACTCAGGTTTGGGAATCTCCCTCACATCCTCAACCGTGAAGACCGATGCCAAGAATCATTTAGTTTCTCTGCAATGGCCTTATCGTCCTTGAGTGCTCCTTTATCACCTCGATCGTCCAATGGCCCCAGTGGTTGTTTAGCAGGCTTCCTGCTTCTGCACTTAATGTTTTTGCTATTACTTTTTGAGTCTTTGGCTAGCTGTTCTTCAAAATCTGTTTTGGACTTCCTAATTATATTTTTACATTTCATTTGCCAGAGTTTATGCTCTTTTCTATTTTCCTCACTAAGATTTAACTTCCACTTTTTAAAGGATGCCTTTTTGCCTCTCACTGCTTCTTTTACTTTGTTGTTTAGCCACAGTGGTACTTGTTTGGTTCTCTTGCTGTTTTTTAATTTGTGGTATACATTTAAGTTGAGCCTCTATTATGGTGTCTTTTAAAAGTTTCCATGCAACTTGCAGGGGATTTTACTTTTAGTGCTGCAACTTTTAATTTTTAACCTCCCAATTTTTGTGTATTTCCCCTTTCTGAAATTAAATGCAACATGCCTAAGAAGAGCAAGTGATGTGACAACACTCTGGAGGGAATTCAGGTGAAGAGGAAACACTTTCAGATAATTAAAAGGCAAATGTATGACCTATGTAATATTTAACAATATATTTCAACAAGGTTATTTTTATTAGCCACTCTCCTGGACCGTACCAGGAAGCAACCACATGGCATCACACTGTTGGCTACTGCCCAAAAGAAGTGTAGGAAAGTGTGTGCATGGGAAGGGATGTAAATATGAAAGTTTATACTCCCCCCCCCATACATAGCAGCCTTTTTAGCTGTCCTTTTAGCAGTAATTACTGAGCAGTGACATTGACACGTATTTCCATTGCAGCCCTGTCTGTGGCTAGGTGCTGCACGGCACAGAAAGACAGTCTCCCCCCGCCCGAGTTTGCAGTCCCAACCGCAGCAACCCCCCAGTCAAGCTACACCAGAAACCCTGGGTACGCTACAGGCAAGGGGCCGGACTCTGACTGGTTCTGCCCCGCTGCAGCTCCCCGGGCTTTCAGCGGGTGGGAGTTCCCTTCGCTTCTGGCAGCCGGGAGATCGGCCTCGGGCCGGGGAACTGCAGTAGGGGCTGGGGCGCCAGAGTGTGTCGGGGCTGGGCGCGCAGCAGAGGAAGGGGGTGAGGAGCTGGGGTGGGGAAAAGGTCCCACACACCCACCCAGCCCCGTCCAGGTGCCGCGGGCGCTCCTGCGCCGCTCCGCCTCGCCTGCCAGCCCGGCCCCGACAACCCCAGCGTCCCCCAGCTGCCTGCGCGCCTCGCCTGGCCCAGCCACCCCTGCACCCCGGGCTCCTACCTGGCGGACGCGGGACTCCCCGGAAGCTGAGGCGGCCGCTCCTCCTGTGGGCCGAGGCGCTCTAGGGGAGGAGGAGCCGCAGCTGCTGAGAAGAGCTCTTCCTGCTTCCCCTCTGTGGGCTCGGCAGGGCCCGGGGCGGGAGGGGGAGTTTCACTCGCCCGCAGCAGCAATGGAAAACATGACAGCGCGCCCTGCAGCCTGGGGAAGGGCGGGGCTCTCTTATCCCAGCGGGCTGCTCCGCTCGGAAAATGCAGGTGTGGCTCGCTCCGTGCTCCGGAGAGCTCTGCTGTGCCCCGGGCGAGCTCCAGCGCCTGCGCCTCCCGCTGCCTTCCAGCCAGGGCGCTCGGGGGCGGCCCAGGCAGCAGCGCGTGGGTTTCCCCGGGCTGGGTCAGTGTTACATAGGGTTAGCACGCCCGAGTGCCTGGGTGGGGCTTGAAAAATCACCCAAAATAGGCTACATAACTACGCTGTGACCTGCATGTGGCGTCAGGGGGTCTCCCACGTCCTAGACTTCATTTCCACTGTCACTAAACCTAAAGGGAAACTGATGGAATATTTTATGCAATTTTTTTCTTGCAACATCCTTTTGACTAACTCTCAGCTGACTGAACCCTCCCCAACCTCCGTGAAGTCACCCTGAGGTTGCACAGGCTATAGGTCAGAACAAAGCATTTGGTCAGGCTTTTTAATAGCCCTTTAGAAGTTGAGAAGCCAGCCAGCCCCTCACTACGTCACCACTCCACTGCTATCCTTTCTTTATAGTGCCATGGTATCTAGGGGCTCCATTCTACTAAGTTCTGTACAAGCACAGAACAAAGACTGGCCCTGCTCCAAAGAGGTTGGTACATAGAAGTAATGGTGTGGTAGCCTCAGGCTTTTCATTTTGTTTAGAAAATACTGCACTGATGACATAGTTATTTTGAAAACACCTCTTACATTTACACCCTCCCTTTCACCCACCAAGTAGCTGCTTTCCATACAACTGCCCTGATTATCCCTTCTGCTTCCATTCAGATGATAAAAGGTAAGAACATGTCACTGAAAAAAGACACACCCCTGAGCGACATAAGTTTTGCGGGAATACGCACTAGTGTGCACAGCGCTATGTCAGTAGGAAATGCTCTCCCGCCAACATAGCTACAGCCGCTGGTTGAGCTGGTTTTATTATGTCAACTGGGGAGCTCTATCCCATTGGCATAACATTGGAGTGCTCTTGCAGCAGCAGATCTGTATCGGTATAGCTTGTAAGTGTAGACATGACCTAAAGAGCTGTCTATTATCAGAAATCTCTACCCCATGTAGGTAGTTGTAGAGCATGATACAGTCACCTCTTCACCTTCTCTTGGATAAACTAAATAGATTGAGTCAGGGGTGTGACGGGTTGGGGATCACAGAAACCCCCTTGGGAGCTGCCACCTAATGTACAAAGGCTACCTCTGTTCCTGTTTTCCCTGCCAGCTCAGTGGCTTCAGCACCCTATCTTGCTGAAGCCAGACACACCCATCTGCTCCAACACAGACCCAGGGTCTGAATTACCTGCCCCAAAGCTGCAGGTTTACCTGAAAACAGCTCACAGAAGTGTGCTTGTCTTTAGCACTCAGATGCCCAACTCCCAATGGGGTCTAAACCCAGATAAATCCGTTTTACCTGTATAAAGCTTATACAGGGTAAACTCATAAATTGTTCGCCCTCTATAACACTGATAGAGAGAGATGCACAGTTGTTTGCTCCCCCAGGTATTAATACATACTCTGAGTTAATCAGGGCCGGTGCAAGGATATTTTGCGCCCTAGGCGAAACTTCCACCTTGCGCTCCCCCCCCCCAAAAAAATCACATACATTATACACAATACACTGTCACAGAGTAACATGTTATAATTTATAATTTATTTTTCCGTGCTTTAAGTTTAGCAAATTTAGAAACAAGTTCCTCCAAGTCAATGCTGTGAGCAATGTCATGTTCTATTGACAAGATAGATAGCCCAACAAGTCTTTGTTGCAACATTGATGTTCGTATGTATGTTTTTATCAACTTGAGCTTCGAGAAGCTTCGCTCACCACTGGCCACAGAAACTGGGAGAGTCAAGAGGATGTGAAGAGCAATAACTGTGTTAGGGACACTATCTGTCAGCTTATTTTCCCATATGAAGTTCAATACATCTTGCGGTGATGAACTCTTTTGGACTTGTCTTGCAATAGCTTGCAATTCACTGCACAAGTCAAAGGCATCAATATCTTTGGATTCACCATGTTGCAAAGCTCGCTCCAGATTCAAGCAATGTTCCATAATTTGCTTTGGTGTTTTATTTTGCAAACTGTAAACATCATATATGAAGCCAAATACTGAACTAATTTGCTGCATCAATGTGAATCTTTCTTCAACCGAATGTATTGCTGTGTCAATGACTGCAAAGTAAAAGTTCACTTTGAATTTTTCTTTCGGATCATAAATAGGTTCGTCATCTGCTTCATATGTGAACTGCTTCCTCTTCTTTCTAATACGGATTGGATCTGGTTCAAAAAGTGCCGGTACATCCAACTCCTCCGCAAGTTCACCTGCATCTACCAATGTTTTCTCAAAGGCTGCGTCACTTCTGCGGCCCACAAGAAACTTCTTGGTTTCTCCAAGTTGATTAATGGCATCACATATGTCGAATTCTTTTGCTTGAAGTTGTTTGCTAGTCATGTTGATCTCAAACAATATGTCATACCACAAAACAAGAGAAACAAGAAACTTGAAACTAGAAATGGCTTTTGTAAGAGCCTTTGCATCAACTCGTGACGTATTGCCAGATGATCCTGTTAGAGTAGTGTCTTCATAGATGTCAATCAGAGCATCATAGATGTCACCAAGCTGATAGCGAAGAGGTTTCAAGGCATCGATTCGACTTTCCCATCTTGTTTCACTCAATGGTTTAACTGTGAGATTAGATACGTGGCGTGTTAGAACTTCCCAGCGATGTGTAGAAGCTGAGAAATACACATACACACGTTGAACTAAATCAAAGAAGGCGGTTGCCTCCAAGCAACACTTTGCAGCATCATTAACAACCAAATTCAATGAATGTGCACTGCAAGGAACAAAAAAGGCTCGTGGATTAATATCCAAAATTCTTCGCTGGACACCATTTTCTTTCCCTTTCATATTGCTCCCATTGTCATAGCCTTGACCACGCAAGTTTTCTATAGGCAGTGACATCTCTTCTAACTGGTGAAGAATAGTTTCTGTCATACCAGCTCCAGTTGTCTCTGTAAGCGACACAAATCCCAAGAAGTGTTCCTTTATGCATACTGATTCAGTCTCATTCTCAGTCTCTGAAGTAGGCCTATCCACAAACCGAATGATCATGGTCATTTGTTCAACGTGGCCTGCATCTGGTGTACAATCTAGAATGATCGAAAAGTATTTTGCAGCACGAACAGATGCTAGGATTTTTTGTTTGATGGCATTGGATAGAAGCTGAATAAGCTCATTCTGTATGTCTTTCCCTAGGTAATGTACATGCATCTCCTTGTCCTTAATCCTGCGAAGATGCTCATCCATAAGTGGGTCAAACAAAGCTAGATATTCAACAAATTTGAGGAAGTTCCCATTACCAGAAGTGTGCAGTTTTTCATGTGTTCCCCGAAAGGCCAGGTTTTGCATACCAAGAACTCTGACCAAAGCAATCAGACGTTTTAGTATTTGCTGCCAATACTTTTCTTCTTGCTTAATGAAGCGCAAATGTTCTTCATCAATTGTTCTCTTGTATTTCAATCGCAGTTCAAGTTCCTTCCATGTTTGAACATTCGTCAAATGTTGACTGCTTTTCTCGTGCCGTGAAAGAATTGCAGATATGTTTTTCCAATCCCTTGAGCCTTTTTCAGAAAGAGATGATGTGCCAATAGTACTACTGCCAAACAACTTGCAGCAGAAGCAAAAGACAGAATCACTTGATGTGGAATACTGCAGCCACTGACGGTGCATTTCTTCTCCATTAACAAGTCTACGTTTGTAATGAGTTGTCGAGAATTTTCTTTGCTTACTATCTTTGGGAAAATCGAACTGCTGAACTTGTTCCGGTCCATTTTCCACCAGAATTTGTCGGACTTGATCATCGCATTTGGCCCAAGTAGCAGGATCACTAAAGCTCAAATTCAAACGAGTGACATTTTCGCTTTCACGGTCTTCCAAGTTTTGATCCTCGCGTGTCTCATTTGATTCGTCTTCAATATTCAGATTATGTTCTTCAAACTTTTCTTCAACTTGTGAAACTCTCATCCCCACCTCCATCTCTGCTTGATCCTTTGGCATTGAACTACCTTCATCTCTGGCCAGTGGATGGAGATATTTCCGAAATGAACCTTCTTGCTTTCTTTCTTCTTTTTGCTTATCAGCCTTCCGCTTACGAATTTGTGCCCCAGACAATTTTTTTTTATCTGCCATGAGGCTGCATCAACTGAAAACGAAAAAAAATGAAATTTTATTCCTATCAGTTCTTTTTCTTGTTCACTATTAAAAATAAAGAATAGAGAATACATGTCACTTACTATAAGTCATTATTTGAATTTCATCAACTGTTTGACGTAAATATTGATTAAGAGATCAAGATGACTTTCCCTTAAAATTAAGCAATATTGATTGTAATCAGAAATACACTCTTTTTAGTCACGTATACTTCCTTCCTTCATTCTTTCATATCAAAATCTGACTGGGAGTGCTGCAGAACCCATTCTGTCCAACCAGCCATGCATCTCCAAATGATTAAAAACATCAAATGGTACAAACTCAATTTGAATGAAAAGCTCCATTTTCTAACTAAATAGGTCTCACACTCTCAAATGGTTGCCAAGTGCTCTCTGTGGTGGTATGCTCATCTGCTCTAAATGCCTACTAACTCCCTGTGAGAATAATCTTTGACTTTGATCCAATGAAAGCAGGATGGAAAAGCCCCTCCCAGAAGACCTAAGACATGATGGCTGGATGACATAAACAGACACCTGTCCCTCACAGGCACTACCTCATAAAATGCCAATTTTGCTCAGGACAGAACATCATAGAGGAATATTATGCATTCAGTGGTCTCTACACTGGCCAAGCAACAGCATGACAACTAACCTAACCTAACCAACAAAGAGTCTTGTGGCACCTTTAAGACTAACAGATGTATTGGAGCATAAGCTTTCGTGGGTGAATACCCACTTCGTCAGACACATGTCATGATTTTTACAGATCCAGACTAACACACTCTGACACTCGACTAAACTAACCAGTCCATCCAACTTTTTTGACTGCTTCTTGGGCACTGGTGAGGGGTAGCGGTGCCAGACTGAGCCCGGTGACAGGGGTGCATTACAAGTCTACAAACCGAGGCAAGGTGCTGGGCTTAGAGTCCTGCTGAGACTGCAGTCCTGCGCCAAGTGGAGCACAGCCTCCATGAGGAGAGAACTCAAACAAATATCACTCTCCTTCTGTGTGATTCCCCCAAGCACTTCTTCAGGCAGCTGCTATGGGGGTCACTCACAGGCTTAGGCCTGCGTGTTGCAGGCATAACACAGCAGCAGGGCTTAAAACCCACATACCAGGCATGACAGAGGCTGGGGCAGGGAGAGGGGGGCACTGGGGCAGCTCAGCTCTGCAGGCTGCTGTCCTCTCCAGCCGCCCACGCACAAGGGGAGAAGGAGCACCGACCAGCCACAGACCAAGGGGAGCAGGAGCACAGGCGCCCGAGGCCGAGCTGTGGGGAAGCGCTGAGCAGGAGCACGGACCAGCCACAGACCAAGGGGAGCAGGAGCACAGGCGCCCGAGGCCGAGCTGTGGGGAAGCGCTGAGCAGGAGCACGGACCAGCCACAGACCAAGGGGAGCAGGAGCACAGGCGCCCGAGGCCGAGCCGTGGGGAAGCGCTGAGCAGGAGCACGGACCAGCCACAGACCAAGGGGAGCAGGAGCACAGGCGCCCGAGGCCGAGCCGTGGGGAAGCGCTGAGCAGGAGCACGGACCAGCCACAGACCAAGGGGAGCAGGAGCACAGGCGCCCGAGGCCGAGCCGTGGGGAAGCGCTGAGCAGGAGCATGGACCAGCCACAGACCAAGGGGAGCAGGAGCACAGGCTCCTGAGGCCGAGCTGTGGGGAAGCGCTTACCTTGCCCAATGCACGGGCGTCAGGGTCCTCTTTCTTCCTCCGCCGGACCGCCACCCGAGGCTCTTTTGTTCTCCGTGCCCCCCACTGGGGCTGACCATGGAGGCTGAGCCAGGAGGCAGCCGCCCGTTTCCTCGTGAAGCCCTGCTGTCGCGGCCATCGCCGGGCTCAGGCCACCTGAGTGCTAAGCAGAGCTGCGGAGCTCTGCCCTGCCGCCGGCGCCCCCGCTGGCAATGATAATAATTGCATGGAGCGGCCGCTGCGCTGGGAGAGGGAGTCTGGGCCGCACCTGTCAGCGCGCCGCTGGCAGCCCAGCCCAGGAACGCTATTAAAAAAAAAAATTGGGGGGGCTTTTTGGTGCCCCCAAATCTTGGCGCCCTAGGCAACCGCCTAGTTTGCCTAATGGTTGCACCGGCCCTGGAGTTAATTAATAAGTAGAAAGTGATTTTATTAAATACAGAAAGTAGGATTTAAGTGATTCCAAGTAGTAACAGACAGAACAAAGTAAGTCACCCAGCAAAATAAAATAAAATGTGCAAATCTATGTCTAATCAAACACTGAATACAGATAATCTCACCCTCAGAGATGCTTCAGTAAGTTTTTTCTCAGACTGGACACCTTCCAGGCCTGGGCACAATTCTTTCCTCTGGTACAGCTCTTGTTTCAGCTCAGGTGGTAGCTAGGGGATTCTTCATGATGGCTCCTCTCTCCTTTGTTTTCTTCCACCCCTTTATATATCTTTTGCATAAGGCGGGAATCCTTTGTCCCTCTGTGGTTCCCCCCCATCCCCTCCCCCCGCCCCCCACTGGAAAAGCACCAGGTTAAAGATGGATTCCAGTTCAGGTGACATGATCACGTCACTGCAAGACCCCAAGCCTTCCTTCCTCCCAGCCTGACTCACAGGAAGGCTTGCCTGCAAACAGAGCCATCCAGTCAATTTTTTTGGTTGATGGGAGCCATTAAGATTCCAAACCACCATTAATGACCCACACTTTGCATAATTACAATAGGCCCTCAGAGTTATATTTCATATTTCTAGTTTTAGATACAAGAGTGGTACATTTATACAAATAGGATGATCACACTCAGTAGATTATAAGCTTTGTAATGATACCTTACAAGAGACCTTTTGCATGAAACATATTCCAGTTACATTATATTCACTTATGTTTTTATAAAACTATTCCAGTTACATTATATTGACTTATTATCATGTTTTTATAAAACCATATAGACTGCATAACGTCACAAGGGGACTGGATGATATGGACCCAAAGAGTTCTGAAGGAATTTAAGAATTAAGTAGCTGAACTGCTACCAAAAATCTGCAATATCTCCTTAACATTAGCTAATGTATTGGAGAGTAGGGAATGTTGTTCTTATGTTCATAAGTGGTGCTGAGGATGATCCTGGGTGCTACAAGCTCATCAGCCTTACTCCACTATGAGGAAAACTGCTTGCCATGATCATTTAAAATAGAATTATTAGACACCTGGGTGAAAATGATATGATAAAGGCAAAGTAACACAGCTTCTGCTAAAGAAGATCATGGCTCTCCCTTCAATCTACTAGAATTCTTTGAGAGCATCAACAAATCAGTGGATGAAGGTAAACTGGTTGACAATTTTTTGAGCTTGCAAAAAGCATTTGACAAAGTCCCTCACAAGAGGCTACTACTGAAACAAAATAGTAATGGAGTAAGAATTAAAATCATGGATTAGAAACAAGCCAAGAGAGAAAACAGAGTACACATAAATGTTCAATTTTTCACAGGCCAAAGTGGGTAGCCTAAAGTTCTATACAGGGACTGCTGATGGTGAAGATTTATAAACCATCTGGAAGAAGGAAGGAACTGCAATGCATCCAACTTTGCAGATGAGACAACATTACTTAGGTTCATCAAAAACAGTGAAGACTAAGGAACTTCAAAGGGCCTAACAAAGTTAGGTGAATGGGTAGCATGAGGGTAGACTACATTCACTGTTGACAAGTGCAAGGTGATGCACATTGGAAGGAATCATTTAAACTATACCTTCATATTGCTGGGATCTATATTAACTGTACCACGTAGGCACATATGGACCAAGAGGAATGTGGAAGCACCATGTGATAGGAGCAGTATGGCTTAGGAGGTATGTAGTATGAATTCTAACTGGGCTGGAGCATCAACATCACTGCTCCAGAGACCAGGAGATGAAGCTAAGTAGCTGGCAGAATGAAAAGGAGGCATATGTTTGCACAATGGCAGAGAGCAAAGAAAAGCAAAGGTCAGAGACCTTTGGGGAAACAAGAATCCCAAAACACAGAGGGTACAGACTCTAGGGAGAGTAAGTAAGTTAGAGGACAGACTGGGTGTTATGAACATGGAGAGCAAGGTAGCTAAGCCAACAGGCCATTCTAAGGTTGGTTTAAATGTTCAGTGCAACATCTGGCTCTAGATATAACCAAATAATAATACTTAGCTCTTATATATTACTTTTCATCAGTAGATCTCACAGCACTTTAACAAAGCTGAGCAAGACTGATCTCATGGAAATCCAAATATTTAGAAAGTCAAACCAAAAAAATAAATAACAGAATTCTCCAGTTAAAATTTCTTTTGTCAAAGTCCCAGTTTAAGTAACATTGCTGACTAGATGTAGGAGAGAGTCACTCTGGGTGAAATTCAACCTTTCTGCATATTACTAGCAAAAAATAAAATAAATTAAAAACACCAAAAGACACCAACTCAACTTTACAACTGAGACTGTAAAGTCAAACCATCCAGAGTTAGAGTTTCAACCTTAACTCTGCCCCCCCCCCCTTTGTATATATGCACAAAAATGGGTTATTTCACTGAGGATGAAATTCATCTTTGTGCAGTAGGCTCATCCATGCCACTTATGCTACATAGTTGGGCTGTACTGGTCAGAGCTGTGGGAGGAGTTTGTGCACAGCAGAGCCTTTGCCTGTGGAGAAGTTTCTTCTGCTGGCCCAAATGAGGAGTAAGGCAGATCAGAAGGGCCACAGTGTCAACAGTTGTGTGAGGTGTTATCACTGAGGAGTAAGCGGTGTGGTGATACTATGACCAATAAACCAGCCTATGAACTAGAGCTGCAGCCATGGAGGTGCTACACTGCAGGGCTGTGCTGTGGGCCACATTTGGCCACCCATCCACTCTTCACAATGTGGCTAACATATATTCATGCCATACAATGTGAGCCTACATTGAATGTGCAATGATTCCACACACAACATCTATGATGAAGTTTAAGACCATTGGGTGACTGGTGGTAAGCTTTTAGCATGAGTATAGGAACTTCTATTTTTTTATATATGATTTCTCTGTAATGCTTTAATCATAAGAATAAAGTGTTTACTTATAAAGAGCTGTGTGGTAACTTGTGATTGCTGGCAATTATAGCTGTTCATAGCTTTCAAAGAGAAAGCAAAGCACAGAGTCTGGCAGTCTGGCTTGCTGGGGATATCACAGTGTACGCAAGGAACTGCGCTGCCTGAAAAAAACCCAGTGAGGAGTGAGAGAGACGAGACAAGACAGGAGACAGGAGCTTAGAGTGGTGCCCTTTGTTGGAACACAGAAGGGGAAATACAGGTATGGTTACCCTGAACTGTGGCAGATGCTATGGTAACACAAATAATAATGAGCTACATAGCATTTATGCTGAATGACACCACATGCCACAATGCCCAGTTGTCATAGAAGATTGTACACAGAAGGGCTAAGTTAAGGTTACTGTGAGAAAGTCTCATTTCATTTGATCCTCCTTTTCTACAGAAGAAGAGACTGAGTACGGAACACTTCTCAGGCCTAGTGCTCACTTCCCCTCCTTTTTAATTGGAAGTTATTTTGAGCAGAGCCCGACAAATCTGAAAAAAGAAAATGTAGGTCAATGGTCCTGGTCTTAGTCCAGTTCCTACATCACAGTGTCCAATAATCTTAGGGTATGTCTACACTACAAAATTAGGTTGAATTTTAGAAGGCAATTTTTTAGGAAGCGATTTTGTACAGTTGATTGTGTGTGTCCCCACTAAGTGCATTAAGTCGGCGGAGTGCATCCACAGTACTGAGGCTAGCATCGACTTTCAGAGCGTTGCACTATGGGTAGCTATCCCACAGTTCCCGCAGTCTCCGCCACCCATTGGAATTCTGGGTTGAGCTCCCACTGCCTGATGGGGCAAAAACATTGTCACAGGTGGTTTTGGGTACATGTTGTCAGTTGCCCCTCCCTCCGTGAGAGCAACGGCAGACAATCGTTTCGCGCCTTTTTTCCTGCGCAGACGCCATACCACGGCAAGCGTGCAGCCCGCTCAGCTCAGCCACCGCAGTTGTGTCCTGGGTGCTGCTGGCAGCAGATGGTACAATAGGGCTGAAAACCATCGTCACACTTCTGCTGCCACTCTGCTCTCCTGCTCTGGCAGCTGACGGTGCAATAGGGCTGCAAACCATCGTCATCGAATGACCGAACGACCACTTCCGCTGCCACTCTGCTCTCCTGCTCTGGCAGCAGAAGGTGCAGTAGGGCTGCAAACCATCGTCATGCTTCTGCTGCCACTCTGCTCTCCTGTAGATGCCATACCACGGCAAGCATGGAGCCTGCTCAGATCACCGCGGCAGTTATGAGCACTGTAAACACCTCACGCAAAAGCAGGTGAGGAGGCGACGGCAGCACGGTGATGAGAGTGATGAGGACATGGACACAGACTTCTCTCAAAGCACGGGCCCTGGCAATTTGGATATCATGGTGGTAATGGGGCAGGTTCATGCCGTGGAACGCCAATTCTGAGCCCGTGGTGGAACCGCATAGTGTTGCAGGTCTGGGATGATTCCCAGTGGCTGCGAAACTTTCGCATGCGTAAGGGCACTTTCATGGAACTTTGTGACTTGCTTTCCCCTGCCCTGAAGCGCAAGAATACCAAGATGAGAGCAGCCCTCAGAGTTCACAAGCGGGTAGCGATAGCCCTCTGGAAGCTTGCAATGCCAGACAGCTACCAGTCAGTCGGGAATCAATTTGGAGTGGGCAAATCTACTGTGGGGGCTGCTGTGATCCAAGTAGCCAACGCAATCACTGAGCTGCTGCTATCAAGGGTAGTGACTCTAGGAAATGTGCAGGTCATAGTGGATGGCTTTGCTGCAATGGGATTCCCTAACTGGTGGGACGATAGGCGAAACGCATATCCCTATCTTGGGACCGCAGCACCAAGGCAGCCAGTAAGCTTTCAACGGTGCTGCAAGCACAGATGGATCACAAGGGATATTTCACCAACATCAACATGGGATGGCTGGGAAAGGTACATGACGCTCACATCTTCAGGAACTCTGGTCTGTCTGAACGTCTGCAGCAAGGGACTTACTTTCCAAACCAGAAAATAACCATTGGGGATGTTGAAATGCCTATAGTTATCCTTGGGGACCCAGCCTACCCCTTAATGCCATGGCTCATGAAGCCATACACAGGCAGCCTGGACAGTAGTCAGGAGCTGTTCAACTATAGGCTGAGCAAGTGCAGAATGGTGGTAGAATGTGCATTTGGATGTTTAAAAGCGCGCCGGCTCAGTTTACTGACTCAGTTAGACCTCAGCGAAACCAATATTCCCATCGTTATTACTGCTTGCTGTGTGCTCCACAATATCTGTCAGAGTAAGGGGGAGACGTTTATGGCGGGGTGGGAGGTTGAGGCAAATCGCCTGGCCACTGATTACGCGCAGCCAGACACCATGGCGGTTAGAAGAGCACAGCAGGGCGCGCTGCACATCAGAGAAGCTTTGAAAACCAGTTTCATAACTGGCCAGTGTTTGTTTCTCCTTGATGAAAACCCGCTCCCTTGGTTCACTCTACTTCCCTGTAAGCCAACCGCCCTCCCCTCCCGCCTTTGATCACCGCTTGCAGAGGCAATAAAGTCATTGTAAATTCATGCATTCTTTATTAATTAGTCACAGAAATAGGGAGATAACTGCCAAGGTAGCCCGGGAGGGGTGGTGGAGGAGGGAAGCACTGGGTGGTGTGGTGGAGGAGGGGAGGAGGGAAGGACAAGGCCACACTGCACTTCAAAACTTATTGAATGCCAGCCTTCTGTTGCTTAGGCAGTGCTCTGAGGAGGAGTGGTTGGGTGCCTGTAATCCCCTCTCCCCCACCCACCCCTGCGTTCTTGGGCGTCTGGGTGAGGAGGCTATGGAACTTGGGGAGGAGGGTGGTTGGTTACATGGGCTGCAGCAGCGGTCTGTGCTCCTGCTGCCTTTCCTGCACCTCAACCATACGCCAGAGCATATCAGTTTGATCTTCCAGTAGCCTCAGCATTGCCTCCTGCCTCCTCTCATCACGCTGCCGCCACCACTCCTCTTGCTCCTGCCACCTCTCATCTTGCATGTCCCTTCTGTCCTCACGTTCATTTTGTGCTTTCCTGGACTCTGACATTGTTTGCCTCCATGCATTCTGCTGGGCTCTTTCAGTGCGGGAGGACTGCATGAGCTCAGAGAACATTTAATCGTGAGTGCGTTTTTTTCGCTTTCTTATCTGCGCTAGCCTCTGGAATGGAGATGATAGTGGTAGCGTTGAAACATTTGCAGCTGCGGGAGGAAAAAAGGGAGAGTTGGGTTGACCATTTAAAATGGGTTGGCCATTTAAAAGGAGGGGCTAAGGTTTTCGGGTTAACATGCAGCACAAACCCAACTAACCCCCCCCCCCACCCCCAATTCTCTGGGATGATTGCTTCACCCCTCCCCCCACCACGTGGCTAACAGCGGGGATGATTTATTTTCAGCCACAGGCATACAGCCCAGCAGGAACGGCCACCTCTGAATGTCCCCTTAATAAAATTCCCCTATTTCAACCAGGTGACCATGAATGATATCACTCTCCTGAGGATAACACAGAGAGATAAAGAACGGATGTTCCTTGACTGTATTTCAGTAGCTTTACTGGCCTCGAATACATCCCAAGTCTTCAGGGCAAATTAATCATTAAACACGCTTGCTTTTAAACCATGTATTATATTTACAAAGGTACACTCACCAGAGGGGCCTTCTCCACCTTCAAGGTCCGGGAGCCCGGGTTGGGAGGGTAATGTCTCCTGGGTGATAAACAGTTCCTGGCTGTCGGGGAGAATGGTTTCTCCGCTTGCCTGCTGTGCGCTATCATCTTCCTCGTCCCCAAAATCCTCATCCCTGTTGCATGAGACTCTCTTGCAGGAGTCTACATACATGGGTGGGGTAGTTGTAGGGGCACCCCCTAGAATTGCATGCAGCTCATGATAAAAACGGCATGTCTCGGGGTCTGACCCAGAGCAGCTGTTTGCCTCTTTGGTTTTTTGGTAGGCTTGCCTGAGCTCCTTAAGTTTCATGCGGCACTGCCGTGGGTCCCGGTTATAGCCTCTGTCCTTCATGCCCTTGGAGATTTTTTCAAATATTTTGGCATTTCGTCTTTTGGAACGGAGTTCTGATAGCACGGATTCCTCTCCCCATACAGCGATCAGATCCAGTACCTCCCGTTCAGTCCATGCTGGAGCTCTTTTGCGATTCTGGAACTCCATGGTCACCTCTGCTGATGAGGTCTGCATGGTCACCTGTGCTGATGAGCTTGCCATGCTGGCCAAACAGGAAATAAAATTCAAAAGTTTGCGGGGCTTTTCCTGTCTACCTGGCCAGTGCAGCTGAGTTGAGAGTGCTGTCCAGAGCGGTCACAATGGAGCACTCTGGGATAGCTCCCGGAGGCCAATACTGTCTAATTGCATCCACACTACCCCCAAATTCGACACGGTGATGTCGATTTCAGTGCTAATCCCCTCGTCGGGGAGGAGTATAGAAATCGATTTTAAGACCCCTTTAAGTCAACAAAAATGGCTTCGTCGTGTGGACGGGTGCAGGGTTAAATCGATCTAACATTGTTAAATTTGACCTAAACTCGTAGTGTAGACCAGGGCTAACTGGCATCCTCCTGACAAGGATTGAATGGGCATGCAGACCGAGGCCTCATCCACATGAGAAAGTTTGATTTAAACTAGTCTTTAAACCAGTGCAGCCCCTTGTGAACACTCTTATTCCAGTTTAAGGAGTGACTTATTTTGGTTTAGCTTAGCTTAGCTTGTTCCCAACTGACTAAAGCTAAACCACTATAAACCAATCTTAAACCACAGTAAGAGTTTCCACACATGACTTTGCACTGGTTTAAAATCATACTAAGTTAAACTGGTGCAACTTCCCTTGTGTAGACAAGATCTAGCTACCACCACACCCAGACTATCAAACTTCAGGTATGTTGGCCAGGCAATAGGAGGGAGCTTGCAGTAGTGCATTCGGTACTGTATCTGTTCCAAGCCCAGTCCCTCTTGCCTTGAAATCAATGGCAAATTTCCATTGACTTAATTAGGAGTATGATTTGGCAGTCCTCGTGGATAGAGAGAGGGATTCAGTCTCTACGGTTGTCCATCAGTCAACTCTCACTAGCACAATATTCACAAACAGGAACTGGGGCGGCTATGGCAGCCTATGGAATAATTCTGGACAAGGAAACCATTGTAGGACGAGCTCACTGACTGCCCTTTTCATACAGGCAGGGAGGGAGGCATTTGGTTAATGCATTTCATTTCTGGACGTCTCCCCACAGGAATGCTACCCTCTGAGTACAGGCTCCTTAGGTAGCTTTGATATAAAATTGTCCCTTGTATAACTAACTCATTGGGTCTGCCATTTGGAGCTGCTGCACTAAAGTGTTCATTTTCTTTTTCTAGCTAGTTTATTTGCTGCCTATAGCAACATTTGGCGGTGGGGAGCCATTAAACTACCTAAGGAGCCTGTAAGAGCTGCATGGTGAGTTTGAACCAATTGGTAAACTGTTACAGTGAGATTTTCTCATTGTGCTGGAGATATGGGAAACACAGTGTTACTAGAGCCTTGTGAGATGCAGCACAGTTCCGGCCAGATCCAGAGTCCAGTGAAGTCAATAGGAATCTCACCATTGAATCTGTAAGGATGTTTGCGATTTTACCCCCAAATTTGGTTTGAAATCAGTAGGTCTAAGGTCTGAACTTAGCCCCAAAACAGAAAGAGCTCAGTTGAAAGCATGGTTAGATTAAGGCATAGGCCATATTGGCTTGTGGCTAGGGCCCCAGATCCTGGAGTCAGTCTGAGTATAATGCTCAAAAAGCAGTATGTTACCTTCCTGTTGTGTTGTCTACAGTTCAGGGTAGTGAAGCTCTGGCTTTTCATTCTGTGGGTCACTTAGTAAGGGTTGGCTCCTCCATCTCAACTTCAACTGATGCTACTCAAACACCTTGTTGTGTGGTCCTTAAAAATACTTCACTCAGCAGACTACCAGGATAGAATTTGACAGCCCACAGCAAATCCAATGAGCTGTCTGTACATGTTTTTCCCCCCTTGCTCCTCCTTCTTCTTCCCTAGTTCTCAGATCCAATGTCACATCAATAAACAGCCCATGAACAGTAACTACCTATCAATGAACAGCCCTTGATTTTTTCCTGATCTAGAGAAAAAAACCAAAATACTAAAGAAGAATTACTCCTGGGGGATTTCTGCATCACTGCACCTGTGCAGAATTCATGTTGCCTGCAGATTTCTTTGCTTCCCCACAGAAAAATGACTTCTGATGGGGAAGCAAAGGGAAGCCGCAAGAGTGGTCACATGCCCCTCCCTGGCAGTGCAGGCAGTTCGGTTTGGGCGCCCGGAGCAGCTGGTAGAAACATAAATCACTGCCGGGGGGGGGGGGAAAGGGTTGTTGGGCAGTCATGCATGTGAAAGAGCGACATTTGGTCCCTCTTGCTCGCTATTGTACCACGCTCGGCTTGGTGGGGCAGGGTTTTGGGGTGTTTCTGAGGAGGTAGGAGTAGGGCAGGCTCTGTCCCCTCAGGCAGAACAGAATGTATACTCCTGGGGGAATTCTGCACCACTGCGCAATGCAGAATTTTGCAGAAAGTAATGTGCATGCAGAATTTCCTTTCCCTCACAGAAATGGGCTGCAGTGCTGCTAACTGCCACTAGAGGCCACTGGACCCAGCAGAGTCCAGCTCACACATAGAAGACACTGTTTGGGGGAAGAGAGATGGAGCTAGAGGGTTCCTGCCAGCTGTAGTTCCCAGCATGCCCTGAGGGAAGGAGAGGGTGGTACCAAGCCTCAGGCTGTTTTTCCCTCTGGATCCCTGGGCTCTGGGGGGAAGGGGTGCAGGTGTCTGGGCTGGGAGAACCATGGCTGGGCTCCGGAGGGAGGAGTGGGGCATGGGTATCTGGGCAAAGGGGAGCCCTGTGGCTGGGCTCGGGGGGGGGGGGGGGGGGGGGGGGGGGTTAGGGGGGTGGGGGCGGCCCGGGTGGGGTGGGGGTGTATGGGGGGGGGGGGGGCCTGTGGCTGGGCTCTGGGAGGGAGGGTTGTGGGTGTCTGGGCCCCCAGCTGGGCTCGGCTGGGGGAAGGGGCAGAGAAACAGTAAATGGATTGTCATTGGGGTTTCTTTAACTCTCTACTCCTGTGGGGAATTTTTGTTTGTGTCTGTATTGTTACAGACATACTTGCTGACAGGTATTTTGAAATAAATTACCAAAATAATTGAAACTGGCATGATTATGTAGTGTTATTTTGACAAATAAAATTTGC
The DNA here is from genome assembly GCA_003942145.1 of Platysternon megacephalum. NCBI lineage: Eukaryota > Metazoa > Chordata > Testudines > Platysternidae > Platysternon > Platysternon megacephalum. The sequence continues at coordinate 4,470,924 of QXTE01000052.1, forward strand.
AGAATTTTAAATTTTTTTTGCGCAGAATGCCCCCAGGAGTAAAGAATGCTGCATCTCTAAATTCAGAGCAGTTAATGTCACAGTCTGGCATCACTATCAATGGAGTGGCACTGTCACAAGCACAGTATTGAGGTAATTTAAGTGTGCTGATGAGGAACAGAATAATTGTTCCAGCATTATGAACCAAATCCTGTTCCCATACTGGGGTCTTGCCATTCACTTCAGTGGGATCAGGAGCTGGTGCCAGTGACATATTTCTACCAGTCCCTAGCACTCTCCTCCTACTTTTCTCTCTATTTAGTACTTTTGAGTCGGTCTGTTTAGAAAAGGGACAAAGTGTAGTCTGCAAAGGGACAATGTTAGCTCAACCATGAGTATATAAGAATATTCAATTACATAAGGAATGGAAACATTTTCCAAAAGGAACGTGTGTAAATCACTTTGTTATGGAGCCAGAATTGACTTTTATATCAAGGTATTTGCCGGCTTACTTTAGAGTTTGTTTAACTGAAAAACAAGGTAATTACCAGGACTCCTGCCAAAGGCCCCCTTCCTTTTGTTCACTCTCGGCCGCATTCACTTTACAACTCTCAAGGTAAAACAAAGTAGAGATTTGCAACTGGAAACCTCTTTTACGTTTGTGTAACACCCTTCACCCAAAAGGATCCTAAGGTGCTTTGCTAATCATATAGAAAGGAATCACATGACATCACCACTCATCTGCAGCTCCCTCTAGGGTAAAATGTGACTGACACATAGTCGTTTGGATAAGGAAGGGACAAATGCTAGAATATAGGGAGTAGAGCTGGCTGGATGTATACATATATAATGTAAATTATGAATTTTCAAAAAAACCCAACAACACTGGAATTAAAAAAGCAAAAGTGTTTCAGTTTTTAAGCTGTTTTTTCAACCAGCTCCAAAAAGGAGCACTCACCCACTGCTGAAATGGAACCAGCTCTGCAGAAGATACAGAAGCAATTCTGCATCAGCAACATTTGTAACAGTTTGGGAGGGGAAAACTCAAAGGTACTTATTTTCTCCAGTTGGAAACTACAGGAGCAGTTCAGAGATACAGACTATAATTCCCAAACTGGAACAAAGACCCTGAACCTGCACTCTCCTACACCTCGTATAGTCATTTACCCCCGTGCAAAAAGAGTACAAAGTGGATGTAATATGCTACCATTCTGTTTTATTAGCATTTTACACCCATTGGTATAAACAGCACAAGGTGTAAGGCAGGTCCAGGACTTGTTACAAGGTGTTTTGCTATGACACGGGCTATAAGATCTTTAATGACCAGAAGTAATCAGGATCTTCATTTTTCAATGTCCTCTGGAACACGGCAATTCCAGCAGCCTATTGTCCCCTAACATTATGCCAGGGTATTGGTTCAATACGGATTCAAAGGGAAGAGTCCCAACCTACTGAATCAGAGACACGATTTCCTGCAGCACCTGCATTTTCCTGGAAGCTCTCCCAACCTTCATCTCCAGCCTTATTCCTTCCCCTCACCAGACCATGCCCATGTGTGTATGCATGCTGGGATTGGGGAATGGAAACTGCTAGGTAACAGTAGTAGCAGCATATCACACACACCTGTGATTTCACAGCTAGTGTCTTCCTTCCTTTTTCCATGGAGGCATACGCTGCTTTCACTTGCCTACATTTTGCAGCACTTTCACTTGTCCTGCTGCACATTCAGGTGCTGAAAAGCTCAAAGATAAGACACCCAACAGTTTACTCATTCAAAATAAAACAAAACCCACCACAAAATAGAATTAAAAGGCTTGGGAATTTTGGGCCATTGTCAATAAATCCAGGAGCTACACAAAGTCTATGTCTGAGACAGGAAGGCTGTATCTAGGGGTTAGAACCCCAACCTAGGACACAGGAGATCTAGATTCAAGTACCTACTCTGCCAAAGACTTTCCGTCAGACCTTGTGCAGGTCATTTTGCCTCTCAGTGCCATCGTTTTATCAATACAGATAACAGTACTTCCCCTTACCTTACAGGGCTGTTGGGAGGATAAATACCTGGAAGACTGTGCAATGCTCAGATACTATGGTAACAGGGGCAAGGTCCATACCTAATAGTTTTAGAGAGTTGTATACTAAACATTCTTATAGAACAGGAGCCACGAAAGCTTCCTGAAAGTGGGGGGCCACCGGCGCCCGAACTGTGGCCCTGCCCCCGCGCTGCCCCTTCCCCCAAGGCCCTGCCCCCTCTCCCCCACTGCTCGCCCTTAAGGCCAGTAAAAAAAAGTGATGGAGCCATGGCCCCCTGGGTCACCCCATTCCGGCGCCCTGTTATAGAATTCTTGCTGCAAAGTCTTATTCTGCACATACATTAACTTTCTCTCCGAACAGGCAATCACACATGAGGCTTTGGCCTCCAGGGCTGTCATTCTGGCATCTTTCACCATTACTAAATTCACTCAAATATTAGGAAAGGAGCTAATTAGACACTTCAATTTATGCAGCATATATATGTAAAAAAAATAATCTATATTTCTGTGAGAAGCAGATTAAGGTACTTGAAGCTAATTCATTAAGATTTAACAGATGGAAGTGCTGCCTGCTTCCATTTAATTAATATGAACATCTCCATTCAAAATCATATTTCATTCAAATCCAGTGGGGTTGCGCAGTGTTTTACTACCTTACCGGACATAATCCAGCTTTTGCTGCAGACTTCACACTCAGCATCATGCACTATCCCTAGAAGGGACTGGCTCAGCCCTCTGCAGTTTTGATTGCTCTATATAATTTCCCTTAGCAATTGCTGCCAGCTGAACTTTTCCTGTTATTGCTCCTTATGCAACTCACTTGGCTCTTCTGCCTAAGGCCATAGGTTCTGCATAATCACATTCAGTCCTGAAATCTAATCTAGTTACATTTGTAACCCTATTATCTGAACCTCTGCTTTATCCCAATCCCTTCCTTGCACCCCACATATCTCATGCTGGGGGACTAGGAAGGGATTTGGATAATGCAGTGGTTAGGATATGAGAACAGAGAACTGTCCAGCCAGGAATGTGAAGAGGCTGAGCCCCCAGCCATAGGGGTGTCCTCCTGCTGCTGAATAGTTCCCGAGGCAGTGCAGGAAAACCTCTGCAGCCCCACGTCCCTGTCTGGCACAAGGTGCAGGGAAGGCTGTGGTCCTGGGGGGGGGGGGGGGGGGGGGGGGGGGGGGC
>QXTE01000052.1:4474462-4525553 GCA_003942145.1 Platysternon megacephalum
CTCCCCCCCACCCGCACCCCCTGCTGCCCAAACCCTGGGCTCTCCCCCCCACCCCACCCGCATTCCCTGCTGCCCCAGCGCTGGGCTTCCCCCGCACCAGTGTTGACTCCGCCCGCTCCCCCCTCGCCTCCAGCCGGTCCAGCGCTGGCAGGGTTGGGGTAAGCAGCGGGGCTCCTGGGCCACGCCTTGGCTCAGGGTCCCTCCAGCCGGTGCTCCCGCCTCCAGGACCGGCCGGGACCCGGGAGGGCAGAGCCGGGGGACCGCCTGGCAGAGGGCTGAGGAGCCGGGGCAGGGCAGCCCCAGAGGGAGCAGAGCCCCGGAGAGCGGGACGTGGGCCCCGCACGGCAGCACCCCGGGCACCGGTCCCCACTATGGCCCCGCTGCTGCTGCTGCTCCTGGCCGCCCTGCTGCAGTCCCTGGGTGGCTTGGGCCGCTTCGCCCAGCCCTGGCTGCGGTGCTGGGGGGCGGCCGCCCTGCGGCACCTGCAGGCGGCTCTGTGCGCCCTGTGGGGCGGCCCCCAGCCTGAGTGTCCCACGCTCGGAGCCCGCCCGGCCATAAGGTGTGGGCGCTGCTCCCCGACGCGAACCCCAGCGGCCTCAGGGCGCCCCCCGTGCAGGACGCGCTGCTGCTGCCAGGGCCGGCTCTAGGCTTTTGCTGCCCCAAGCGCCAAAAAACAAAAAAAAGGCTGGCTTGAATGCAGCCCCTGAAAATGTGCCGCCCCAAGCACCTGCTTGGTTTGCTGGTGCCTGGAGCCGGCCCTGGTCGTATTACAACACAACCTTGATCAGTCGAGTTAACTCACAAGCTGGTGAGCATAACTTCACAATCAGAATAAACCTGGCAGCTGGTTGTGTGTAAACTTAAGATTCCAACAGGGTTTACACATTAATATCACATCAGCTCCTAATGGGACTCTAAATTGTGTTTGGACAGGAGCTGATTTTCCTAGTGAGGAAACTCTGGTTGAGCATTCCAAGCATATTATGTTGTTGGGAACTTGTATACTCCATCTACAGGTCAGAAGCTGGATTGTATCTTGGAAGGTCTTTGTGCTAGCAATAGTAAAGCAGATAAAAGCATTGGGGTCAGTCAGCAGAGGAAGCAGGTCCCATTAGTTTGTGCTCAGATAACAGAAGATGTAATAGGTGTCAGAAAACCAACACTGGTGAAAGAGGGGAATAAATCCTTCATCCTTTTGCTATTGGTCTTGGTTGCTGCTTCTTAGTAGCAGAGGAGTTTTTAAAGGTACAGTTAAGCAACATGTTTTTAAAGGTACAGTTAAGGTCAGAAAGGTGACTGTAAAAATAGCACCTTCTTACTGAACAGATTTTCTCCCTGTTTCAGTACTTTTTAACTGCGGTTAGCACATCAGACCCCAGACAGCTGTGGGAGAGGGAGCTGGATTCCATTGTGGTTGTAGCACCACCTGCAGAAATGCTAACTATGGTCTGATCACAGAAGTTGTTCTCCTGGCAATGTTGTGTGAACTGGAAAGAGCCCAGGTTGACTTTCAGGTACAAGGGTGGAGGTTGTAGAGCTGGCCAAAAAAAGTCACTATCACTTGTAAGCTGAGTGAACTCATTATGGAATTACTGAGACACAACCAAACATGGCACCCCATAGTGTCTTTTTTTCTTTAAAACAGAGAATAACTTTGAAAACCTCATCAGAGGAATTCTGTTGGGTGATCCAGTTACAACAGTTGCCCCCTGAAATGCTGAAAACTCTCTTGGGGCATAGATGGAAAGCCAGTCACACCTTAACAAGGTGTCTTTGGTATTAGTGATAAAAGTGAGTTTGCTGGAAGCTGGAAACCAAGCGGTAGCATGCGACATGGTGCAAAGTGAAGTGCTGAGCCACAACCTATCATTCTACCTATCCGAGTTTTAATTACCAGTGAATGACTATTCTTTAACACTGTGTCCTCTTTACCCACTGATGCAGCAGATTTTAGAGAGGCAGAAATATACTTTAGTGCATCCTAAAAGGAATTTCTTTCAATCTTGTTCTAGTACAAAAGGAGTCACTTTCATCCTTTTGTTTCTTGTCCAAGAAGTGTTTGCTGCTAAATTAGGTAAAAGAGGACAAAGTAGATGATGTATTATCCTCTTCCTGAATCTGTTGATCTATCTATATATTTTAATATACTGTGATTAAGAAACTTGACACAGGAAATCTGTGTTCTATTCCCACCTCTGCCATGAGCCTCCTGTGTGACCTTGGGCACGTCACTTAATCTCTGCCTCAGAATAGGGATAATGCTTCCTTTCCTCCATTCTTCTTCTGCCTTGTCTATTAAGATTATAAACTCTTTAGGACAGCTCTACACTGCAGCTGTAAGCATGCTTCCTAGCTCGGGTAGACAGACGCACGCTTGCTCTTCCCAAGCTACCACACTAGAAGTAGTGATGTAGCTTGGGATAGCATAGGCAGCAACTTGGGTTAGCCGTCTGAGTACAAACCCATCCGGGTACATATGCAGGCAGCTAGGCCAACCCACTGCCCATGCTAGTCCTGGCTCCACAGCTAATTTTAGTAGCTAATTTAGCACAGAGCTAGCAACTGTCTGTCTACTCACATTAGGAAGCCTGCTTCCAGCTGCAGTGTTAAATGCACCCTCTGTGTACATCACAGCACATGCAGCACCTGGAACAGTGGGGCGCCTGGTTTCTACTGCAATGTAAATAAATATAGTTCATCTTATGGACCAAAAAGTCCCTTTCTTTGGCATTACTAAAAATAACTGATAACACACGTATCTGAAACCCCCTTTTACTTTTGTTTATAAGTAAACCCCTTTTTACCTATATCTTTATGTTCTGCCAGAGCTCAAATGTGGGACAAAGTCCCCAAAACAGAACTCCTAAGAAATAGAGGGCAGAAAGCTTTAAATTTTCCAGAATCAATTTCTGTGGTATTGGAATAAACAAATATCTTCAGTCTCAATTTAATAAATCAGCATTTCTGCTGTCACTGTTGACAGTAATGAGAGGAAGAGACAGCAGCAGTTATCTATGGAAAGGAGGTAAATCTGGATCTAAAATTAAGGAATTTCCCTAACAAACAGTTGAGCTGGTTAGTTTGTTACAATAATAAATGTACTGCAATGGCTGAACTGAAGAAGTAGGGAGCCCCCTGGTGGTCAGAGGTATTGATTTATTCAAGTGCATAATCTCCAAATGTAAGGCAAAATTTTGCCCTCCTCTGTGAGCTGCAGATTGCAGCATGGATTTCTCTTGTACATCCAGTAGCGGCGCCAGCTTTGCCGGTGCCCTAGGCGGCAGAAGGTCCCGCCCCCAAAATCCCGCCCCCAACAGCGGTGGCGGAAGGTCCCGCCCCCAAATTTCTACGGGCGGCGGGGGCGCAGGTGCCCCCAAAATAGCAGCGCCCTAGGCGACTGTCTAGGTCGCCTAATGGGAGCGCCGGCCCTGTGTACATCCTACACTCACGACCCATGCAGAGTTTCCTTTGACATTAAGGAGTTTTGTGCAAAGAGCCAGGGCAGAATGTGCAATACAAAGAGACAGTCAAATTAGATGCAATGAGAATTTACACTTACCTAAGGCCACGTCTATACGTACAGCGCTATCGCGGCTCAGTGTACCGATACAGCTGCACTGCTGCAGATCATGTGCTGAAGATGTTCTATGCCAATGGGAGAGAGCTCTCTCATCAGCATAAAAAAAACCCACCCCCCGCAAGCGGCAGAAACTACGTCAGCAGGAGAAGCTCTTCCGCCAACATAGCGCTGTACACACAAGCACTTATAGTGGTGTAACTTATGTCACTCAGATGGATGCGTTATTTACACCCCTGAGTGACATAAATTAAGCCAGCATAAGCTGTAGTGTAGACCTAACATAAGAATTCACCTCTCCCTTATTCCCCATCATCCTCAGCCAATTCTGGAAAGTTACAAATGGCCTCAAACACAACAAGCTTTTCTATATTTCAGCTTTCAGCCCAACTCTAAAGCCTGCAAACATACTGGAGAAGGGCTCTTTGGCTCTCAGGTCACTTTCTGAGTATAGAAATCCTCTTACTCTCTCTGCATTGGATATTAGGATTCCTGACAGAGGCATAGATTGTACAATGCTGTGTATCCTGGATAGGAAATCTGGGTTCCATTCCAAGCTGTTCCACTGGCCTGCTGGGTGTCCTTTGGGCAAATCACATAACCTCTCTGTATCTCAGTGTCCCCATCTGTAAAATGGGGATAATGATACTGACCTCCTTTGTCAAGGGCTTTGAGATCTACTGATGAAAATCCTATAGATAAGTGCTAGGTATAACATTATATATCTCTATTAGGGCCTCTGTGAAATGAGTTTGGTGGTTCTCAGAATAGTTCCCAGTGTCCACAAAAACTAGTCTCAGAAGAAAAAACAAAAACAACCTTAGACACTAACAAATGTATTTGGGCATAAGCTTTCGTGGGCTAAAACCCACTTCATCAGATGCATGGAGTGGAAAATACAGTAGGAAGATATATATACACAGTACATGAAAAGATGGGATTTGCCTTACCAAGTGTGGGGGGGGGAGGGGTGTTTCAGTTCTAACAAGACAATTCAATTAAAGTGGGCTATCATCAACAGGAGGGAAAATCACTTTTGTAGTGGTAATCAGGGTGGACCATTTCAAACAGTTGACAAGAAGGTGTGAATAACAGTAGGGTGAATTTAGCACGGGGAAATTAGTTTTTATAGTGACCCATCCACTCCCACAGACACACCCCTAGAATCCCAACCAGGGGTATTCTATCTGCTACCCAAGATCCATAAACCTGGGAATCCTGAATGCCTCATCATCTCATGCATTGGCACCCTGACAGCAGGATTGTCTGGCTATGTAGACTCTCTCCTCAGGCCCTACACTACCAGCACTCCCAGCTGTCTTCAAGATACCACTGACTTCCTGAGGAAACTACAGTCCATTGGTGGTCTTCCAGAAAACACCATCCTAGCCACTATGGATGTAGAAGCCCTCTACACCAACATTCCACACAAAGATGGACTACAAGCCATCAGGAACAGTATCCCTGATAGTGTCACAGCAAACCTGGTGGCCGAACTTTGTGACTTTGTCCTCACCCACAACTATTTCACATTTGGGGACAATGTATACCTTCATATCAGCGGCACTGCTATGGGTACCTGCATGGCCCCACAGTATGCCAACATTTTTATGTCTGACTTAGAACAACGCTTCCTCAGCTACTCTACTTGCACTACATTGATGACATCTTCATCATCTGGACCATGGGAAAAAAGGCCCTTGAGGAATTCCACCAGGATTTTAACAATTTCCACCCCACCATCAATCTCAGCCTGGACCAGTCCACACAAGAGATCGACTACCTGGACACTACAGTGCAAATAAGTGATGGTCACATAAACACCACCCTATACCAGAAACCTACTGAGCACTATACTTACCTACATGCCTCCATCTTTCATCCAGCCCACATCACACAATCCATTGTCTACAGCCAAGCTCTAAGATACAACTGCATTTGCTCCAATCCCTCAGACAGAGACAAACACCTACAGGATCTCTATCAAGCGTTCTTAAAACTACAATACCCACCTGCTGAAGTGAAGAAACAGATTGACAGAAGGGTACCCAGAAATTACCTACTACAGGACAGGCCCAACAAAGAAAGTAACAGAACGCCACTAGCCGTCACCTTCAGCCCCCAACTAAAACCTTTCCAGCACATCATCAAGGATCTACAACCTATCCTGAAGGATGATCCCTCAGTCTCACAGACCTTGGGAGACAGGCCAGTCCTTGCTTACAGACAGCCCCCCACCTGGAGCAAATACTCACCAGCAACTACACACCACACAACAAAAACACTAACCCAGTAACCTGTCCCTGCAACAAACCCCATTGCCAACTCTGTCCACATATCTATTCAAGGGACACCATCATAGGACCTAATCACATCAGCCACACCATCAGGGGCTCATTCACCTGCACATCTACCAATGTGATATATGCCATCATGTGCCAGCAATGCCCCTGTACACTGGCCAAACCAGACAGTCTCTACCCAAAAGAATAAATGAACACAAATCAGATGTCAAGAATTATAACATTCAAAAATCAGTCAGAGAACACTTCAACCTCCCTGGACACTCAATAACAGACTTAAAAGTGGCAATTCTTCAACAACAAAACTTCAAAAACAGACTCCAATGAGAAACTGCAGAACTGGAATTAATTTGCAAACTGGACACCGTCAAATTAGGCCTGAATAAAGACTAGGAGTGGATGGGTCACTACAAAAACTAAAAACTAATTTCCCCATGCTAATTTCACCGTACTGTTACTCACACCTTCTTGTCAACTGTTTGAAATGGGCCACCCTGATCACCACTACAAAAGTGATTTTTCCTCCTGTTGATAATATCTCACTTTAATTGAATTGTCTCATTAGAACTGACCCCCCACTTGGCAAGGCAACTCCCATCTTTTCATGTACTGTGTGTGTGTGTGTGTGTATTATATATATATATATATAATATCTTCCTACTGTATTTTCCACTCCATGCATCTGATGAAGTGGGTTTTAGCCCACAAAAGCTTATGCCCAAATAAATTTGTTAGTCTCTAAGGTGCCACAGGTACTCCTCATTATTTTTGCTGATACAGACTAACATGGCTACCACTCTGAAACCTAGGCCTGGTCCACACTAGGGGCGGGATCGAACTAAGGTACTTCGACTTCAGCTACGCGAATAGCGTAGCTGACGTCGAAGTACCTTAGTTCGAATTTGGCGCGCTTACCTCGCGTCCGCGCGGCGCGCCATAGACGTGCGCGGCTCCTACTTCGAACTCCGGTACTCCGCTCGCACTGCAGGAGTACCAGAGTTCGAACTAGCGCGTTCGGGGATCGATTTATCGCGTCCAGACAAGACGCGATAATTCGATCCCCGATAGTTCGATGGCTACCCGCCGATTTCGGCGGGTAGTGAAGACGTACCCTTAGTCTCAGAAGGCCTCCTTGGCAGACATAGCAGAGTGGCTACGGCTCAAGGTTAGTATGTATTGGTATGGTAGTGAGGGAGAAGCTTACACTGCTGCTGCCTGGGCTAGATCTGTACCTGTTATAAACAAACACTTCCACCAGCTTTGCAATCCTTTTCGTCTAGCAGTTTTAATAAGCACTAGGCTCCTAACATTTTCAAATTAAATGAATGCTTAGGAGGATGTAATTATATATATATATACACACACACACACACTTTAGATACTACAGATCTGAATATATATAAGGGTGACAATTTTTGAAAAGCACAGCTCTAGCTAAAACTGTTACATAGATTCTGCTAGAAAAAAATTTAGAAGTTTCTGTTTAAATAAGGAGCAGCGAGGGACCCTGCTTGCATATTGATAGTTTACTTTGTCTTGCTTTGAAAAAACTGTCTGCTCCAAAAGCAGGAGCAAAAGGGGATAGGGAACAAGTAACGGAAAATCTCTCCCCCTAGGACATCTTGTCTGAGGTTGAGTCTGGTTTGTAAGTTCAGCAGTATGTTCAGGATCACAACTGTCAGTCTGGAGAGGAATGTGTGTGTGTGTGTGCGTGTGCATGTGTGTGTATACACAGACACATGCATGCAGGGGTGGGGTCATGTGGCCATTTGGAACTAAGGAGAAACAAAGAACTTCTGAAAAACCCACCAGATGGTGAAATTCATTTCCCCTTAGATTTCTTTACTGCTTTTTAAAAACAGGATAGTTCAACACCCAAGCATATGACCCCTCGGCCCTATCAGGAGATGACCCAGGGTTGACAACTGTCTTCATCCCTATGCATAGAGCATGGAACAAAACAACAAAAAGTACTTGGGTAAAAAGTAAAAGATAAAACATTTGTGACTAAGGTAAATATATCAGCTTATTGGATTGAGGAGTCTGCATCTTTAGAATTAGTTAATTGCAGACTGCAGTCGGTTGTTTTGGATCTTAGCAGTGTTAACTAAATTACTGTTATTTGACAAAGTCAAAGTAGAAGCATGAAGAAGACACACAAATGGGATTTATTCATTTTGCAGTTATGCATGGATCTGCCAACAGAGGGAGTCCTTTAACTATCTAGTGTAGTTCTAGACAAACGATTATTAGTAAAGGTTTAAAAACAACACCAGTTGTGTCCCTACTGTGCCACTACCATGGCAGTAATAGCAAAAAAGGTTTGTGAATAATGTCACATCATAGTATTTAATAGAGCAGGGGTAGGCAACCTATGGCACGGGTGCCGAAGGCGGCACGCGAGCTGATTTTCAGTGGCACTCACCCTGCCCGGGTCCTGGCCACCAGTCCGGGGGGGCTCTGCATTTTAATTTAATTTTAAATGAAGCTTCTTAAACATTTTAAAAACCTTATTTACTTTACATACAATAGTTTAGTTATATATTATAGACTTATAGAAAGAGACCTTCTAAAAACATTAAAATGTATTACTGGCACGCAAAACCTTAAATTAGAGTGAATAAATGAAGACTCGGCACACCACTTCTGAAAGGTTGCCGACCCCTGTAATAGAGTAACAAACCATGGGGTAATATCAGCCATCCAATCACTTCAAGGGGACTACAGAATTCAATTCGTAAATTATATCTAGGGGCACAACTTTAAAATAGCTGAGAGAATAATCACTTTTATACCCATTTTAGATAATTATGCCATATAGCTAAAGGGCTGTTCTCTCAGCTGGCCAACACATACCCAAGAGTCATTTGGGTTCTTTCCGGATGTAATTTGATCTTGTCCAACAGCTACAATTCAGTTAAACCACCTCACAGGCTGTTGTGAGGCTTAGTTCATTGATGTTTGCAAAGCACATTGTGATCCTAATATGGAAGGTGTTCTCTGCACCTAAAGACATATTGCTCTACAGTTCTCATGTCATTATACAGGCTAAACTCACATTGACTTCACTGGGAAATTTGCCTATGCCTAGATTCTGGGATCATACTCTAAATGATTCATTGTGTTTCTGTATTAAAACCACCGTAGCAATGGACAGACCAATTCTGATCAAGTAAGAGCCAACTCTAAACTGAAACCAAGCTGGAACCAAACCTTTGAGAATCTAAAAGTATCTATTCAACTTTTCCCTCTTCAACAAGAGCAGCTCTTCACTTCCTGGTCTGTGTCAGGACCACAAACTGAAGTTACAAAACATAGTATGAGCTTCAATGGAAACAAGTACACAACACAAACACAAGTGCACACACAAACACACACGTTTCCAGCTCAGTTTTTGCAAGTCTGGCTATTTGGATCAGCATTCAAACTTTTAGATGCTTAAAGATAAAATGCAACACTGAAGCTTTTGGTGTTTCACTTAGCACCATCATCCCCATGTTTAATTGAAAGGCTGCCAGAAATATTCTTCCCGCAGGTAGATGCAGAAAGAAACTCATGCACAAATCCAAGTCTATCAAAGGAATATAAGATTATCAGTCTCTCTTTGAATATTTAGCACATTGCTGTCTAACTAGTGGGATTTATAGTTGGGTTATGTGGGATTTCCAAGTTTTAAGAGGTTTCTCTCTCTATTTCCAGTCCATTTAAGAAGAATGACTAATGATAGAACTCAAATGATGACTGGAGCTTGGCTTTGGAGTTCCAAACTACAGATTTCCCACCAAATTCCAGCACAATGAAAATCAAGAATTTGACAGAATTTCTTACAAGATTTCAGTGGCTCTTCCTACCTGCTTATGGTTTCTAGTCCATCACTCACTCCATGCCCTCTGTTATTCAGTGTCTTGTCCAGTCTGGATTGAAACAACACAGATGATGAGCTACCACCACTTTACAACACAAAGTCTGATTTTCCTCTGCCTTGTACCTTGTGACGATATCTAGGGCCTGATCCAGAAGTAAGTCAGTGAATTCAGTGGAAACACTTTCATTGACTTCAACGGGCTTTGGCTCTTTCCTTCACACCTGTGCAGATAGAGCGTAACATGTATTTTGATGTGGTAGCATTTCTACACTCATTGTGTGCCGGTATAAGTCCAACAGGCATAAGACAGTAGTGAATCAGGCCCAGTGGTTGGATACTAGGAACAATTTTCTAACCATTCGAATAGTTAAGTACTAGAACAGGCTTCCAACCGAGGTTGCAGAATCCCTGTCATTGTTTTTAAGAACAGATTGGTCAAACACCTGTCAGAGATGGTCTAGGTTTACTTGGTCCTGTCTCAGCACAGGAGGATGGACTAAATGACCTCTAAAGGTCCTTTCCAGCATTACGTTTCTCTCATTCTAGTTATGCATCATCTCGGAGCACGCAGTGCTGGGAAATTTCGAGCATTGAGTCTAGCATTGTTCGGTTTCTTCTCTTTGCTCCTCGTTCAGACTAGTTTGAATTGCTCTGAACTAATCCTCTCTCTCCCTGGGGTTTATGTCACTCAGATCCTTTTGGGACAGTTGTCCTATTTGCCAGTATATAGACAGATGAAAATTAAAAGGAAAAAGACACAGACGGACCTAACCTAATTCACAATTCACTGAAAAAGCCAGTTCATTTGCAGAAAGAAAGTTAACTGGCCTATGATGTTGTCTGTCTTTTTTGTTTTTATCTGTTTATTTCCTTTGTAAACGCCCTCAGGTACTGGTTGCTTGCATGCTGTTATTTGCTGCTCTGCTTTTATATAGAAGCTTTTCTTTTTAAACCAGTATGATGCAGGCAAGGAAAGGTCTAAACTTCCATAGGCAACTTGTATGTTTTGATTCCATTGACGAGTTTCAGATGGATGTGTGCTTCCCTAGAGTGCAGGATATTTAGCTCTAGAGCTTCCTTTGGGGCTCACACCATCACACGTTTCCTGTTTTGTACATGACACAATGAGCTTTTTCAAAGACACAGTTGTATGAGTGGAGTTAGGAATTCATGCTGGCACCTGAGATGCATAGATGAGAAGAAAACACTGGGCCTGATTCACCACTCTGCTACTCCTGCAGAGTTACTCAGTGTAAACCGGGAGCCTGGTGAAGCAAACATACTGATCTCTAATAAGACTAAGAACCGGATCTGAGTTCACAGCTGAAAGGGGCTGAATTCAAACACTAAATTTGAAAACATTGGTCACTTTGAGCTTCAGATTTGGATTGCAGATCTCTAGGTTCGGAGTGTCTGCATCTGGGGTTTTGGCCTCAATCATTTTACAGGCAAGCAGCCGAACTCTGATCTCAGTTACACCACAGTAAATTCACAGCATCCCTCAAAGTTGGTGACATGGGGGCTATATTCAGACCTAGTGCAAGCACCTGCGTTTCCATTGAAGTCAACTGAGAAGCAGCATGGTCTAGTGGATGGCACTAGACTGGGATTCAGGGGGATGTAGGTTCTAGTACCAGATCCTGCCACTTCCCTGCTGTGTGACGTTAGTCTAGCTAGTTAATTCATCCTCTGCTCTTCCTCCCATCCTTGTCTATTTAGATGGGAAACTGTTTGGGGCAGGGGTAGCCTACAGGTCTGTATAGCGTCTAGCACAATGGGACCCTAATCTCAGTTGGTGCTTCTATGCACAACTCCTATACAATTAATAACATTCCAATCACTTGCACTAGGTCTGAATTGGAGATCCTGAGGTGAAATGTCCCATAAGAAACCTCTGAAACATTTGCTGAATGCTACCTAGTTGGAAATACAAAATCCCAACACTGTATACAATAAAAGCATATGCAACACTGTACAAATCTGCAGGATTTCATGCTAACTATAGGATTCTTTCAGGGCTTTGGAGCTGTGCTCCAGCTCCGCTCCAGCTCCAGGCAAAAACCTGCAGCTCCACTGCTCCGGAGCTGCTCCGTGCTCCGCTCCAAAGCCCTGCTTTAGGTAGTTAATTCCTAATAAGGGGTTTCAGAGCTATAGCAGTTTAAATTAGAAAAAAGATTGGCCAGAGTTTCTACCACATTTATAAGGAGGGGAAAAAATACAGGTCTGCCGCATCTTAGGCGCATTTAACATGTGCGATTTCAGCTTTATGCGGTCGGCAAAAACAAGGGGGAAAAAAAAAAAGAGAGAAAAATAACAATTTAAATACTGTTTCTGTAGTGCGGGTGATTCTGCCCGCCATTACACTCAATGTAATTTTGACTATACGTGGTTTTCGCTTTACGCGCTGACCACAGAACGTAACCCCAGCGTAAGATGAGACAGACATGTACACCACTATTTTAGCCCATAGGAAAACTATCTGGGTTGCCGTTTTCTCATTTGAAATGATTCCAAGTGATAACCTATTTAGCATTACCACTAGCCAGATTTTATACAAAGTTATTTTAAAAAAGAAATATCACAGAGAGAAGGAAATTACTCAGTTTCCTTAGCTCTGTGCTTTCATTTGCTTAGGAAGATCACGTAAGTCAATTTTCTGAAGTGTTCTTGGTAATTTAGAGCTTAAAGATGCCCATGATTTAACAGTCTAATTTCTCAGTTGTTTTGCTGACAATGTAGAACCAGCATTTTCCAAGTAACAAACTGATTTATTCAAAAGAGTTTACTTAATAAGCTATTATTTAACATGACCTTTTTAGCAATGTAGCCTACAAGTCTCGAAAGGTGAGGTCATTGCGTGGAATGTACTAATAGACAGTGGATCACTAGAAGTGGTAAGAAAAATAGCAATGAGAAACAAGTATTTGGTATCTAATCCTATCAGAATGTGGGGTTTTTTAAAGCCCATTGGGCTAGCTGAGAAGTCTGGCAGCAGTGCAGTGAACCACCGTAGATATCAGAGGCCCAGTTTCTCATATAAATCAGCCTAGCGTCACTGAAGTCAGTGGAGCCAGACTGAATTACGCCAGTTTATGATCTGGGCCAGAGCTCGCATCTGTTGGGGCAGCAGGTGCTGGAATCACTGTTTGAAGGGTAAATGTTTGGGCTCTGGGAGCACATTAGCACTGCTCCCTCTGATCACGTTGGGGAGCATCCAAGAGTTGACAAAGAACAATCTGAAATTCTCCATCTGTCCTTTTGTGCGATAAGCAGAATTTCACACATATCTAAAGGCTCTGTGATGGGACACTGGGTCACCATGCAGCACCAGGATCAGATGAGCCAAAATTCTCAGTAAAATCAGTGGAACATGAGTGCACCAGAAAGGCAGGATCATGCCCAAAATGAAAAACCTTATTAACTGAAGCTAAACTTTAGGCCCCTTGTGAAGGAAAATACATGCAGTACCTATGAAAGAACACCAGGAGGAGATAAAAAACCCTTCATTTATAGGCAGCTGAAGACCTGGATATTTGGCAAGCAGTGAATATCAGCTACTCAGTAAATTAGATCAAAGGGTATTCTCTCATAGTGTGTTCTTTACTGAACGATAAACCAGGAGCAAGATCTATTCTGCAAGGGAATGAGAAACTACAACTCACTCTCACTCATGCCCATCACCCCAATCGGGGTATGGGCCGCCAACCACAGATCTCCAGAGTCCTTTATCCTGGGCCATTTGCTCTAGCTGGTTCCAGGTATAGCCCATTTTTATGAACTCGTACATGGTCCTCACGTTCCATGTACCAATGGTAATCCTCCTGGTTGCAAGAAGGGTAATCGACTTAGTGGCTTCCTCACGACTTTCACCACCCAGCGTCATACGTCCTCGAGTTGAAGACCCTTCTTTTTCCAGGCTAAAAGTCTCTGTTATCTCTATTGTTGGCGTTTCTGTAGCAAGTTGATTTTTTACGGGGTGGAGTTGCTAGCCCCATGCCCAACCCTCCTCCTTTATCCTGACTTGGGACAGGCAGATGGCCCCAAAGGACCTCTCTGGTGGAGTTGAGAAACTGCAAGGCACACATTTATGGGCGTTCTACAGCCAGGGAGGGTGAGTTTAGGCAAAGCTGCATGGGAAGCAAGACATGGTTCTGAATTACAGTGTGCTCCAAGCTCATCATGTGGGAGCTTACTTCAAAAAGAGGGGAAAATAGGAATTCCAGCAATTCTTGCTTGAGTGGAGATTGGCATGGACCACGAACCCATCTCACACCCCACCAAACAGCTGTCAGGCACACATTGATCTCAGCTCTGATCCTGCAATGGCTCCGGGCAGATGGATCCGTGAATGGGACTCTGTGAGGGTGCAGAGTCTGCCTATGCGGTGTTTAGCGTAGAATCCTACATCTGTTTTTTGCCTGACAGCAGTTCGGTGATGTGAAAGAGATGAGCTGATAGATGTTTGCTGGGGACTGGTCTGACTCTCTCTGGCAAAAGTTAGCCATCTCAGCAGAGAAGCTGCAGAACAATGTGTCATGGGGACTTCATTACCATCTTACACCAAGTACTGCCATTGCTTGTGTGCTATTTGTTCAAGGCAGAGGGCTTCATTTGCCAAGGTTTGTGCAGTACTGTATGGTTAACTTTCTGTTCTTGCTATGGAATAAGGAAATATACCACACCAGTGGAATTCTCTCTTTCTATCAAAGTGCTCTCACAAGGAAAGACAACACAATTACAGAAGTTAGAGGTGGGGGAAAACATTCTAAATCATCTAGTCCTACTCCTTGCCAGTGCAAGATTGTTCCCTGTTGTACATTTTCATGTGCTACAGCCAGTCAAATGATGTGTCCAGGAAGGAAGTTCCACCACTTCCACATTCCACAACCTAATATCAAGTTCACTGTCAGTGTAGCTTGATATTTAGTGTAAAATCTTTCCCTTTCTTAATTGCTTCCCATTATTCTTCATTATGCTGCCCTAAACAATGCCCTCTCTCATTGATGTTTACACTGTTCAAATATTTGCAGGCTGTTACCATGAACCTTCTGCACTTTAGTTGCTTAATCAAGACATACGTATTTATTTAGCCGTTTCAGGGCTTGAACCTGCCGGTATTCTATGGGAGACTCTCCCAGTGACTTCAGGGAGAATTGTGCACCCAAGAACATCTGCAGTAATGGGCCTTTAATCTTTCCTCAGAAGACAATCCCTCTAGTGTTCTACTCACTTTGATGCTCTTCTCTGGACACCCTCTAGCTTATCTCTATTCTTCTGGCAATTAGGTGCCCCAAATTGAATATAGTATTCCAGTGGCTCTCAACCTTTCCAGACTACTGTACCCCTTTCAGGAGTCTGATTTGTCTTGTGTACCCCAGGTTTCACCTCACTAAAAAACTACTTCCTTACAAACCAGACAAAGATACAAAAGTGTCCCAGCACACTATTACTGACAAATTGCTTATTTTCTCTTTTTACCATATAATTATAAAATAAATCAATTAGAATATAAATATTGTACTTACATTTCAGTATATAGTATATAGAACAGCATAAACAAAACATTGTCTGTATGAAATTTTAGTTTGTACTGACTTCGCTAGTGCTGTTTTACGTAGCCTGTTGCAAAACTAGGCAAATAGCTAGACGAGTTGATGTACTCCTTGGAAGACTTCTGTGTACCCCCAGGGACACGTGTACCCCGGATTGAGAACCATTGTAGTATGCCACTCGTGGTCACACCAGAGTCATGTTAACTCCTTCCTCCATTAGTATAACACGTCTACACACACATCCCAAAATTGTATTGGCCTTTTTTGATATCATCATGCTTAGTAAATTAAAATCTAGTCTGCAGTCTGATATTACCCACAGTGTCTTTTCAGATTTCTAAGCTTCTCCTTCCCATAGAATACTTGCCTTTCAGATTCCCCCCCGCAGCTGTTGTAGTTGCTATTATCCATATCAAATATCATTTTATTATTCCCTGCTCATACTACTAATTGCAGCAGATCTCTTATTTCTCAGCCCTCCATGGTATTTGCAACTTACTCCAAATTGAGTATGATCTGTAAATTTTGTTAACTTGCTTTTTACTCCTTCTTCTATAGTGCCTCAATAACGTTATTTATTTCCATTCTACATTTGCCAAGTCAGAAGTTTATCTATATTCTAAGGATTTAAAAAACAGAAGAATGTTTGCTAAGTGTTAGCTCTCACTGTTCCTTGCATGTGAAATTATTTTAAATCCTGAGCTTAACTTCCCCATTATTGTATTCTGTTTTATTTTACAGCTGTTTGAAGCTTATCACTCAACTTCTGCAATTGGAGTAGTAATAGTAGCTTTAAAAAGCATTTACTTACTATCTGTGTCACATTAGATTCTCACTTCTAATTAAACTCTCAGAAATGGAAGAGTTAAGCAACTCTGTTTTTAAGTCTTTTTAATCAGGAAATGTGGGGAAAACATACATGGGCAACAGCAGTGCAAACCAGTCTTTTGATATGCGATACCAATGGGAGTTAGCTACATAAAAGCTTGATAAAGAATACTGGATTAAAAAACACTAGCATTTATCAGGCCAAATCATGCATGCAAATTAAGCAAGACTTCCACTGATTTCACTGAGTCAAAAGACCAGGTAAGGGCTGCAGGACTGGGCTCACAGTATTTAGGAATGCAATTCCAGATTGTTTCAAATACAGTTTTATCTTGTGAAATCTGCTTATAGCTCCAGCCAAGAGAGGCCTAGTGAAATAGTAGATCTCCCCTGGAGACAGCCCTTTTACAGTCCTCATGTGGAAATAGGATATGCAGGGGCTAGGGCTGGGGGGAATTAAGCACCAGGGAATGCATGTTAAGTCAATTGTGGAATAAAACGAGAGAAAATACTAGCCAATACTACAATGTAATTTATTTTGATTCATGGGAGTCTGTTCTGGAATCACAAAAAGCAGAGAGAGTGAACATTAAGCCCTTTATCTTTTGTAACTTTCTTTGTGAAAACAAAGCATCTATCTATTTATAATTTTAAGTATTACTGAATGAGAGAGAAAGTGAGGGCAACAAGTCATAGGAAAGCCATAGGGATTTGGGGTGGGATTTTGAGCATTGGCCCAATTCTGCTCCCACTGAAGTCAATGGAGGACTTAACCCTTAATAAGTGAGCATTTAAATTCCCACTAAGGCCCCGATCCTGCAAACATTTATGCTCGAGTCAAGAGTAATTTTGCCCAAATGAGTAGTTCCATGAGCACTGAGCATTCCATTCAATGGGACTAATCACGCATGTATTTGCTTTTAGAACTGGGGCTTCATAGTGTCTGGCAGAAAAATCTCAACAGTCCTTTCACACCAGAGTAATGTTAGGGTCTTGCAGTCAATTAGTAGGGTATTGTAGATAAAGAAAGCCCAGAGCAGGGTGGAAATAGGAGGAAGACCTGCCTCTCTGTTCTAGGATAGCTGCAGGAAGACTCCTGAACAGATGGGTAAGAGAGGGTTCTGAACTCCTGGATCTCACAGATTTAAAGGGATTGGAGCATGAAGAGATCATACCATGTGGATTTCTATAAGGCTTGTGTTGGATGAGACAAAATTTATTCTCCTTCTCCCATGAGATGCACCCAGACCAGTGAGGAGAACACTGCCTCCTAAAGCAGCTGGGACAAAGAACCACAGCTGCCAGGAACAGGGAAAGTTGCCAAGGAAAGGGAAGAATTAGGGCAAAGTGTAACCATTTTATCAACAAAGTCCTTAGGGTAGGGAAAGGAAAACCTATGTGTGCGTCTAATCTCAGTACACAGAACAGTTCAGAGATAGGGGAGGGTCAGGGTCAGCAATGGCACAGGGTAAGGTTTAGAACAGGAAGTGAAGGGAAGAGATCACATTACCAGCCTTTAGAAATGCATGGTTTTCATTTAGGGCCCAGCTGGACAGTAAAACAATCCCCTAATTCTCTTTAAACTATCAAGCAGGATTAAAACTGTAATATATAAATGGGACCAACTAATATGATTCATATTGTGCCATCCAAACAAACCTCTCTCTTGTGTATTCTAGCTGCCCTCCTCCTTGCTGTTCTCTCATCTAGGGTCCTGTCCTGTCTCATTGTGGAAGTAACCTGTGCAGGAGATTGAGTACTTTACTCACTGGGTAAAGTGCCATGAACCCCTATGAGGCAACATACAAACATTAAATAACAGAATCAGTCAGACAAATACTAGGTTATGTTTTTTTGATAACATGGGTATAGAAATATCAGATTGCTGAAGCTTGCATATGAAACTAACACACACTATTGTGGTGCTTCTCAGTTTTAACAATATCACTTAGAATTTTTTCCCTCTGTTTCTAAATCCCAGATGGGTGGGAAAAGTCAAAAGGCATCACAGACTCACCACTTCCAGACACCTCTTCAGAAACTAATCTGACTTTAGAAAGGGTAGGGTTGGAAGAAATTTCCCTCCAGATCAGATTGGCAGAGACCCTGGGGTATTTTTGCCTTCTTCTGCAGCAGGGAGTACAAGTCACTTGCTCGTTTAAATTAGAGTAAATGGTCAATTCTCTGTAACTTCAAGTCCTTAAACCACGATTTGAGAACTTCAGTAACTTGGCCAGAGGTTAGGGGTCTATTACAGGAATGGATGGGTGAGGTTCTGTGGCCTGCAGGAGATCAGACTAAATGATCATCATGGTCCCTTCCGGCCTTAAAGTCAATGAGAGCATGGGGCGTGGGGGGAAGAATAATGTTGTGGAAATTTCTTTAGATTGTTTCTACTCTCTGCTTGTGTAAGCAGGACTGACTTCACCAAGAAGCTACACCCATAATTCCCAAATAACATGTTCTAGTAATCTCCCCACACCCTTCCTTAAAATACCCTGGAAGCCCACCTGTTCTGTGACACATTTCAGCTATAATGGCCACATGGCACTCCCTGTTCTGTTCTCAGTTTGCACTGTATTTTACCACTGCTGGCTTTCCTTCCCAAAGTTCTTCAGGGCAAGGACTGAGTCCTGAAGCAACCCACCTCCCTGCCCCACCAACCTCTCTCTACTATATATAAATAAAATTACATTGTCTGCTTTGGGACCCAGAAGCTGTACGGAGCAAGCCCTCTGGAATTTGCATTGACTAGTAGGGTGATGCTATTGAATTCTATGATATGAATGCAATCACCCCATCTGCCTTAAAGGGACACTGATTTTCAGAATGATCAGAGGTGAACATAGATGTTTAGTGTTAAGCGATCAACCTTACCTGGGTTTTATTTCTGTTAGGATATTTAGTGGGACATAGCTAAATGTTGGGAACTGGGGATATTAAGTATTGCTGAATTTTAAAGAAGTTCCTTACCCACTTATAAGGATTTATTTTTTTATTCATATACAGATCCATTTTTTTGTAAAGTTCACGCACTTCCTTGGATTTGCAAAACACCTGAAGATTGTGTCCACACAGCAGAGAGCCTCACACGTGCAAAGGCAACAGCTCTCACGCTTTTAAGATATGGGTTAGAAGCATACGAGGTGCTTTAGAAATAAGCCACTCAAACCAAAATAAGAACAGGGATGTAGAAGAGTGGCGTTACCGAAGCTGCGCCCCCTTTTGGTTCTCCTTGGCTAGCACCCCAGTCAACAACTGGTCTGTCTGCCTTTTCTCCTCACCAGGTCATACTTGGGTCCCAGCCCTTCTGGGGAACTCCAGTCCCAAGTCTACATAAAATAAAGTTCCAGACTGTTCAGTAACCCCCAGGAAGAAGATCCATGACATCTTCAATGTAGACCACTCAAAGAAATCTCAGTTCAAGTACTGCTAGTCTCACTCAGCTCCCAATACTTTGCTGAACCCTGTTTCGGGGTTGCCATGGCAAGAACTGTTCACCTCTCACCACCTTGGTACTTCCTCGGTCTCAGCTCCATCCTGAGCCCTCTTTCAGGGCCAAGGCAGTGAGAATCACCACCTCCTGTAGCCTTGGCCTTTTTAGCTCTCCCTTCCAAGGGTTTTCCCTGCCTCCTGTGGCCTCCCCTGACACCCTTTGCTTCCCAGGTTTCCTTTCCAGGCCCCCCACCCTCCTTCCTCAGGGCTTCTTACTGGAGCTCAGCCTAATACCTGCAAAGTTCTTTCCTGATCTTATTTCAGAGCACGGCCTCCTAGGGCTTTCTCCCTGGGATCTCATTTCCTCAAAGGCTGCCACAGGAGCCAAATCCTTCCTGAAGCTCCTTTCCCGGTCCTGAAGACTTCAGTCCAAACACTCTTAGACTTTACCCTTGCTGCCTTTTGGGGTTTACAGCCTACTCCTAGCTGAGGACAACACACCTTTTGCCTTTCCCTAGCTGCCCAGGCTTCCTCCTGGCTCCCTACTCTAGTTCTGGCTCCAAGCCTTCCAGGCTTCTGTCAGCCTTTAGCCCAGAAGAGGAAACTCTCAGTTATCTTTACCTGGGTCTCCTCTCTGGCTTTTCCTACTGTCCTGTGAACCTTCCTTTATGAAGGCCCAGCTCCTCCCCTAATGGGTTTGATCACCAGTTATGCCTAACAGGTGACCTAACTGGACCTGGTAAGTGGTAAGCAGGGTGGGGTTTACAGTGGTGTTTTCACAAGGTGTTTGCACTGGTATAACTCAGTTTAAAAACTGATTTAAGTTAAACCGTGCACATTTTTAATGTAAACAAAGCCACAACAGGGGTCTCTAGACACTGCGATAATTGAGAACATAGACCCAAACACCTTTCCTAGCCCCATAGATAGAAACTGCTTGTATGATTGTAATAAGAGCTTTTTGTGATGTGTAATGTAGTGTATTTGCAATAAAGTATGTGCACACATGTCTACATGGTATTTAATGTAAACATGATAGCTCTCATATGCAACCTATTACTGAACCTCAAGTTTTCTATTTCAGAGTGAGGAACACATTCTCTTAACAGCATGATCCTGTTTTATCAGACGGAGTATATGGTGTGTAAATGAAGAAGGGAAGTGGAAATTACATTAGTGTATTTGCACATTCAGTTGACTTAGCCCAGCACCCACTTGCCGCATGCTGTATGGAAGAATATAAAAATGTACAGTAGTTGGCACTGAACTCTATGTGGCAGTAATGTACGAGTTCAGTTTGCACAGCTCAGGCCCAGAATTGTAGGCAGGGAATACACACCATTAAAATGCAAGGTAACTACATGGTACAGGTCCAGCTAGTAAAGTATTAGGACTGAGCCCCAGCAGCTATATGAAAGCAAGAACCCAATAAACTACAGTTTGCCAACCTTTCTAGGTAATTGTAACCACTCTCTTCTGCATTCAGTCTGGCAGTAACTGCCCTTCACTTTTTCTGACTCTGTATTCATGCCGGGAAACAATAGTACAGTCTTAAAATCTACTTATATTTTGAGGTCATCCTGCCTGGCTTTGTAGGAGCTGTTGGAACTGAGCTTTACAATTTTCCATCCTAAGACACCCGATAGCTACACTAAAAATAGCCATGGACCAGTTCCTGTGTTACGACCTGCCTCCTAGTAGGCGTCATGTTGATCACAGTTTAGGATCCACTTGGGCCATCAAGCAGGGCACCCCAGACTGTAAATGACCACTCACACCCTCAAACTACAACAGTGTCATTCTCAGTGTGCACTTTAAAGCAGGGTGATCAAGGCAGTGCTCCTAGCCAAGAGATGTGTCTGTTCCTCTGCCTCAAGTGTATGTGATTTACAACATTCTCTGACCAAATGGAGGGGGATGCAACTCAAGCCAGGAGGGAGTGAGTGCGAAGAACATCTTAGCATCATTTGCACAGCTGTAGTGTCATTCCTCCTCCTCCCCCGTCTGCATTACAGCTTCCAGCATTCGTGTTCCAACCAGTGAAATACACAAGGAGATTTACAAATGTCCTCCTGTGATTTGTTACGTGCTGGCGGTTAGAACAGTCAGACAAAAAGCTGTTCTGTAAACATCCATGCAGACAATTTATGGAGCTTTTGAGGGCTAGTATTCCTTTGATGCATGGGGGGGCTTACAGAGATAACCCCCATTCAGGCTATTGGGAGGCACAGATTGCAATTCCCTCATGAGTACATCAATGGGAGAAAAGACCCCTTTGTATTCACTCCGTGGGTGTTAGAAGCAGCAATTCCTGCTTCTGACATAGGAACGTTTCTAGACAAGTCTCATTTTACATTTTCATTTCATCTGTACCAAGTACTTGAATTCTGAGTGTAAGTGGAATTAAAGAGAGAGAGAGAGAGAGAGAGAGAATCTGGAGAGAACAAAAACACATACAAGAAGTAAAACACAGTTTACTGCTGATCGTGATCTCACCCCAATGGAGACTTCACCATATACTTGTCACCCTTCCGTCAGGTGGTGTCAACAGCAAGAAGGGTTGGGTTCAATATCTAGGGGTTCCTACTAGCATTACAAAACAGACCCAATTAGAACCCACCCACCCACCGCCAGGAATCTGGGAAAACTAAGCACCACCCTGAGTGCCTCCAAGAGGCAATACTTCCCCTCTCACAAGCACTGAGTCTGCTGAGGAAACACAGCATTCATTTAGAAAAACACCACAACAAAGATTCAAAAGCATGCCAACAATAAGCATGCCTACTCTCCTCAAGACTTAAGTGAATTTTAACTTCAAACAACCAAAACTGATCACTTTGACAAAACAGGTAAGCGACTAAGTAAGCGAAGTAGGTGTGTCTATGCAAATATGGTCTACTCCTGGGGGATTTTCCCTCAGTTCATCAGCAGATGGCAGGAGGGAGTTCATTCAGACGGTCAGCTTACATATCCTATGCCATTCTGATATAAAGGTCTTCCTCCCTCTAAGAAACTGAAGACAGGAACTTATTGGGCACAAAACTTAGGTATTGTTCATCCAACATTTTCTGCCTTATCTGATTGTGGTCCACCATGGTAACAAACATTTTGTCTCCCTTCCAGTTTATAAGATGAAATACCTGGAGCAAACTTATCCTAGTTTTTTTTTAAATGTTTCTTCATTACTTTACGACCTCCATATAGGTATAAGGTATTAATGCAAATGGCTGGAGGCTAGGTTCAAATTAGTTGCCTGGTACCTCCACTCTAGACCCTCATTCAGGTAATACTGGAGTGATAAGATTGGACACATGAAATTACAGGGATGGGATGGAATGAGTTTTTGTGAAAGGATGAGTGAGGATGATTTAGTTGGGATTAGGTCCTGCTTTGAGCAGGGGGTTGGACTAGATGACCTCCTGAGGTCCCTTCCAACCCTGATATTCTATGATTCTATGATTCTATGAAAGACCACCAGATTAAAAGGCTTTCACTTATCCAGTGGGCTCCCACTAGATCAGGGGTAGGCAACCTATGGCACGTGTGCCGAAGGCGGCACATGAGCTGATTTTCAGTGGCACTCACACTGCCCAGGTCCTGGCCACCGTTCCGGGGGGGGGGGGGGTCTGCATTTTAATTTAATTTTAAATGAAGCTTCTTAAACATTTTAAAAACCTTATTCACTTTACATACAACAATAGTTTAGTTATATATTATAGACTTATAGAAAGAGACCTTCTAAAAACGTTAAAATGTATTACTGGCACGCAAAACCTTAAATTAGAGTGAATAAATGAAGATTCGGCACACCACTTCTGAAAGGTTGCTGACCCCTGCACTAGATGGTCCTTTATTTGAACCAAACAGTGACTCTGGAAAGGGTTAACATGAAATATGGAGGATTAGTAAAAGGCAAATAAAAAAATATAATTACACATGCTCATGTCTAGTCTACCAGATGCACTGAACCAAATTCAGAGCTGACTTACAGCTGTTCTCTGTTTGAAAGCAGAAGACAGTGCTCCTGCTGGAAGGAGCACCTATTCTCCAGTCCATAATCCTTTGCCTGTTGTAGGAGAGGCTGGATGAGAGGATATCCTGTAGTGGACTGTGATGAGGGACAGTTTCAATACAGCTTTACGGTGGTGGGATAATGGGACATAAACCTGGGCTGAAATGCCCACTTCTCTCCCCTTGGCAGTACAGGAATGTATTTGGTTCCCTTCCTACTAGCAGACTACCCATGGCATATAACTTCCCAACATTGCTGTGATTTCTGGAAGGAAGAAAAGGCAAACAGAAATTCCCTGCCAAGCTGCCTGGCCAGACCACAGTTTTCCATGCATTTCAACCATCAAGAGTCATGGGGGTTACATTGTACTGTTCTCTCTGTGGCAGAGTAGGGTGTAAGTCAGTGCTAAATCTGGTCTTCTACTTGTCTGACTATCAGAACTGATAACTCTGTGGTAACCTGGCACCAGAAACCTAAGACTCCACAGGAACAGTACAGTCTAAGCTGAGCATCTTTCATTCCAATCAAATACTTGGTGAAACTCCCAGAGACAGTGCAGTCATCGCAGAAGAGAATTTCTTGCATGGGGCCTGCAGAAAACAGTGCAATATGACTCACAGGACTGTGACTCCTCGAAGGCTAGGACGCCTGTGGCCTATCATCTTTTCTCAGACACAGAGCAACTATAGGCAGCTTTGTATAGGGATTGGGGAGTGGAGAGACATGAAAATAAGTTTGCATGAGAACACAAGGGAGAAATAAGCCAATCAATTTACGGGTCATAAGCTAGATCATTATGAAATGTAATACGCAACCAAGTATGGAGAAAGGAATGGTGTGGGCAGTGCATGGCAGGGGCATGCTGGAAAGTGAGAGTGGGTCATTAATAAACAGAATCGTATCTGTCAGCATCTTCCTTTAAGGTGTAGAATGTCACTTCTATACCCCCTGAACCTCACAACAACTGGCTTCAAACCTGAGGTGGGGGAAGTTCACCCACGTATATGTTCGGTTGATTGATTTTCTTTTAAGAGTTGCCTTGATTCTATATAAACATGACCAGCACAAAGTTAACAATTACATGCATTTAAATACCATTCATCTTCCTATTTTTCCATAGGACTCTGGCAAATGTCCTGCGTTATTAGATAATGTTTGACTTTGAATTAACATCATGTAGTAGTTCTGTCTCTGGAGTTGGGATTGAGGGGGAAGGGATAGAGAGCTAGGGAATGAAGGTACAAGGAGGAGGACAAAGGGTTAAATGAAGGCTCTTGTGCCTTACACTGAAATAAAGAAAGGGGTTTTTGGGGTGGTTGGGGATTTTTTTGGGGGGGGGGAAGGAGGGAAGTTAGGAGGGAGGGTTCTTGATATAGCTCTCATACTACAGCAATTTCCAATCTCTCTCCACCCACTACAAACTCTTATAAAAAGGGAACACTGAGGCTCAAAGATTATGCAATGTTACACATGTAGGAACAAGGAGTGCGGGCCACACCTATAGAATGGGGGACAGTATCCTGGACAGCAGTAGCTCTGAAAAGGAATTTGGGGTCACAGTAGACAAGAGACTCAGCATGAGCTTCCAGTGCAATGCTGTGTCAAAAAATGGCTAATGTGATCCTTGGATGTACAAATTGAGTAGAGAATAGGAGCAGGGTGGTTATTTTACCTCTACATACAGCACCAGTGAGACGAGTACCAGAATACTGCATTCCTCTCTTCTGTTCACATTTTAGAAAGGAAAAATTGAAGATTTTTCAAAAAAACAGTTGAAAAATAGGAGTGGTTGCAGAAAAGAGCCACAAAAATGATTCAAAGGCTGCAGACAATGTCTTACGTGAGAGATTTAAACAGCTCAATCTGTTGGATCAAAAAGAAGATTGAGAGGTGACTTGACTGCAGTGTCTAAATACCTTCATGAAGAGGAAATACTGGATAGTAAAGGACTCCTTAATCTAGTGGAGAAAGGCATAACAAGAACCAATGGTTAGAAGCTGAAGACAGACAAATACAAAAGAGAAATAAGGGAGACATTAACAACATTGAGGGTGATTAACCGCTGGAACAAGCTACTGAGGGAAATGATGGATGATCCATCTCTTGAGGTCTTCACATCAAGACTGGATGCCCCTTTGAAAGATATGCTTTAGACAAACACAAGTTGGGCTCAACACAGGGGTACTTGGGTGAAACTGAATGGCCTGTGTTATACAAGAGGTCAGATTACATGATGTAATTGTCCCTTCTGGCCTTAAACTGTATGAAGAATTGGATTCTCAGCATGGTATTCTGGAGTGAAGGTTCTGATTGAAGCTTCTACCACAAATCACCCAATAAGGTGTCCAACTGGTTTTACTTTGGTATTTAAGACCACCCTAAATGAAGTTTGTGGTGCTGGCAGACCAGGTGCCAGCACATGCGAAGGCCCCTAGGCATCACTGAACACTGACAAATGCATAGCTGGAAACCAGTCTGTCTCACCAGTGTGTTAGTATAGTTAAGATATTGATATAAGTGCAATACCTATGTATAGTGTTTAGATTTTATGCAATGCCTGTAAGTTGCTGCATGCATTATTCTCACTTTAACCTCTATATTCCGTGCTATAAGGCGATACTTTAGTGTTTGTTCTATAACTGTAAATGTTTGTTCTGAAGCTATGTAACACACAAGAAGCTATGTAACACACAGGAAAAAAAGTCACCTAATAAAAATTGCTGGATTCCTACAGAAGGTGTGATCTCCTGCCCATTAGGAAGAACTATTGAATCCAAATGGCCATTGTGGAATAAAGACTTTGTTGATTGCTTCCCCCACAGCCTGAAGAGGGTACGTACCCAAGCCCTCCTTCCATCACAGCTTGAACACTGAGAGAAGGGAGGAGAACTGATTATCTCTATGCTGCTTGAACTCTGAGGGGCAATGATTTTTAAGCATAAGCAAGTGGTCCCTAGCTGTTTGGCTTGGGTTAGCCCTAAAGGACACTAAGTTTGCTTATTATAGAAGTTTCTATTATCTTTTGGATCCTAATACTGTAACTCATTTGTTTGTGTATATTACCTGCTTTAACCTTGTAAATAACTGATTTCTTTTTCCTATAGTTTACTATAGGACTGTCTACCAGCATTGTGTTTGGTGTAAGCTCTGAGATGCGAATTGACCTTGGGTAAGGGACTGAACCTTTGGGACTGGGAGTAACTCAAATATTTTGTGATCGTTGGTGTAAAGTGACAGTCTATCACAGAGTTAAGATTGCCTGGGTGGCAAGATAGGTCGGAATACCCAAGGGTACTGTCCATGTTAAAGCTGTATAGTGCCTGAGAAGTTTATGCTTGTTACTTGGTTGGTGAAAAGTAAGTATAGAACTCTTCACACAATGCCAGAGGATGTTGTGAAGGCCAAGACTATAACAGGGTTCAAAAAGGAACTAGACAAATTCATGGAGAATAGGTCCATCAATAGCTATTACCCAGCATGGGCAGGGATGGTGTTCCTAGCCTCTGTTTGCCAGAAGCTGGGAATGGCTGACATGGGATAGATCACTTGATAATTACCTGTTCTGTTCATTCCCTCTGGGGCACCTGGCATTGGCCACTGTTGGAAGGCAGGATACTGAGTTAGATGGACCTTTGGTCTCACCCAGTATGGCTGTTCTTATGTTCACAACCAATTTGGGGTTTGTGCCCTGCTTCTTAACAGTCTACCCTGAGTTTGGTATTCTCGCTCGTGAGCCACTTCAGAGATCAGGACGAGGTTTATACTCATCCCAGGCAAAGAAGAAGAAATCTGACTAAGTGTCAAGAAAATGGCTAACACACAGGGCTAAAACATGCAAGCATTACCCAGCTGGTGAACTGAAACATTTGTCATTCACATCTACAGGGCTGACAGGTCAGATCATTAGCTAACCCTTTCAGTTTGTCTGACTGGGTCAGTCACACATAAAAACTGGGCTTTTGGACTTCCCAGGAAAAATCTCAAGTGCCCTGGAAGGTAAAACAAGCCACATACAATGAAAAAAACAGACAAACTGAGAAATACCCAATGGATTGAGGATAGTATCTAGACCTTGATCTACATGCCTCTATGTTGGCATGAATGGGTGTGCCACTGTAGAGAGAGGGCGGAGTATACCCTTGAGCCTAGGAACACCTGGGACCTCATCCTGCAATTGCTCTGCTCTTCAAAAGGGCTATGTGCAAATCTATTAAAGAATCTGATGTGTGGTAGTGGGGATAGTGTACATGGATCAAGTTCAACCACAAAAGGATAAATTTGACCACTTGTTAAAGAGCAACCTCCCTTCCTTTTCTGGAGTACAGTATACAGCATGTCTTCTTCCTCTCTTTCTTTCTCTTTCTTTCTTTCAAATCTTTATGTAATTGTATTTTTCTACGTTGGTGATTTCTGACCTTGATTCCCCCAAAGTATAAGAATCTACATAGCTGTATACACTATCCAATGTATTATCAGTCATGTGGGGCATAGTAGGCCAGTCCTTGATTCAAAGAGCTTGCAAAAGATGGGAGGAGACTAGGGTGACCAGATGAGGGGAAGAAAATATCGGGACACATGGAGGGGGGGGGAACTGAGCAAAAAAAAAAAAAGAAGCAGCAGAGCGAGTCCCGGCTGAGCAAAAAAAAAAAAAAAAAAAAAGACGAGCGAGTCCTGCGGAGGTCGGGACGCGGGACAGAGACTGAAAAATCGGGACGGTCCCGATAAAATCGGGACGTCTGGTCACCCTAGAGGAGACAGACAAAGGATGGCAAAAGGAACAGAAGCACAGTGACTGAAATGGGATGAGAACACAGCTACTCCTAACTCTCAGCCATTGCTCTACACTAGCAGCTATTCTTCAAGAAAAGATTATGGCTTTATTCTGTATCTAGGGGCTGACAAACACAAAAACAGTTCAGAAGTGTAGTAAGATATCAATGGACCATTGTATATTTCTTTCCCAGTATCCATTGTGCTTTATGAGATGCTGTGGTACAAGATTTACGGGAGAGCTATAATCAACAATGCAGCCCTTCTTTATCAGAGCAGTAACATGCTTTTCAACATTTAATTTCAATTAAGATACTGTAGCAACTGAAATATTTAAAATTGTTTAGTTTGCTAAGTGCTTTTGAGAAAGAAACAGATTGGCAGTCACAGGGGTGCATGAAAGAAATTCTCAGAGCTTTGGAAGACGTTTGTGTAGGGAACAGTGAACAGAAAGGTAGACCAAATGTGAGTGACGATCATTTGCACTTCTAAAGTGTCTTCCCATCAAGGATCTCAACGCTCTCTATAAACTCTAAGGAATTTAGATTCTGAATAGCCCTGTGAGGGAGGGAGGTATCTTTTTTCTAAACAAAGATTGGGAAACTGAGGTGCACAGAGGTTAAATACCTTGCTCAGGTCCTGCTAGTATTCTCTCCATAACTTGCTGCCACTGCACTGGCTAAAGAGGAAAAAAAACCAACCCCAAGCTTTGTTCCCTATATATGAGAAAATATAACAAGGCACCCAGAAAGAGGAAAATGTAAACTGTTTCGGCCATCTGTCTTTGGCCTAAGTAACTTCACTGTTGGCATGAGGGGAAGCATACATAACTGTTTATGTATGCAGTGTAGTTGTAGCCACATTGGTCCCAGGATATTAGAGACAAGGTGGATGAGTTAATATTTTTTATTGGAGCAACTTTTTTCTGAAACCGGAAGAAGAGCTCTATGTGGCTCTAAAGCTTGTTTCTTTCACCAACAGACATTGGTCCAATAAGAGATATTACCTCACCGTGTCTCTCTAATAACTGTTTATGGTTAGTTAGGAAACCCTCCTAGAAGGAATGGGCCAAATAATAGCTCCTTGAACACTGGGCTGAAAGACGTGAACTGAAGAATAATGAAAGATGAAGGATGTCTATGTCTGGGTTACTGAAGGGTGGCCGTGTCAGTCTGTATCCACAAAAACAACGAGGAGTCCGGTGGCACCTTAAAGACTAACAGATTTATTTGGGCATAAGCTTTCGTGGGTAAAACCCCCACTTCTTGGGATGCATGTTTGAGGGGATGCATGTGGATGCAGGACTTGAGGAGAGCATTGACTTATTGATATTTAGGGCCCTACCAAATTCACAGCTGTGAAAAATGCATCATGGACTGTGAAATCTGATCTCCCCTGTGAAATCTGGCTATTGTAGGAGAGGACTGGGGGTGGTGCCCCAGCTGGCGGCTCCGACCGTGTGCCAGGCTCCAGCTGCTAGTCCTGGCCCGGCGAGGGACAGGACTTCCTCTTCCCCTGCAGGGGCCACTCTTGGAGCCAGGTCAGACCCACCTCCAGGAACTTCCCTTGGCTGCAGGAAGCTCCATGGCTGCTGGCTGAGAGCCCAGCTCTGAAGGCAGCACAGAAGTGAGGGTGACTGTCTGCCCGCAACCTGGGTGGAGAGGCTGCAGCTCCAGCTGTCAGCCCCCAACCCGAGCAGAGAGACTGCTGGGAAAACCCGGACATATGGTAACCTCCCCATCCCCCCACACCCTGCGACCCTCACTTCTGCGCTGGTGCTGGCAGTGGTGCCTGGCCAGCAGCTGCTTCTCTCGCTGCCCAGCTCTGAAGGCAGCACCCCTGCCAGCAGCAGTGCAGAAGTAAGGGTGGCAATCCCACGACCCACCTACAATAACCTTGATTCCTTTTTGAGTCAGGACCCCCATGGTTACAACACCATGAAATTTCAGATGTAAACAGATCTGAAACCGTGAAATTGACTATTTTAAAAATCCTATGACCATGAAATTGACCAAAATGGTAGGGCCCTATTAATATTCATACTTATTTGAGGAAAGAAGAAATGCATGTTAGCCATAAGATAAACTGAAAGCTGGAACTGTTACTGAAAAAGCAAGGCCCTTTTCTTCCTTGCTAATAACATGAGGAAAATTATTGTTGTGGACCCTGATCCACAAACTTCTCCAAACAGGTGCAGGGCTCCCATCTGTAGGGAACACTTTGCAGTATTAGGCCCTTGGGCTGGTCTTGAAGGCAAAGGAAAGGTAACTGAGCCTGGCCTTGGCATCTGTAGTATTTGACTAGACAAGGTTGTTCATAACTGTCTTCTATTATATATCGTTCTCTATTCTATATTTTTTCTATTTTTGTAAGATAGCCAAACACACACTTCTATTTAAAGACCAGCTAGTTGGATCTCAGAATTGTTTGCTTCTGAAAGGCACTTTGCAGAGAGAAAACAAACACTGACGCTGAGGGAGGCTGAGCAAGGTATAAGTAATGAACTGGTTACAAGGCTCCAAAGACAAAGGACACTTTGATTGTACAGTCCACTTAGTGCAAAAGGACAACTGGTGTGGGCAATTGTGGGCCTGGGGAAAGCCAAATGATCTAAAAGGTACTAAACATAATTACTGTGGTCAATCCAGAACAATACTGGTGGGGCAACAGGGGAAAATTTGCACTAGCACTGCCCATACCATGCACATTGTGCAGATAGAAAGAGGGCTTCCATTTTTAGGGCAGTCAATCTGGTGATAAATCCACATGTGCAAAAGCTTTAAATCAGAACTATTCAATAAAAATAATTCAAAACATTCTATGGAAAATAAAGCAATTAAAAGGGAGAACTGAAAAGTGAGGGGATCTGTAAAAATAAGGTAGTGCTCAGTGATCAGCAACAGATTCCTACACTGGTAGAAAGGAAGTAGTAGCATGTGCCAACAGGTAATCACATGAGGATTTTACTGCATTAGCAAATATTTTGCAGTGTTTTTTTTAAGGATTTATAGAAATAGATACAACATTTTTGGCCAAACAGTTTAAACATAGGTATTTGTAATTTCTTTGGTACTAAAGATTGACTCCAACCTGATATTTTAAAAGAAATGAGTAGCCAGAACTCCAGAGCACAAAACCACCTACATACATTCAGTAAAATTATAATGCTATATGCATTATCTGCACTAGACACAGTTTGGATGAAGACTGCTTTATTTTCATGTCTGGAGAGTTGGTCCTCTAAGGTTAGGGCTGAGGTCAGTGGTTTATGGCAGCACTGGGGAAAACTCACTATGTTGCTAGCTACACGAGCTGTATTGTGAGCAGGTCAGTGGATAAATATAAAACTCTGGTCTAGTGTCTCACTAGTCCCTTAATGTCCATAAACATATATACTTAAAAAGAGAATTTTTTTTTCAAATTTACACCATATTTCATTTTTCTTGCAAAAGCATAGAAGATTCATTGATGAGAAAGGTGAGTCTGGATGAAAGGCTAGAGTCCCTTTCCAAAGAAGACTGTAAAGCGATGAACATTAGGATATCCCTTTCGCAATAGTCTCAGTCATTATATGAATCATAAGGTTTTCAGTAAAGACTGAATCCAAAACACCTCTAAAAATTGGGTTCTTTAAAATAGGAGCCTGGTTCTGAGTTTTGCAATTAAGTGTCTTAAAATTTATCAAGGAGCCATATCAAAACCTCCCATTTGAACACCGGTGAGGTTTCATATCTGAATTAAAATTTTCCAGCTTCTGTAGAGTTAAATGAAATTACTAAGAAATCCAACTACTGGGTATTTTTGAAATCATGGAGAATAGAGGAGACCAAGAAACTAGGCAAAAAAAGACTTGTTTCTGGATAGTGAATCCTTTTGTTTATTCATACAGCTCACCAACCCCTCCTTCAGGAAGCCAGCCTATTGGCCACCCAGAAACATGCAACAGAACAACTGGGGCTCAAGAAACTATTGTGCAAAGTGAACAATTCTGAGCTACCATCCTGTCTCTAACCTTCTCTTCCAGGGCAATGGGACAGAGAAGCTGGCAATGAATTCTCTCCAACAGCATCTGAGACCCAACAATATTCTAAGCTTCTCCCATGGTTATTTCTAAATCATATCCTAGTTTGAAGGCTGCACTGGTCACACTTGGGACCTCTGTTTAGCCCTCAATATGAAGTAAATATCCATGTTAGTGCTGTTAGGTCTTTCAACACCATTGAGCCAGTGAAAGCACTTGTGACTTACCTGATTGGCCAGGCAGAATGAACAGAACTGTAGTAAGCTGATCCACTCAATCTTCTTAGATCCCGGAGTGTTGTCATCTGTAATTGTGCCTGAGAACTCTCTTTTGTGGGGTCTGCAAGGCTCAGTCTTGTCCAGTCTCAACTCTATTGCCAGCATCATGCAGGTGACACACTGCTTCTCCAGATCAAATGCAAACAGGCCCAACCCCTCAGGGAGAACAGCACTTGGATGAAGAACCGCTGCTTTGAACTAAACCTAGGCATTTTCCCATTAAAACCTTCATCACCACCGAGGGCATCTGACCTCCCATCATCAACATGCTGTGGAGTCTGAATCCTCTTGGACTCAAACCATTCTCTGGAAACTCAAACAGTAACTCTCCAGAAATGCCCTTCCCCACCTTGGAGCTGGTCGCGGTCCTCTGCTTCTCCTTCTCATACACTCACCTACACGCAGTGGTGCATATATTTATCATCTCCAGGCTTGACTGGTGCATGAATGATAGCTGAGGTGAAAGAGGAAGCCATGAAGAGAGATCAGTTGAAGGAAACACGTCACTCCATTGCTCCACATCCCCGTGATCAGATCAGTAAAACGGGGATACCTACTTACCTCAGAGGGATGCCTTGAGACTTTAATGCCTGTAAAGTGCTTTGAGATCCCTGGGTGAAGAGCTTTACAGTGCATCAGTGAACATTTGTAGACCCTTTTCTAATTCCTTCACCGCTAGTTACAATTCTGTTTTGTAGCATGTATGGGGAGTGGTCAAAGTGGAAAGCTGTGGCACAGCTGCTGTCCAGTGGAGCTCCACAGGAACTATGATCCAATGCAGATGCCACTGAGAGTGGGAATCCCAATGCAAAGCATTGACAGTTGCTGGGAATTGAAACTAATTCCAACTGTGAAGACTAGCAAATCCACCTCCTGAGAAGGGCAATTCACATCTGGTGAGGTGGTGCTAGAACAGCACAGTCAGCCCACACAAAGCGCATGTGGGCCACTGCTTTCCCTCCTAGTAGGGGGATCTCTTGTTGAACAAAATGGTCATGAGACTCCTATTCTAGTGAGAATTGCAGACTGAATCCCAGAACGCTGGGAGGATTCCAGCAGCCTGACTGGCTAATGACGGTGAGGGTGACCCAGTGGTTTCTGGCAATGGGCTGGGAGCCAGGGGTGAATGAGTTCCAATCCCCACTTTGAGTCACTCTCCCTGCGGGCATGGGAAAGTCCCTCTCTCTCTGCCTCAGCTCCCCTATTGGCAAAATGGCAATAATACTCCTCCTTTCTATACCCTCATAGGGCCGACATGAAGATTAATTAGATCTTTGTACAGAATTTTGAATATGAATAACAGTATATACATTGAAAAACTCCAGTCTCTAGCTTAAAGAAGCAAATAAAAGGCTGTTTGATACCAACCTTGTACAGAGGTTACATTGCTCCCTCTGAATTCTGGGCTTGGCCAGGCCCCCGAGTAATTCATCCTCAGTGGCTGCTCGGAATTATGGCAGCCTTCAATCCAGCCACCCCTCTTTCTGCTCTATCCCACCACATACCTGCTCTGCCAGACTTACAGTGCGGGAACCCTTTGACCTGAAGTGCTATTCCCCAGGTGACCATTCGTTCCCCCTTTACGCTACCAGAGTGGTATACCGGGGCCGGAGAGGAGAGAACACCGAGTCCATTCTATGTACACCTATCTACTGAGAATGCATAATCTATTAAAATCCAAAATCATATGAAAACTTCCCCCTCACACATCTCCGTTTTCCAGTTCAAAACAGCAGGAGCGACATCCCCAGAAAGAAGTGAGAACTGATAAGTTTTAACGCACTCAGGGGGCCATCCAGTTCATCTGTCATTCAACTCCAGGAAGTGATCTGCAGTGAGGGGGCTACTGCCTAAATAATGGATGCGTTTATCTCCTCGCACAAACAGTTTACACAGCAGAGTGCCTTTAGCTCAAATTCTGTTTAGGGAAGAAATAAAGCACAGCTGACCAGAGGATGGAACAGACGGTGGAAGGTAAATGACAAGGGAGGTATGAGAACGTCACCTTGGCTGGTGCTCAATAAATAAAGCCATTTGCTCAACCCTTTTGAAAGATAACAGCGATGATCACGCCTTCCATAACGTGAGAAAACAGTTCCCCGTCTCCCTGCCAGGCATCAAACTTGGAAGAAAAAATAATGTAACATGGTAAAAGCAAGGCATTTGAGAGGAAACTAGTGCCCCAACTTCACAATACTTTGCCCTTCGAAGGCACCTCCCATCCAAAGCGGTCAGAATTCTTCCAGTCCAGAACCGGCACGGCTGCCAAACGTGCAGATGGAGGTGTCCACCAATCACACCAGTGACAGTGCTTACTGCTCTGGCTCTACAGAGGGGAGGTGGGTAGGACGAGTTGCTTTATGTTGACAGACCTGGTAGCAAGAACTCAAAGCCCTTGGGAAATCAGAACCTCTCTCTTGGCCCTCGCTGGGGTCCATAGTAGATTTCTTCTCCCCTTTTAATGCCAAAGCTCCAGCACTATTCTCTTTCCCCACCCTTCCACCCCACTGCAGTTCTGGACATAGTCCATTTTCAGCTCATATTACCCCCCTTCTCCTCAGCCAGCAGGGTAGAGGAGTTGGGATACCATGGGATGTAGACGGTTGCTCACTGAATCACAACCCTTGCAGCCAACGCACCCAATCATGGCTTCACAAGAGGATGAGATTTGCTTGACCCAGCCCTGTGCTCAGGGAGGCAGCTATGGTAACACTGTATTTTCTTTGCTTCAAAGGGGGGTAACAAAAGCTGGTAAATAATTTTCCATCTAAAATAATTTTTTCCATTGAAACAATAGCTTTTTGACAAAAATATCAGTTTCATTAAAAAATGGAGATTTCATTAATTTTTTTTTTTACAAATTTTAACCCCACCACCCCCAAAAAAAAAGTTTGGAAGATTTTTTTTTAATATAAAAATGAAAATGTAGTTTGTGGAAACTTTTCATTGGGAAAATAATATTTCCCTGACCAGC
Source organism: Platysternon megacephalum (assembly GCA_003942145.1). Classification (NCBI taxonomy): domain Eukaryota; kingdom Metazoa; phylum Chordata; order Testudines; family Platysternidae; genus Platysternon; species Platysternon megacephalum. The sequence continues at coordinate 4,510,078 of QXTE01000052.1, forward strand.
TCTAGCAGTAAGCCCCATCCCTTTGTACCACTGTTATTCAACTTAACATTTTACTTCAGCAAGTGAATGCCATAAGAGTACATGACACTTTAATGGGATTTAAGTAAAATACGTATTTTGCAAACGTTCGCCAGAGTTTGGCCATAGTCAGTTCAAATATTTATTCCATTAAAACATTCCCCATTAATCCTCCCCGCCTTGCAGTTACATATAGTGTATAATAAATTGCTCCTGTGTAATAATGATAGTCATTTTACAGGAAACTGATGGAGACTGTAATTAAGGAGAAAGTAGTACAACACTTGGATAAAACTATAAACTATTGGGTCAAAGCAGCGTGGCTTCTTTGAGGGAAAGCTGTGCCCCTCTATACTGCTAGAACACACTAAAAAAAGTAATAGAAGAGTTGACAACAGCAAGCCACTGGACGTAATTTATGTGGATTTTCAAAAGGCTTTTGAGGAGTTCCCTCTTAAAAGATTATTAAGGAAAATAAATAACCATGGGGTTAGGTGCATAATCCTGTCATGGTTTAAAACCTGATTAAAGCGATAAGAAACCAAGAGGTATGGTCAACGGCTGCTCCACAGAGTGAAGAGAAATAAACAGTGGGATAGTCCAGACACTACATTTATTTCATCTATTTATTAATGATTTGGAAGGGGAAGGGAACAGTGTGCTCATGACATGCAGGGTTCTTGGAGGAAGACTTCAGAGTAAAGCTGAGCAAGTTATTCTAATGCTACCAAATAATTTTGCCTATATCAGTTTGCTGCTAGTTGTCTAAACAGAATAGGATTTTCTCAAATATATTCATTGCTCAAATTATTTGCCAAGTAATCTCCACAAATGTAAATATGTAAGTCACGTGGGAGCAGTTTGTTGAAGTTACTGGTTACTCATAGTTACAGCTGTTTCATTGGCAATGCAAACCATTTGGTGGTTTTCTAGATACATGAAGGAACAGGGGGGTTCATGTGAATGTTGCAGAATATTAACAAAGCAAAATTCAATCTTGTTTTTCCCCTCCAAAAAGAGTCTCAGCAAAATCCTAATTAAAATAGTAACATTTACCCAGCTGATGAACAGAAAGATACCATGTGACTCACACTGCCAGTCAAAACAGACATATCCTGCTGCGCACTGCAAGATCACTTGCTGGGTCAGAATCTACATCAGCTATGACTTTCTCAAAGCAGGATACTAAGTAGGACAAAGGACCCATTATATATTCAATAAAGATATTGATCAAGAATGTAGATCGTGTTTCCATAAAGACGAGCTGATGTGAAAATGAAACAAACCCAACACTTTAGCAACATACACCAGATCAACGAAGACTGATCAGTTGGTTCTGATGTATTTGGCAATTGCATATTGGGACAAACTCCTCTGAGCTTGCAGGACTGGATTACTAGTTCAAATTCAGCCTGTATTCAGTGGCAAGGTGCAACCCTAAGTCATGTTCTGTTGGCTATTTGGTACCCCTTGAGAGATAAGTGGTGGTCTCAAGCCATTTTGCAGTGCCCCATCTCCTAAGACTTCCAATAAGAGTACCATATATTATGCAGACAAGGACTGGAGACACATGAAAACAGAACAGAGGTGAGACGTTTACCGGCAACTGCTACATATTCTGTGGACAAAAAGAGGAAGTCTGGCTCAGGGACCATAAATCTGGTATCTCTTGTGACTCAAATTCACATATTTAAATTCCTGTTACAAATAGGAGTTGAAGCTGGTAATTTTGCTCTGATATAAACTAATAAAACTTAGCAACTCATAAGACTTTTCAACTGAGGATTTCAAAAAGTCAGCATTATTATCAAAAGAGCTCTTAGACATAAAAATGTGGAAACACTTGTACCAAATCTTTTCAACAAATGAGCATAAAGATTGGTAAAGAAAAATAAAATAGCCCTTGTACAGTATTGGGGAGTGGGGAACTAAAGAAAAAAAGTTGTACCATTATTATTGGACTGTCCTAAATGAATAACATTGCACAAAAAGACAATGTTTAGGGCTGCTAGTATCAAGTTTGTGAGCTGACTGAACTAGCCAGTATGCTAGGGGCATCAAGAGCAGGGACAATGAAAAAATCTTTGCTCCACAAACTAATCAACAGTACATGGTGGTTGGAACCTGTGAATGCAGGGAAGTATTTTCCAGTAGGCCAAGGACTCTCATACTTCCACTAGCATATCCGGGAGAGTAAGTGCAGTGTTTTCAGCAGCCAAAGGTCTGAGCTGTGGTTTGCATAGCAGACAGTGTCCTCATTCCTGGAGATGGAAGTTCTCCAGGTAGAAACAGGAGGCTAGGAATGATTAGTGGCAAACCTAAAAGCCATCCTCTTTTTAGGAGAAAGGAAGGTTTATTAGCTCTGGGAATGCATCACAGCCAACTTATGGGGGAAATGGGGGCTGGAGGTATTCCAGGTGGAGATGCAGCAAAACAGTTTGCAAACAAAACTCTCACCTTATGCAAAGAAATTTTCAAATCTAAACAATATCCCACAAACGTAACAATACCTGCCTGAAGTCTAGCCTATACCTACAATGCAGAAGGTGGTCATATGGGACAGGAACAGTAGAGGTTTTCATTGAAAAAGTGTTTCAAGTTGAAAGCTCATAGTAAATTATTAGCTTATGCTTAGAACACCAAGGCCTGGACAGACACTTAAATACCATGAGCACACACACGCGGCCAAGCAAACCCAATTTATCCTAAACACCCAGAACCACTGTTTCAAGATATGGTTTTAATTACTTTCACTTGTTGATTTTGAAAACCCTTCAGCTTTAGAATAGGTTTTTAATTAAACCATTATAAGAGAATTTTGCATCCTCAGGAATGGCAGGAAATGCATTATTGGTGTTTACCACAAATATTCCAGATATAAACAGTCTGAACTTTCTAACACATCTTCTCTCCACCCCACCCCCACTGACTGGGTGCCAAATGACAGCAAGGTTCTAGCTTTAAAGTCCATGCTTTGCAAAGTTGCTATTTCTCACTCTGATTGAGTGCCACTTTTCAATGAAGTCTAAGCAGTGTGAAAAGAAAGGAAGAATTTGTGTTGAGGCCTTTACAGTTCCCCAGTAGTGTCTGTCACTCAAATGCACCCAGGCTTAATCCCAGCTCTGATCTCTGGAGTCCATGATGAGAGGCAGGGCACGGGGGATGGTGAAAGAAAACTACACAGACTATGATGTGTGCCAGGATCTCTAATCAGGCCAAGTCAGCTAACTAGAAAAAAAAGGGGGGAGGAGAGGGTGTGTGTGTGTGTGGAAACTGGCTCCAAACTAAAATATTATCATGGAATGCAGAGTGGATTTTTTTAAATAAATGTTTGCATTTTAGACTGCTCTCTAAAGAAGAGGAAAAGCTGAAACGGCAAATATATTTTCATAAGTGGGTTAATTCCCAAGGATCCTTTATTGAAAACTGTTCTTACATTTGACCAAAGGGCTCTTTCACCCTCAGTGCAAAGCAACGTTAGTCTATAGAAGGTATTTCTAGCGCATCCATCATCACACCAGAACACACATCAAATTACTGCTGTGGTTTTAGTGGTTGGGAGTGAGAGTGTGGAAGTCTACATTTCTGGGTTCCATTGCAGACTCTACCATTGATTCCCTCAGACCTGGGGCACAACGTTTTGTTATTCTGAGCATATGCGCCTGGAAAAATGGTTTCATACTATCTACCAAATGCACACTCTTTAGCTTAATTCAAACAAAAGTGCTTTACAGATATTTCTATGGCACCTTTCTCCCGAGGATCTTAAAAGAAAAAAAAAAGTGTTATTTCCCTCCCCACACATACACAAAATAGAACCTTAATCAAATTCAAATACAGGCAATCAAGCAAGGAACAAATTTCTCCTTTCTTTGACCTGTTGAACTCCTTTCTGTGCAGTGCCAATTTCTATTATGTGTCCTGCACATGGAACTCCCATTAAATGTCGATGTGGAATCAAGTCCAGAGTTTGCATTAAACATTCTCACATAGAATTCTTCTATCCAGATTTCTTTGTCCTGACCTTAAATTGAAGGGAAATATAAAGTTGAATACACCTCCAAGAACGCACTATCCTAATTTATGCTGAGCACAACTCACAGTGCTATTATATGGGGGCAGGGTTAGGTATGGATAGGCTGCTGAAACCATTTCCAAAAACAAGTCATGAATAAATAACTGTAAGCACAGCCTATCTGCATATATATGCTGTGAGATTATTGCACCGTGAGTGAAATCCTTGTTGTACTGACCTTGACTTCAAGTAGGACTGGAATTAGACCCATGAGAACAGGACAGTGTGCTGGGAAATACATACATTTTTAGTTAAAGTGAATTTTTCCCCCTTATCTTGTACTATGTTTCTGAGAAAAGGCAGGTGACTTGTGCAAAGTTTAGCAAAAAAGTGAGGATTTGATGGAAAAATTTTAACCAATTTATTTTTCAATTTTGCATATTTATCTTTATTTCTCTGAACTTCACAGCCTGTTTTTATTTTTTTGAGGGGAAGGGGGAAGGATAGAGGGGAAATAGTGTTGCAATAATTTATAAGAAAGCTTCAGTTTTCCTTAGAAAACACACACACACTTTCCAAAATTACACTAGTAAAAAGTGAATATCCTTGCACACCTCACATTTTCATAAAACTGGCAATGCTCAGAGCAACTACTAAATGACTTGTCCTAGGTCCAAGGGAGCCAATGGTAGAGTCCACAACAGAACCCAGATTTGCAAGTTTCAGTCAAGATGATGAGAGTTAAAAAAAAAAAAAGGAGCCTTAAATTCCTCAGGCTGTTTCTGAAGCTCTCAGAAGATAATAGAGTAAAGACTTTTTGGAAGAGGAACTGGATGATTTAGGGATATTGCTACTTCTCTCTCCATATTGCTGGCTTACCTGGCCCAGATCAGCAGTGAATGGAAATCAGGACCTGAAGGCTGTTTGGTGGCCTCTGTCATTTGACTGGTGATGGCAATCCAGTTCCAAGCAAACATGTGTCCACTTTACAAGTAATGCAATCCACTACAGCTGTCACTTTTTGGAAGCCTCAGTAGAGAAGGAATTAATGGGCATTTATGGACAATCATTGGGGGTGAGAGAACGGCAAAGGGGGACAAAAATATAGTGAGGGGGGCCAAAATATATTTGGTATCTCAAGGAGGACACAAAAAAGTGTGAACATTTTACTGGGCTGCTTGTCCCCTTCCTAGCAGATAGGCAGGGAGTAGGCAAAGCCTTGGATTCACCCTCCACAGCCAGCACAGAAGGGGAAATAACTGTTTCAGTTTATTTCCATATGACAATGGGAAGCACAGAGTCGCAACATGGTTCATGTTCTGCTTCAGGGTTAGCACAGCTATGCACTGCCCTACACTTGGTAGGATTGTTAGTTCACAATCCAGCCCTGAAAAAAAAGTATTCAAACAAGGCAAAGGACAAGAGTGGAGGACAAGAGAAGCAACATGGGGCTTATAGATGACACCAAGGGAGGAGGGATTGCTTTGAAGAAGCGGGTGGGAAGGAGGAGTGAGACCTCCCTCCATCTCTAGGAATCATTGGTGGTCATACAAAGAAGGAAAAAGGAACCAGGTCAAGATATAAAGTTCTTCTAGTTTTACAAGAAGTCATAAATTGAACAGTTTCTCAAACTTTAAAAGGACTATGCAGGTACCCTGATTAAACACCCATGATAGATTATAATGAGTGTGAGCTGTATCTAAATTAGCTGTGGCTAATTCAGTGGAATTTAATCACCCGTCCCAGATTTGGTGTCATTGTAGTCAAAAGTAAATTATTCAGTTTAAAGGATGACGGCAGGCTCCATGAACAATGGTTAGAGAGAGCCCAGAAAACAATCCAGAAATCAGAGCTTTACAGCAGTATTCAGTGAAATTATTTATCTTTTTGCTTTCAAGAGCCATTTTACAATCATAGAATTACGATGGTGGAACAAACATATTAATCTTTAAAGTGCAGTTACGCTCCAAGATGTGACTCTGCTAAAACAGCACTATAATGTTCCTCATTTGTGTCTCAAAGATTTCTGGATTCAACTTGCTCATATCCCAAGTAAAACACATTTTTTTTTAAACCTGGTGCCCAACGGGCTGAACCTGGGACTTGAAAGTCATGCTGGGCTCTTTACTCCTCATATATCATTATCAGCCTCAGAAATAAATTGCTCTGCAGACTAAGTTAGTAATACCTGTGCAACGCTACTGTCTTCAGATTATACTCTCAATGATAACAGTGCATCCCAATCTGGGTTTGCACAGGTGTAACTAGAGCTCAGTGAACAATTCTGCTGATGTACAAAAAAGAACACAGTCCAGCAAGATCTTTCCAAGCTGCATGGGGTCTGCATATCTCATCTCAAAACAATATGGTGCAATAGGAAAGAAGTTTCAGTAGGTCTGTACCATTTCCATTCAAGTCATTGTGGAACCTGAGAGAATCAGACTGAAAAATGAGGGCATGGCTATTGTAGTGCCTCAATATGGATTCAGAAGTCAGACTGTTACCTAAATTTTGGCCAATATATACTGAAAATATACATGTTCAGACTGCACTGTGTGCAAAGAGAATGAAATATGTAATACTACACACCAGTCAGTGCATTTGAACACTGATTTTTTTCCCCTCAGAAGCCACAAACATTATTTTAGTATTCCTCACTCTCCAACCTATAATCCCTCTGAGTCACCCCAAAAAAGGGCAAGGCCCCACATTCCATCCTTTTCATCATACAGCACAGAATTCAGATCTGTTTCTCAGCTTAATTTGCCCTGGACAGTGTCTGAATGCTTCGAAACATATGGATAATGGTGAGTTTGCAACTAAAAATACTGATTGTGCATTCTCTCTATTGATTTTTCTTTGCCCTGAACTCATGGAAAGGAAACATGAATAGAGGTCACCTTAAATGCAGCTCGACTCTCATCCTTCACCATGATTTTGATTCTTGGTACGTGACTGGCTGGGTACCGGTAGACTGCTGATATAGTGAAATGGGCCAATAATAGCTTCATTCTGAAAGTCTACCTAATCTAACTCTCTAGCCCTAAAGAAATAAGAACCTTCTTTTAAATTTAAAGGATGCATGTACTGCAGAATTCCCATTAAAAAGTGATGCAGTCATTATTTAATAGTCTAAAAATTTTTACCCTTTAGCCCAACTACGCACACCCATCCAAACCTTGCTAATTTGCACTAATGATCACCATTTGCACCATTGCAAATTAGCAGGTAAGTGGATTAAAAAAAGCAAAGATTCTTCAATCTGTTTTATCTGTTTTTCCCACTACATATATTTTTTTATTTTAACTATTTCAGATAAGTGTTATTTATAATACAATAAATATTAGAGCTATTCAGGAAGTGATTTCTTCCCCATCCCCCCCAACAAATTTTTTGACACTTTTTAAAATTTTTGGTGAAACTTCCTGTTTTTGAGAAACTGAAAACCAAGTTTTTGGTTTAAAAATGCTTTCACAGTGGAAACCTGAACATTTTCAAAGAGAAGTTTTCTTGCAAAAAATTCTATTTAGTCTAAGAACTTGACAAAAAAAACCCCACAAAACAAAAAACAAACTTCAACAGCTCTGCTAGTAAATATACTACTTGGTAGAGATAATTAAATCTTAGTCAAATTGAAACTTTTCTATAGCAGCCTGCTATTAAATCTCTACTGCAAGGTAGGAAAACTTTTTTTGGTGCAAATTATAATTTGTGTCATTAGTGAGTATGGCATGTGACAATGGTTTAGGCATGCAATACCATATGGACATAATCAGCGTGGCATTTGCACACACACACGCCCTCTAAGAAGTTCAGCCCCTGCTGTTGATGTGCTTGTCTATTACACCTGTTTCCCTTTTTAGGGAAGGTTATTGAGAAAGTGATGGCTTTACAGTGCCAGTTACACCGTAGCACTATCATCATTCTAAGTATGTTCCAGTAAGTTCAGGCTTTTTTGGGGGGCTTGTGACCATGTTGGTCAGTCAGGTTATAGACTGGGGTCAGTTGGCCATGCTGGTAGCTCTCAGCGGCTTTTAAATGACAATGAATTCTAAGGGAGGGTGGTAGTGAGCCGGGGAGGTGCTCTCCAGAGAGAAGTCACATCTAGAGGATCAGAGTCAATTGGTGGGGACAGAAGTCATCACAGAGGGATGTGAAGTAAAGGATTCCTCAAGGATCAGTCTTATCTTTTCTGGTTTTTTTCCAGGATATGCACATAGAAAAGGCTTCTTGTCATAATCTCTAAAAAGAGTATCAGGACTATATGGTTGTCCCTCAGTGGCCCAGCCCTATGGATCATGCTAGTTTGTGCAGCTCTCTAAATCCATAATTGGGGATGACAGTGAATTTTATACATCAGATGATCATACAGTCAACATTCTGTGGCAGTAACACTGTGGTAGGTATGCACTGGCTGTAGCATGCATCCATAAATGATCTGGAAAAAGGGGTAAACAGTGAGGTAGCAAAGTCTAGATCAGTGTTTCCCAAACTTGGGACGCCGCTTGTGTAGGGAAAGCCCCTGGCGGGCCGGGCCGGTTTGTTTACATGCCGCGTCTGCAGGTCCGGCCAATCACGGCTCCCACTGGCCGCAGTTCGCTGCTCCAGGCCAATGGGAGCTGCTGGAAGCGGCGCAGCGCGGGCCAAGGGATATACTGGCCACCATGGTATGCCCACACCTTGAACACTGCATGCAGTTCTGGTCACCTCATGTCAAAAAAGATATTATAAATGGAAAAGGTACAGAGAAGGGCAACAAAAATTATTAAGGGTATGGAACAGCTTTCACACGAGGAGAGATTAAAAAGACTGGAACAGTTCAGCTTGAAAAAAGAGGCAACTAAGGTGGGGGATATTGTTATACCAATAGAATAAAAACCAGCAGGATCTTATTAAGAGGGATAAGGCAAAGATGCCACATTTATTGTAAATATAAAAAGAATCATAGTAAGCAGTCAGTTATAGCTATAACATTTCATTCAGTTTCACATTCATTCACACACACAGGTTCTGCATAGATGTCATAGTTACCAGCCTAGAAGTTGCTCATGCCAAGTTACTGGCCAGGTAACCTGGGCATGAGGGTGGAGCCGAGTCCTTGTCAGATTCATCTGATGCTCCTGGAGGCTGGCAGCAGAACCATAGACTCAAAGACTTATTCTTCAGAGTCCAGTTTTATAGGGATTTTTCCCTATGTTAGTTCATGGAAGTTGTTTCATTCTGCTGTTGTTAAATCAATCAGCAGGTGGGTGGCTCCATTCTGTCTTCTTTCCTTTGAGGTGCTGGGGTGGATCCCAGTTCGCCCTCCGGGGGTCATCTGGTTGATTCCACTTGACACCTTCTTCGGCCGATGGATACTCCCTTTCTAGGCTGGCACCTCCCTAACCATTCATGTACATCAAGCATTCATCAACATACATTCCATTTAATCACAGAGGGTGGGGATCTGTTCCTAGGAGCCGTTGCTGGTACAATAAAGTGAAAGTCACTTAATGGCTTATAGCTCACAGCAGGGGTGGTAACATAGTGTTCACAGTAGCTTACAAGTTTTAACAGAAGACCCAAAAGATGTGGGGGGACAAATTGTGGGGGGTCACTGTCACTTGGGGGAATCACTGTTAGTACCTTCTTTAATATCCCTACATAATCCCCCTTTTGACACTACGATATACATATACTCGTTAGTGTCACTTTCTATGTAACCTGTTTAAAAGAAGGTACTGTGAGGCAACATGGGTTTGTGATTCCAATCTATTGTACATCCTTTTTATCCAAAAGCACATGCTAAACATTCCAATAATACAAATACAGTTCAATACCAAGACAACTATCAAGGGGTGTAGCATTACTGATAGGATGCCAGTGGTGGTTGGGGACCATCCAGAGAATATATCATACCAGTGATAAGTTATTTGTTTCTCTGCAGTGGCAATCCTTAACATGTCCCCATTGGCATGTATAATATGAATAGTCCGATTTCCCACTTGGTCATCTGTCTGTTCTAAAAATTTGACTTTTAATCAGGCTATCAGTAAGGTCTTGCCATCTAATTCCAAGGTCAATAGAGAAGTCGGCCAGCTCAGCTGTTAGTGTTAGCTGGGACCTTTTTGGCCGCGGTAAATAGTAAGTATGATTTCTAGTAAAAACAGTACTGACATTGCATTTACATTCATCTACTGGGGGGTTGCTAACACTCCCATCCTCCCAAAATACTTCCTTCCACGAGTGGATACATACACATTGTCCATTGTACAATACTTTGGTGTCATTATCAAATTCATCCCACATACATGATCCCAATGAAATATCTTTGCTACAAGACTCTGGGGCAACAGGTAAGGTGAGGCATACCCACTTTTGAGGAATCCATTTGGTACAACCTCTAGTGTTCAATAGTTTTCCGCCCTCCCCGGCCCACTGGCTCGAGGTCCGAGGCAGCCAGAGTGATCCCATGTGTAATATGGGGAGTGGGCTAACCTTCCATACGTTTGCCTCCAGAGACGGTTGATGTGCTATTTTTACAATTATTTTCCCAATTAACAAGTCTGGTTTCACAGTGCTGGAAACATACTTATCAGTAAAAATGAATGCAGTATCAAACAGTGGTCTTTTGTCTTTGTTTTTGTATTAGGCTGTCCTGTAGCTGGGACAAAGGGCTTAATTCATTCTTAAGTACCTCCAGATTTACAAAACCAATTCCTTCTAATATGGTATCTGCTACCTGTGGATGTTTCCCTGCAATATTTAATACACAACAGTGACAAGACACAAGAAAGCCAGGTTAGCAATACAAGAAAATCAATATTAAAAAAAACAAAAACAAACAACTACAAAATGATTACTAGAAAAATAAATCTGATACATTGGGGACCAAGGTCTTTTGGACAGAGGTGGATGTGATTGATAATTTGGTTGGAGAGGGAGAAGTAGAGAGAGGAAAAGGCCTTTGCCCTGTCTAGTGTAATCTCCCTCTGGATCCAATGCTAGCACAGGACACTCACCAGAGACAGACACAGAACATGTAACACAGAACATATAACACAGAACACTGAACACAGACTTTGTCACGACACAATAACCATGGTATTTTAGAACTCTTCAGTTAGTATCCGCTTTTCCTGTTTTTCTGAAAGACAAAAATAACATGTTTCTACCCCTTTTGGGTTGGCTGTTTCCCTTTCTTTTACAAGTACCCTTGCTAATTGCAGGAATTACCCCCATATTTTCCTGTGTTTGTTCTATAGGCCCGCCAGATTTCAAAGCATACAGCGATCTGAAAAAGAAAACACAACCTATTGTAGCTCCTTGGAGCCTAATAGGATGTTAATTAGGTAACATGGTATGTTATTTCTTTTACTACAGCTCTTACCTGCTATTTTGTTACCAACAAACAAATAACCCAACAAAGAAAAAGAATCCAGATTTTTTTTGTTTTTGTTTCTATTCTCCTGATTTTGACTGTCCTGCTACACCCAAAATTTATCTTTATTCTAAAACAGTTTAAATTTTGCAAAGCATCAAGTTACCCCTTAAGGGTTGAATGCCAAATTTGAACGCCAACCAACACTGATTACCTGTGTCTGGCAAAAAAGGCCTGTCAGTTTTGCAACTTTGAATTAAAGTCAAATGGATTTTTAGTGGCATTATTAAAAACAAAAAACAAAACACCAATTTATCTTTAAACCTACAAAACAGGAGTTTTACAAACCAGATGTGTTCTTAGAACCTCACATATTTCCACAGACAAATAGATACACATTTTCTTTTCCTTAACCTTCCTTCTACACTGCTCTGTTTTTACATAGCTGTACATAGATTACATTCCCTTCATTCATTTGAGGCAGTTAAGTTTCAATGGAACCCCCTCATGTTCTTTTAGCAAATTTGACTAAATTGTCCATAGTCAAATAATTTCAATCAGATAGTCTCTTTACCTGGATTGTTTACAGACATTCCTTTGGGAAAAGGGCCCATTTTTCCTTCAGAATGGCTGCAAAGAAACCAAGAATTCTTTTTCTTTTCTTTAACATATTTACAATATTTAACTGCCTAGTTCTCTCCAGCCTCTATAGGGTTAACTTTTCACTCTTTTTTTTTTTAAATCACTTGCTTATTTCCCAAAATGACACCTTTATCAATTCAGATGTTACCATTTTAAGTATTGTCCCAGACTGCTTTTCTTACTCCTGCCACTATGCGCTTAGAGAAAGCCCTATCTGTTGCTTGCCTGCTTGTCTGGGCCCGATCCTGCTTTTCCCAATAAACAGTTCTTTTCCATGGGCACAAGCTTTGTTCCACTACCAATTTGGCAAAGAGGGTGGGCTCCTTAACTAGCCCCCACCCTTCCTGGTTCCTTTCCTTAAACATTTCTTTCAAAATTGTGAAATGACCACAATATCACTCACAAAAAAAAACCACTACACTGCCCAAACTCCTATATCCTTCAGAGTTTGGTTTAACAGGATCTTATGTTTGCCCGTGCCAGTGCAGGGGCTTATGATTTTAACCCACTCTGGGCCAGAGGGAGAGACGCTAAGCTTCCCTCTGTATTGCTCGGCCTTCTACCACTGAGGGTTCATACACCAAATATAAAAAACCCCTCCCAGGGGCAGAGCGAGAAACCCTAAGTTCTCCTCTTATGCTCAGGCATGCTACGACTGAGGGTGTATGCACCTTTTCTTGAACATTTTTAAAAGCTTGTTCAAACTTTCCTGTTGCTCCTGACACCATTCAGTGAGTGACAAAGATCCTGCTGCTCCTTGTTACAGTGAGCAGCACTGCCTGGCCCTTAGGCCTTCTAGTTGCCCCTGTACTTCAGTGAACAATAGGACTCTCTTGTCGCCCCTGGTTTTTCTTTCTTTTCCTGCTACCTACCCGGAGGCCAGCAGTTTTGTTAACAGTGTTCCTGCTACCTACCCGGAGGCCAGCAGTTTTATTAATAATTTTATGAGCTCTTTTCCTGCTACCTACCCGGAGGCCAGCAGGTTTGGTTAACCAAGAATAGAACCGTGCTCTGTAGAGCCGGTTGTGTGCACACAGATTGGTTTACAATAAGTGAGGCAAAAATACCAATAATCCCCCTTTCGCTATTCTCCACCAAAATGTTATACCAATAAAAACCAGCAGGATCTTATTAAGAGGGATAAGGCAAAGATGCCACATTTATTGTAAATATAATAATAATATAAAAGATAACAGTAAACAACGTTGTTTGGCTACTTATTCCTATGATTATATATATATATATATATATATCCATTCACACAATCATTCATACAAGTTCTGTGTAGATATCATAGTTACCAGCCTAAAGTTGCTTGTGACAGAATACTGGCCAGGTATCCTGAACACAAGAGTAGAGCGAAGTCTGGATCAGGTGCACCTGATGCTCCTGGAGGCTGGCAGCAGAACCATAGACTCAAAGACTTATTCTTCAGAGTCCAGTTTTATAGGGATTTTTCCCTATGTTAGTTCATGGAAGTTGTTTCATTCTGCTGCTGTTAAATCAATCAGCAGGTGGGTGGCTCCATTCTGTCTTCTTTCCTTTGAGGTGCTGGGGTGGATCCCAGTTCGCCCTCCGGGGGTCATCTGGTTGATTCCACTTGACACCTTCTTCGGCCGATGGATACTCCCTTTCTAGGCTGGCACCTCCCTAACCATTCATGTACATCAAGCATTCATCAACATACATTCCATTTAATCACAGAGGGTGGGGATCTGTTCCTAGGAGCCGTTGCTGGTACAATAAAGTGAAAGTCACTTAATGGCTTATAGCTCACAGCAGGGGTGGTAACATAAAACTTGTAAGCTATTGTGAACACTAACAGAAGACCCAAAAGATGTGGGGGGACAAATTGTGGGGGGTCACTGTCACTTGGGGGAATCCCTGTTAGTACCTTCTTTAATATCCCTACATAATGATAGAGGTCCATAAAATCATGAATGGTGTGAACAAAAAGAAAAAAGGAGAAGTGTTATTTACCCCCTCACATAACACATGAACCGGGGGTTTCCCAGTGAAATTAATAGGCACCAAACACAAGGAAATACTTCTTCATGTAATGGACAGTTAACTTTGTGGAACTCGTTGCCAGGAGATGTTGTGAAGGCCAAACTGAAACCGGATTAAAAAATGAATACGTTCACGGAGGATCAGTCCATCAGTGGCTATTAGCCAAGATGGTCAGGGATGCAACCCCATGCTCCGGTGTCCCTAAAATTCAGCGAGATCTTGATAAATTGGAGAACTAGGCTGTAGACAACAAAATGAAATTCAACAAAGACAAACACAAGATGCTACACATAGGGAAGAAAAAGCAAATGCACAAATACAGAATGGGGGATAACTGGCTTGGCAGCAGCACTGCTGAGAAAGATCTGGAAGGAGTGGTGGATCACAACCTCAACATGAATCAGCAATGCGATGCTGTTGCAAAAAAAAAAAAAAAAAAAAAGCAAATGCAATTTTAAGTTGCATTAACAGAGGCGTAGCGTGCAAGTCATGGAAGGTGATAGTACCACTATTTGGCACTGGTTAGGCCTCAGCTGGAGTATTGCATCCAATTTTGGTCACCAATGTATAGAAAGGATGTAGAGACGAGTGACAAAGATGATCAAAGGGATGGAATGAAAGCCATATGAGAAAAGACTGAAGGAACTAGGTATGTTTAGTTTGGAAAAGAGGAGATTAAGAGGGGAATATGATAGCACAGTCTTCAAATACTTGAAAGGCTGACATAAAAAAAGATGGAGAAAAAGTTGTTCTCTATTGCCACAGAGGGCAGGGCAAGACAAGAGGCAATAGGTTCAAACTACAGGATAGAAGATTTAGATTAAATCTCAGGAAAAACTTCCTAACAGTAAGAACAGTAGGACAATGGAACAGACTGCCTAGGGAGGTTGTGGAAGCTCTTTCACTGGAGGGTTTCAAAAAGAAGCTGGATAGCCATCTGTCTTGGATGATTTAGACACAACAAATCCTGCATCTTGGCAGGGGGTTAGACTAGATGACCCTTGCGGACCCTTCTAACCCTATGATACTATGATTTAAACCTCTGACCGCCAGATGCTGGGAATGGACGACAGGGGCTGGATCACTCAATAATTGCCCTGTTCTGTTCATTCCCTCTGAAGCATCTGGCATTGGACACTGTCAGAGACAGAATATTGGGTCAGACCATTGGTCCATCTAGTCCAATATAGCCAATATGCTCTTATCCATTGCATTCCGAGACATTTCAATAGCCACG
Organism: Platysternon megacephalum; assembly: GCA_003942145.1. Classification (NCBI taxonomy): domain Eukaryota; kingdom Metazoa; phylum Chordata; order Testudines; family Platysternidae; genus Platysternon; species Platysternon megacephalum. The sequence goes on from QXTE01000052.1 coordinate 4,525,360, forward strand.
TTCTGTCATGCTCTGTGGCGCACCTTGGTGTATGATTATCCCACTTCTCTCACAGCCAGGGTGGGTGCAAGGATGTTTCGCGCCCTAGGCGAAACTTCCACCTTGCGCCCACCTCTGTCCCCGAGCCCTGTGGCAGCTCTCCGCCCCCCCACCCCGCGGCAGCTCCCCCCCTCCGCCCTAAGGTGCCCCCCCCC